>OX235276.1:7066783-7504698 GCA_944472155.2 Trichobilharzia szidati
CATCCAATAAAATTCTATTATTCTTCCATATTACTTTTCTTTCGTTACATATTTCTATTTATTATCTCTCTACTCTTGCTTTGTGTACTATATGGAGGGAGTGTGGCAACTCGAACTGCTGAACATCTGTGCAAAGTTCTACGTTGAAACCAGTCAGTCAGGTTAGAGGTAAAACGCTTAAGTCAATACTGTCAACTCCCGCCTACCATGACACACACATACATCTAACTCCAACCTATTTTATTCATATGTCCAATCAGTTTTTACTCATGTATATAAACGAAGCAAGAAAGTTGTGTGAGTACCTTGAAATGATTATGAGCAGTAATAATTTGTGCTCGAAACGTGCTCATCAGTAAATATTACTGTATAACAACACTGTGTGACTTTATCAAAATAAATTTTATCCATAATGGAATTATACTCTACCACACAGTGCCCAAGTTTTATCCTAACCTACATAATCTTAGAGTAATGAATCGTCTAGCTTATCGATTTCAGTTCAAAACTGTCACATACCACTAAAGTTTCATAACTATGAAGAAAAGTTAATTCTGACCTGAGATGAATAGTAACAGATAGCCTAAAACAGAACGCCCTTCCTTCAGACTAAAAGTACAAAGTGATAATGAGTCAAACCCATACGAAATATCAAGATTCTAAATATTCTAACAATTATGTAAATATTCGTATATGGCAGACGGACAGAATTCAGTCTGCACCAAATAAAAGACTAGACGCATGATACCAGTTACTAACTAGAATCCAATCCAAACTATCCAATACAATCCTACAGAAGGTCAATCGTGAGCCCGTATAGCTCAGTGGTACCACCTTCGATTACACTACTGGGTGATATGAATTCGACTCTCACGAGTGATGTGAGTTCCTTCAAGGTTGCAGATACGCCTTGCTGACTGGTGGGTGCCATCTAGCACGAAACCTAGGAAAAGTAAGGCTTTCTGCCGACTGCTTCCAACCATCCACTACCAACAATTCAGAGTGCACCATCATGGCTAGCCATCTATTGGCATGATGACCACATTGCAAACTTGATTGATAGAATTCACTCTGCACTAAACAAAAGGATTAGACGCACGGCACTACTTACTAACTCGTGTCCACTCAAAGACGCAGTAGTATTTGTTGAAACTGACCCGGTGAAGAAGACTACACACATGTATGATAAGGAAACTGATGATACTCGGTGCACATGTGATCACACTGACGCTGATTGACTCAATGGTTCACAATACTGCATTTCAACAATAAAACACTGGTATCTAGGTGAAAATTTATTTCAAAATAAATATGCCCCACGAAAGCATAATGCCTGGAAACTGACACATATGGTCAAACAATAAGTAAGTAAAGCAGTACTAATATGACAGACAACAAAACAAAATTCAGTTGTTGGCGTGCAGGAATTTGATTGGTTACAGCATTTCCTCATAAATCAACATCAGTTAGAGGACTATTGGAAAATCAGCAATGGACACCTGTTTCGGCCTAGTTTGGGACTCTTCAACAGTGAGCGCCCATGGGGTTTCGAACCCAAGATACTCCATTTACAGGGTGAGTTCGTAAACCATTAAGCCACTGGCACCTGAATCCTCAATGGTAAGTCCATGATTTCTAACTTCTGCCAATTCGCACACAATATAGTGTGACCACTAGCCAATGTTATCACACCCGACCTGTTGTACCTCACTGGTCTCACTAGAACCCAGGTAACTACTTACCTGAATAGGGCCAGTCGCTAGTGAGCATCAGATCGATATTCAAGTGTTGGTTCGGTGCTGAGTGTCATTGCTATTATAATTGGTGGTGTGATTGAAGAAGAAATGAAAATTTTCACTTACAACACCAGGATTCGAACCAACCACCCACCCAGGCTATCTCAAATCCTAATCCTCTCCTTCTAAACTCTTTATGATTAGAATTGACGCTAGAAGAACACGTTACTTGGACAGTATAACGTATGGCAGCTGAATACTAGTCGTGATGATAGCAGGAAGAAATGATGACTCCGTTATCAGTTACGTGACCACTTATACCTCAAGTGACAGAACGCCGGGAACTAGTAATCCGGAGACCACCGGTTCGAATCCTACCACGACTTAGACTCTAATTCATTTCACCTTAAATAGGATAACCATTAGATGGACGGAATACACAAAACAAGTAGACATAAGTGTGAATTGTATTAGAAAACACTAAAGTATCATTCATATATACACAGATTACAAATACAATAAGAGAGAATATTTACACAGAAAACATGAGATCGATTGATACAGAGTGGAGTCATAATAAATCAGTATAAAGAAAATATAAAACGGAAAATCAAGTAGGTAGGTAGTAGTAAACATTGAAAATCCCATTCATTACATTCTGATTAAGAGATTAGGAAATAAAAGGGAATCATTTCTATATTCATTACGAAATTAACACGTCAGCGTCCAATGTCCAATGAGTGGTAATAACAGTCATAACAGGAATTGATTGAATTACGCTACAATAGAAGGTAGAAACAGACAACGGTATGAATAAAGAAATATTAGTACAACAGAATTCGAGATCTTTTCAACCCCTCCAACATATATTCATCAGGCAGATATCTATTTCATTTTGAATAGTACACTGACACCTATATGTGTGAGAGAACCATTGAAAGCGAGAGGGAATATACAGTTTCACCTCTCTCTCTTTCTCTCAGCAATGCAACATACCTATGAATTTACCGGAGATCAAACGAACTCTAGGCTTTTGATGTGGTTGTGTTCTCTGAGCTGAATAGTTAATTTGCGAAGCTTTCATTGCCCTACTAGGTGACATCTTCCTTCAGCGCATACTTCAATTTGCTGAAGTGAGCTTTTAGATTTCTCCACGAGTTTATTAATCATCTCTCCTGGTGACCTCGGACGTGATTGGTTGTTTTTGTGTGTTTTCACACCTTCTAGGTTACTTGTATTGTAACTCATTGTTTCTTTGACTTGAACTTTAACCCTTTGTGTGAGATTTCCTTCTTATCGATTGATAAATTTTGTTTATCTCGATGTGTCTATTGATTGATCCAAGGTCACCGGGAGAGATGATTAATAAACTCGTGGAGAAATCTAAAAGCGCACTTCAACAGATTGAAGTATGCGCTGAAGATGTCGCCTAGTAAGGGGATGAAAGCTTCGCAAATTAACTATCCAGCTCACAGAACGCAATTACCTCAATATCATCCACCTGAGCTATAAATCTTCTCTATCATATCTGAATTCTAGGCTTTCAGATTACACTGATTTCTCACAATTTTACCTACCTTATTCCATTGTAGGTTTGACTGTTGTTGGGCTATGAAATTAGATAAGGCTAACTGATTTGTAAATGTCAGTGTAGAACTTGGGCACTGTGGTAAAATGTAACTCCATATTAGATGAGTGTATTTTAAATATTACACACAGTGATAATGCAGTATTAACAACTGGCTGACAAGGTTTCCAGCATAAATTATTGCCAATCATAATCACATCAGTTTAGTCGCATGTTCCTTCCTCTCTCTCTCTCTATCTCTCTCTTCATGTCCCTCTTCACCTTGTTGTTTGTTGCCACTTTCCATATCTCCGGTATAGGCGACATTGCGTCATTTCGATTGCAAGTGTGTGGTGTTGAATTGATAAACAAAGATTCCATGATTCGCCTCTCTCTCTGTTTCCACCTAACTGGATTACTGTTTTTACTACTCTCACCCTGTCCCACCCCACCCTATTGTGTGATTACATACAAATGGATGCAGTGCAATGGCTGAGCTTTCTTCTGGGTTATTTAACTTAGTAGGATCAATCATCCCAATAATCTAGTTCACCTCGATCTACTAGTTTGACTGGCCTATGTATGTAATCGACCTCACTAACAGTCATTACATGGTATTTGGTCAATTATATTATTTTTCTTAATTGGATCTATTGGGCCCAAATTAGATGATTGAAACATAAGAATTTACCTACACCTAGAACCATTCATTATGATAAGTTAAACAACCTATAGAAAAGCTCGGCCATTGCACTGCATTCACTTGCATGTGATCACACAGTGGACACGCACGGGACAACCTCGAGTGAGAATGGTTACCCAGAGAAATTCGGTCGGTTGATCGGTCGGTTTTCGACATAGAACTTTGCACATATGTGTGGCAGTTCAAGTCGCCACACTCCCTCCTTGTAGCACACAAAGCAAGAGAAGAAAGTAGAGGAAATGCATAATATAGACAGCGAACAGAGGTGTGAGACAAAGGTATAGTAATAACGAAGAACAAAACAGTTTCATTGGAAATCATACGTCACAAGGAGTGGATGCATCTGCACCAGCCATTGAGAACGATCACTTTGAGCCATATCACCAATTGTTTCCAACCATTGGTTTTTACCGTCCCGAGGACTCCAACCAGTCAGGAAGTCTACATCTTCCTACGTGGCTTAGACTAACTGTTGTGGATTTCATTGACTGGTGCCATGTTTTCGTTTGACCGCCGCTAGCTCTTTTCCAGCCTGACCCTATATCAGCTAACATTGCCCATTGTCGAGGAAGGCGATGACTAGGCATACGTAGAACATATCCTAACCATCTCAGTCGATGTAGCTTCACAGTCTCGTCGACTAATTTCCCCGCCTTACCTAGCACTCGACGCCTAACCTCAATATTGCTCACCTTATTATACCACTTCAAGCGGGAGATAGAACGCAGATACCTATGATCGAACACAGCTAATCTTTTCATGTCTTCACCGAGAGAAATTCACCGATAACAATATGAATCACAACCCAAACAAGCCAAAGTACCAACAGTTTCGAAAAAAAGGCTTTGTTCTTACAACTTCAGTTCCTCAATGATAACACCAGTAAGATAATAATACAACGCTTGAGAAATGCGGTGAAAATATCATTCAATGCCGCTGAAGTTTATGATCCCTATTTTACGTTCAGAAGTTAGAGATAAACTGCTTAATTTTGCCTCTTCCATGTGTATCGACCAAATTGACTGCTCCCACCATGGGGGAGCCAGTTAGCCGCATAGGTCGTACAATTAGGCATGTTTATCGTCGGATTTCCGAACACCAAATCCTGCATAGTGGTTAAATAAGGGACAAACAAAGTCTAATCATAGTTCTATTCTATCTCATCTCGTGGATTCAGAACAAGGTCTGCAAAGTGTGATAGAGTTGGACGCGGAATTTACCGAAAAGAATATTCCTCGCTCGAGTTCTCTTTTGTCTTCTAAATGCCCGAAATGGGATTAATTCATTCAATGTTTTAAAAAAATATACTTTACTAGAGTTGTTAAAAGTTATAAAATTACCTTGTATAAGGTATACTGACTGATTACTTGTTGTGATAACCATAATGTCAGTAGTTTAATTGTCTACTTTAATTTCTGTCTTCAATTTATGAAATGCACTTTTATGTCTGTTTAAAAAGCGTTTACGTGAAAATGTTTTACCACATTGATCGCATGAATGAGTTTCTCCTATGAAGAAAACAAACAAAGAAAAAACAGAGAAGCGGTGAGACGATTTCATTTTCTATAGTTTGGTTTGTAAGGGTTTGCTATGTTATTACGAGTTGATCACGAACTGATATCAGTTAGAGAACCATTGAAAACCAGAGAGTACTGGACAGCTGCTTTTCATCCTAGTTTGAGAATCATCAATGGGACGCACCCACAACCAGGGTTCGAACACAGGACCTTCCGGTTACAAGGCAAGCTAGCTCGTATACCATTCAGCCACTGGGACCCGATTCAATGGCTCATGAATTCTAACTTCTACCCATTCGTGATTTAGCGCGACCACAACCACTGTCGTTGGTGGGACATCCATCCACACACGTGACATCTGATTGGACCTCACTGGTCACGACTTCTCACTAGAACTCCAGGAAATTCCATCCTGTAGCAAGTCACTAGCGAGCATCAGTGACCAGTGAGGTCCAATCAGATGTCACGTGTGTGGATGGATGTCCCACCAACGACAGTGGTTGTGGTCGCGCTAAATCACGAATGGGTAGAAGTTAGAATTCATGAGCCATTGAATCGGGTCCCAGTGGCTGAATGGTATACGAGCTAGCTTGCCTTGTAACCGGAAGGTCCTAGGTTCGAACCTTAGCGGTGAGTGAGTACTGCCGATGATTCCCGAACTAGGACGAAACAGCAGCTGTCCAGTACTCCCTGGTTTTCAATGGTTCTCTAGCTGATATCAGTGCGTGATCAACTCGTAAAAACGATTTCATTTGTTTCCGAAGGACAAAATGTCAAAAATAACAAAGAGTATGAAAGAGCAGTTGTCAATATTAGGCGGATGGATTTCTCACCGATGATGTTGGTTGGTGGTCGCGCTAAAAATCACGAATTGGTAGAAGTTAGAATTCACGGGATGGCCATTGAATCAGGTCCCAGTGGCTGAATGGTATACGAGCTAGCTTGCCTTGTAACCGGAAGGTCCTGGGTTCGAACCCCAGTGGGTTCGTACTGCCGATGATTCCCGTACTCCCTGGTTTTCAGTGGTTCCATGGTCAAACTCGTAAAAATTTCAGGCTTGTTCTTTGTTTAAGTTATTGTCATAATGCACCGAAATGCTCAGAATCTCCCCTGGACCGACGCTTCAATGATTACTTAAGACTAGAATGACACCATTTTGCAGAAATCCAGGACTCGCATTTCGTCCTTCTTAGGATTCGTCCACTGAATAAACATTCATCCTGAGTGAGTGATGTTTCTATTATGGCCTAAGTAGATCAAGCTAGGTTCAAGCCTCAGTGGTAACGTCATCACCTCATTGGGGAAGTAGGTACATTTAGCTGAAGAGTTCAAAGCAGAACTAAACGAGAATCGTGGATTATCAACCAAATAATATTAATTAAGTCTGTATACAGATGACATAATACCGTAAATGGATGAGAGTATCATAACCTATTAATGTCTGAACATTGTGAAATAGATCAAATAAAGTATAATTATATTTCAATAGTTTACACACAATGATAAGATTTGTTATTGGTAATATTTCGAGCAAAATTACTGCCCGTGTTTTCACCACTGTTGGAATTGTTTTGTTCACACATGATTTGTACTCATATCTACATAGTTCATTTTTTGTTCATTCATTTTTGTGTATTCAGAATATTCCAGGTTGTTGACAGTTGTGCTGCTAAGTCACCCTTGTCACATGTATCCGGTGTGACCTTAATGAATACAGATTCGGTTGTAAGTCTCACTTTTCATTTGTTCGTATTAGTTTTCAGAATACAAACATTATTCCAATCAATATTGTGGCTTTTGTCCCATGCATGTGCAGCTATAGATGAATTTTATTCTAAATTGTTGTAAGCTTGTGTTCCTTACTGTTAGATGACCTTTAGTTAGGCGTTTATGTCCATTCACTCTTATTTTGAGTGATCTGGACGTTTGACCCACTCGGCACAAGATATTTTGTAAATCACATTGTTTTTATCAATCATTTTTATGGGATGTTTCAACTGATTTATTTTATTTTTAATTAGATTCGTCGGTTTAAACGTCGTGCGAATCCTAATATTTTTGAGGTTTTTTCAAATTGTCTCTGATGTACCATTTTTGTATGGTATTGTGACTGTTTTTTTGCATTCTTCCGTCTTGTCATTCTCCAGTTTTACCCTCTTTTTTCTCTTTTTTATATTATCTCTGATAAATTCTTTTGGGTAGTTGTTGTCGAGTAACATTTTGAATAGGACGTTTATTTCTTTTCGCTGGTCCTCTGGTGTTGTTGTAAGTCTACGTATTCTATCTGCAAGACCTTGTATTAATCCTCGTTTTACCGTGAGTGGATGAGCTGAGTGATAATCAAGGAATCTTCCTGAGTGTGTAGTTTTTTCTATACTGCGTGGTTTTTATGCTACCTACCATCTGTTACTCTTTGTACTTTGCAGTCTAATACAGCCAGTTCCTCAATTTCATTCTCTATTTCCATAGTGAATTTTATTCAGTCGACATGACTGTTCATGTGTGTAAGAAGAATTTCTCAACATCATTCCCTGCCATGCGAACGCAATGGAGACGCATGGCTGAAGCCCTATGTTCCTCTAGGAATTAAAGGAAATAATAAATGATAATAATATAAATTCCCTGTCATTATTACTGACGTGTCATCTACATATCTCCGCCGACAATTTATTGATCACCTGAATGGTTTAAATGCATTCTCTTCGCAAAAATCCATGAATATGTTAGCTATTATTGGTGAAATGGGCGATCCCATGGCTACTCCTCCTTCATCTTGCCGGTATATTTTTCCTTCAAATGTAAAATATGTTCTAGTTAGACTTGTGTCTTGTCTTTCAGGTCATTATTCTCGTCTAGTCTCGTTTTCAGTGCAGTAATGGCCATTGGAAAACCTGAGAGTACTGGACAGCTGTTTCATCCTAGTTTGGCACTCCTCAGCAGTACGCACCCACCGGAGTTCGAAAAATATTGGATACTGTGAATAGTAATAAAAGGAAAGCAAACTTGACGCGCTTTCCGATTAGTGCGCTATATTTGCTTAGTTACATAAAACTTTCATTTCTCTGGTGTTTCTGGTCATGAAGTTGTGGAACTGATTGTGATTCGTTTATCTTGGAACACTGAACCTGCGGATATAATCTTGTTGTATACTAATACCTATAACTAACTGTTTAGCATTTTGTGACTGTTTAACACTAACTAATATCTATAATTGTATATATTATTGTATATACATGCCCAAGTTGACCCAAGTCATTGAGTATGTGGTTTTGATATCAATTTTGTAAACTATATTTGGCAGTGATACTACTGCTACGATTTTGTTGTTGTTGTTGATTTTCTTTATTCCTTTTGCTGGTGTTGATCTGATTGCTTTAATCCTTGTTTTCCTGATTCTGAAGGGAGCAACCCAAAAACCAAGTGGCCAGGTGTGGAGCCAGGTGAAAACGTTGGCAGAGCACCGAACGCAATGGAGACGTGAGGCTGAAGCCTTATGTTCCTCTGGGAACTAAAGGAAACACTAATAATATATAATAATAACCATAACTGTATGATGCTATATTAGACAATTGGAGGCAATCAGTAAGAAGCCCTACCTCGCCTAGGTTTCGTGCTTGTTGCCACTCATCAGTTAGCCATGCGTATCTGCAACCGCCTTGAATAAACTGGTATCCCTTCTGATATTGCATCCCACGTCACCCATTGTGTTGCAGTCAGTCAGAGACGTTACCACTGGGTTATTCACGCTCGTGATTGATCTCTTGCAGGACTGTATTGGATATTTTTTTTTATTGAACACTAGTCAGTAACTAGTGTAATGCAATGCGTCTAGTCCTATCTTTGGTGCAGACTGAATTCTCTATATCAGTCAAGTTTGCTATGTGGCCATTATGACACTGGGTTGCTCGCCATCATGGTGCACTTTGAACTATGGTTATTAGATGGTTGAAGGCAATCGACAGGAAGCCTTTGATCTACATGTGATGCTACATACTACTGATACACCAACCAATCAGAATTCGAGTGACTTTAAACTGATTCAGCTTTCTGTACTGAATTTAACTGCTCCTGTGCAGTGAGCCAGTTACATAGGCCGTACAATTAGGCGTGTTTCTCGTCGAATTTCCGAACATCAACCTGCATAGTGGTTAAGCAAAGGACAAACAAAATCTGTTCGCAGCGATATTCTATCTCATCTTGTGGATACAGAACAACAGATTGATGTTAACCATGATTTCAGGGTCATTTGCCGCATACCTACGAATCTCAATTTGCCTTAAGAGTTCGACTACTAAATATTGCTGAGACTGGCCGTTGGGATCCATATTAATAAGCCTAACTTATGCACTCAAAAGAAGTTAGTTCAGACATTATCCTTACCGCTTGGCCATCTAGTTTTGAATGATCCTGAGTTTTTGTGGAATTTCCGTAATTTCAGCTGATATTCTATTTGCTGCTATATCTTTGTTATTATTATAATTTAAGCATCTTTAATGAACTGTAATTCCATTGTGATCTTACTTTACAAATGGATATTATTTAAAAAACAATAATATTGTTATTGACTACTAATCTATAGTATTCTATGTATATAAACATATATAGATATAATTGTAGAGCCAGAAGAGGAAATTATCGTTTAGGATATTCTTTGCTCGATTATTTTGTGTTTTATAGATTTCTGTTCCTAGTCAATTCGAGTGCACCGCTACTGTTTCTGTTACTGAGCTCGTCCACAAAGGAGCCACCAAACAACCATTGGATGTTCAGATCACCTTAATCCAGAGTTAGGAAATTTTTAATACAGCAAAGATGTGCCGGAAAACGGTAACGAAATATCGTTGAAATGCTTAAAAATTCAAGGAAACCTTTTAACATGCAGTCAAATGGACATCATTATGTAGTTACATGTTTTTGGAGGAATGAGCTCGATTTTGTTGATATAAAAACGTTAATAAAATTGCTTTTAAATCGCCATTAGAAAGGTTATCGCAAAGAAACCATAAGGGGGAAGAATGCATTTGGATCGTTATGAAGAGTTTCAGCCAATCTACCGAAGATGAGATAGACAACAGACCGGTTGGGGATTTACCCACCCACGCGGGTATTGCTTCCCCGTTAAAACAATGAGCTGAACTATTTCATGGCACAAATTGATTTACATTCAAAAATGCATAATCCAATATAGCCTTAATTTCCCTATTTAAATTGATTAAGGTTAAGAATCACTATCCCAGTGATACTGTGAGTCGATGGTTCACTGGTAGAACGCTCACCAACCACGCCTCACGTGATCTAGTCCGGGGGTCGATCCTCAGCCAACTCACTCCTAAATCTCGTTAAACCCAATGGCAAGGGGGGTTGGGCGGGTTGGACATGAGACTAGCAACTCCACCCCATGAAAAACACCACCGTTACTAGTGAAACTTTAAATTTTGAAGCTAATATCCTCAAATGGGTACAAAAAGAACTTTTAGAAAAACGATCAATGCTTTTGATAGGACCTTGGCATAACAGATAATCACTCTGTCAAAGAGAAACACACAATGCATATCATCATGAAAACGAGAAATTAAATAACAAATATACATACCATTATGCACAGACTTTTTATGTTCTCTCACACTGACTGCTTTAGTGAATGGACGTTCGCATATATCACATCTAAATGGTAATCCTGTGTAAGAAAAGTAACAGTAATAATAATAATAATAATAGTGAATAATGGAATGTATACGTTGCAGTTCTAAATTATTCAAAATATTCATGTGTTAAGTTTGTTTAAATTTTTGGATTAGTGAATGGAGCGCGAGATTTGAAACTATTGATTCTTTATTACATATATATATATATATATATATACATATATATATATATATATATATATATATATATATATATATACGTAATAATGTGGTGAGAGCTGTCTACTAGCCAAATTGGTAGACAATAATTTACGTCAATGTTTGCGTTCTCAAAATTGGTCGTGAGAAAATATGAACAAAGACTGATTCAAAAACCGACCACAGCAGACTTTCCGTAGGCGGATTCAGTTAACATATAGATGATCTGACATTCAAGAAAAAGTCACAAAGAGATTTTTTTATTATAGCTTGATTCTACACCGTATTTTGTTACAAGTATGAAATTTTCAGTATGTGATATCAGTAGCCCAAATTTAGCAGGCCGACCATAGATATCAGGTGTGCGTCGGCGAGGGATCGAACCTCGGACTATGTGCATGGTCGGTAAGAGTCCTAACCGCTGTGACACCGACGCACTTTAAGTGAGAAACAACCAATCAGAAGACTGTGTTTGGTTGCTTAAAATAATCTATAATAATGTACATGAAAATATATGAATATGCTTTGATTTCCTTAATAAACGATCTGTTGCCTGGCCCTTGTCTTCTGTTGTTACAATAAGATATCTGAAAGATTTGTTGGCGGATTTCATCATGAGCTGACATCAGTTAGAGAACCATTGGAAAACCTAGGAGTACTGGACAGCTGTTCCCTTCGCCCTAGTTTGGGACTCTTCAGCAGTACACACCCACCGACATGGTTCGAACTCAGGACCTTCAGATTACAAGGCGAGCTCGTAGACCATTCAGTCACTGGGACCCGATCCAATGGCTAGCCCATGAATTCTGACTTCTGCCAAATCATGATCTGATACTCACAAGGGATTGGCTCTATTCAGGCAGTGACCTAGGGTTCTAGTAGGAAGCCGTGACCAGTAGGATACAGAGGCTTGAAGGTGAGGCAGTAACTCATCCAAGAAGACATTGAGAAGTGGTCGCGCTATGTCATGAGTTGGTAGAAGTTAGGATTCATGGACCATTGGATCGGGTCCCAGTGACTGATTGGTCTACGAGCTCTCCTTGTAACCAGAAGGTCCTAGGTTCGAACTCCGCAGTATGGGTGCGTTCTGCTGAAGAGTACTGAGCTAGGACGAAGGAAACAGCTGTCCAGTACTCCCTGAAGGTTTTCCAATGTTTCTCTAACTGATGTCAGCTCATGATGAAATCCTCCAACCAATCAAACAATCAAAATCCCTACAAAACCGATACTAGAAAAATATCTGTAAGAATAAAAAACAGATTTCGTAGACAGCTAAAGTGAAAGTTAAAAGAAAGATTTCAGGCTTCAACTTTGGAACTTTGTAAAATAAAAAGTAAGTCCAACACTTCAACTTGCCATGCTTCATAAAGGTAGACAGAAATGTGTGATTAACAGAGATTTAACTATTCTAGGAGTTTATAAGGAGTGATTGAAGCTGAGCAATTAAAAACCATTTCTGAGCTACATCATCAACAGTCTCCAGTCAATAATTCTTATAAGAGAAAAGACGTCCAGTGAAGAGTTACTACCCTTTTTGGTGATATTATTTTCAAGCTGCATATATATATATATACATTAGATGGTTGAATGCCTTCGAAAGGAAGCCTTCTACATACATTTCGTGCTTCTTCGCACTCAACAGCAAGACATATCTGCAATCTTGAAGGAACTCATGTCCATTCTGAGATATGAATTTATTGCACCATGTGCTGCAGTCAGAGATGTTATAATTGAGCTATTCATGCTTGAGATTGACCTCCTCTAGGACTGAATTAGATATTTTCAGTTAAACATTAGTTAGTAACTACTACCATGCGTCTAGTGACATGGGTTCGAATCTCAGAAAAGGATATGAGTTCTTTCAAGATTGCAGATACTCCTTGCTGACTGACTGGTGAGTGCTAACAACAGCAGCAAACTTCTGCCCAAGGCTTCCAACGATCTAATAGCAACAATTCAAAGACGCAGTAGTAGTGTGGTGAGAGCTGGCTACTAGCGAAAAATTGGTAGACAGTAATTTACGTCAATGTTTACGTCCCCAATATTGGTCGTGAGAAAATAAGAACAAAGACTGATTCAACAACCAATCACAGCAGACTTTGTTTGCGTAGGCGGATACAATTTGCAGATAGATAATCTGAACTTCAAGAAACGGTCACAAAGAGATGAAAGATTACCGTTCAGAGAGAAACCACCAATCAGAAGACTGTGTTTGTTTGCTTACAATAATCTATAATAATGTACATGAAAATATATAAATATGTGTTGATTTCCTAAATAAACGATCTGTTGCCTGGCCCTTGTATTCTGTTGTTACAGTAGTACTTGGTGAAACTGACCTACCTGGTGAAGAAGATTACACACACACACACACACACACATGAATGATGAGGAAACCGATCAATACTCAGTACACACACACATGTGATCACATTTGCTTGTTTTAAATAATAATGAAAATGTCAAAAGAGAAAGAAACAACACGAAATAAAAGTAGTTACCTTCATGAACAACTTTAATATGTTCTCTGAGATGAGATTTACCATCGAATTTTCTGTCACACTGATCACAAGAAAACTTCTTGCCTAATGAAAAGTTTTCAAGAACAGAAGAACATTTATAATAATAATCAAATAAAAGGTATGTAGAATAACTGTGTCATAGCGAAGAGGAGAAAAATCATTAGGGAGTGTTTACCATTGATTTTCCCATCGATTGGTTGAACCGAAGTGCCCGGTCTCAGGTTGACATGACGGCTCCTTGTGCAGATGCTTCGACGATATCTGGTCATGTAACTTGAAGTCAATTGGTTGATATTGACTAGCAGTAGAATCCAGGATAACGCACAGTCCTTCCTGTTTGGGACTGACTCGTCAGCCAGTGGATGTACCTGCATTCCCCAGTGAGTGATGGTGACCCCACTGAGGCTCATATGCAGTGCCCATAGTCTCAAACGCCAAAGCGTTATCCACTAGACCACGAGAACCACCTCTTGTGCGACGAGTCTTGTTAATTATTTAATTTAGATTTTCCCGTCGATTGTTTGGATGGAAATGATCGGTCACAGGTTGACGATTCCCGGGTAGGACGAAATGCACTTCCTGGATTCCACTGATCCATGTAAAAAAGCTGTGGACTAAACATTCGATCTTCATCTGAATCATATAATCTTAATTTTTACTTTGCTGATAAGATACAACACAGTTCGTATACAATAAAATTGTTATTGGCCATGTAAAAGAACTATAGATTGCCGGTCATTTCTGCTTTCTCCTGGAGGAATGATCACTGCCATTTCAGTCCGTTTTCTCTACATTTTTTTGAGTAGTCAGTTATTATTAACCAACAATGTGTTGAAGTAATGCAGGTGAATAAAAGCAGTCTTTAAATGTTAATTTGCAGCGATGCGATTGGTTGCATACCACAGTCAAATGACCTTGAACCAGCCAATGAGATCGCTCAGCACTACAATCAAATGCTTTTCATAATCTTCACTGCAAATTTCACTCTGAATCAAGTTTAGGATAGTGTTAACGTCGGGTTGCGTTTACGGTTAAGGTTAGCGTGAAACTTGCGGCGATGATTAGGGGCCATATCCTGGTAACCATCATCATTAGGTGTCATACTCATCATAGAGTCAATCAATTATCAGAATCAGTGGATCCTATAACTGATACTCACACAGATTCTGGTTTGTTTAACATAGCCACTCCTATGGAAAACTGAGGCGACTTTTTGCAGCATATTAGACGCGCATACCCTATGTAATTCATTCTTTCTATTACATATATCCACTAAACATATTTTTATACTATAAATAACACTTTTTACCAAAGATCTCATGATTGGCTGGCTCATGGTCATTTGACTATGGTATCTTTTTTAACCTGTTGCCTATTACATCATTCGAGAATTAGTGTAATACCCACTGGTGACTGAATCCTGGATGAAATAGCTGGAGTTTTAGTAAGACATTGTGACACCTGTGGGATTCACCAAGGTCGGTGAAGATATACATCGCGAATCGACAGAAGTTAGAACTCATTGTCATAAAATTCCACCACAGTAAATGAAGGATCGACGACTTCACCTCGCAAAATCACGGCCTGGAGGGATGATCATGGGTACACACTATGCAGTGAAGAGCCTCAAACTAGGAGAAAACAACTGTCGTTTTCCATGATTTTCTAACTGACATTAATCTGGGAACAAGCTTGAAAAGAAGGCTTCCCAAACTCAAAACAAGCCAATTCGAAGGAGTGCTGAATCAAGGCATAATACAGTTATTACAAACTGAAAAACACATGATTAAAAGAAAACACATTTGTAAGGATATGATTCGTTTCAAGATTCGATCACGGATTGATATCAGTTCGAGAACTATTGAAAACCAACACTCCAGTACTGGACAGCTGTTTCACCAGCCTAGTTTCTGAAGTAAGCACCCACCCACCTTCCCACCCGGGTTCGAACCCAGAACCTTTCAGGTGCAAGGCAACCTTGTAGACCATTCAGTCGCTGCGACCCAACCTACATTACCTATCTTAATGGAGTTTTATATAATTCTAAATTTAGAAGAATCCTCAGTTAATGAAGAGGCAACTGACTCTTACTATCTACCTCGCCCAATTATAATGTCATATAGACGCTGTCTACATGTACATAGAATCATATTTAGAAAAAATATTTGATAAACAAATTCAAACAATATTCAATCGTAAACACCTTCATGAATAGTTTTAATGTGTCGATTACGTGCAGTTCTTGCTGAAAAATTTTTATTGCATAAATCACACGGAAATTTCATTCCTGTTAAAATACAGAATAAAAAATAAGAATAAATAAGTGGTAATGCGATAATCAATAAATACAGTAAGGCTACTATCGATTACACACACACATATACACACAGCTGGGCTTACCACTTGTGGTTAATGCAATGACATCAGTCAGGGTTGTTCCAAAGGTCAGTTGATAGATCTTTGGATTATTAGTTGTTTACACGCTAGAGGTTAGAATTCTGGCCTTCAATCGCCACATACATACCATCAATGGCAGTCTTCTTAAGCATCACGTCTAATTATCAAAATTAGTTATATGTCACTGCCTCAAATCCATGTGTGCACCACTTCTTTGTATCATTAAGTTGTAACGACGGGAGATAAGGGCCAGGAAACAGATAGTTTATTGAGAAAATCAACAGATATTTATAGATTTCTATGTAAATTATTACTCATTACTATTAGCAGAGAGATAACGTCTTCTGATTGGTTGTTTTCCTGTTGAAGGTTATTCCGTCATCTCTTTGTGGCCGTTTCTTTGAAGGTCAGAAAGTATATCTGCGAATCGTATCCTCCCACGCTAAGTCTCCTGTGATTGGTTGTTGAGTTAATCTTTATTCCAGTTTTTTTCTCCTGACCAAGATATGGGACGTAAACATTAACGTAAATTGCTGTCTACCAATTTTACCTAGCAGACAGCTCTCACCACAAAGTAAGTGATCAACGAAAAGCGATTATTTAACGCGACCAAGTCTTCCATTTTGACTTGTAACCTACGATATTTTCTATTTTGATGAAGAAATCCAACGACAGAGAGATTTATCCGCTTCGTGGAGACTTGCATACTGCATACAAAATCTTGGTGATGTGTCTTGAATAAATTGTCAGTTATTCTGTTGCCGAGAAAATGTCATGTTTACGACCATGATAATTATGAGGGTAAAAATTGAAGGTGAGATTTTTTTCTCTGCATTTCGTCGGTCGACATTATCACCAAACAAATTGACATATGTTGTATACTGATTGTAAGAAGTAATGTGCATCCGGAATCAAGATTGGTATTCGATCTTCCACAGGACTGGATTACATTGAATCCTAGCTTAGAAATAGGGAGTGAAGTTGTAGAGCACGTTGACCACTTCACTAATTTGGAAGTTGCATCAGCCAGAGTCAACGAGTTGATCGCTGACGAAATCTCAACACAGATACAGAAGGCTCGTTTCGCATATGCCAGTTTACGCCATCTCTGGCATATGCGTGATATATGGCTGGCTGTCAACCAAAGGACGTGTGTATTGCTCAGCAGTCCACTCCGTCCTCCTTTATGGCTGGCTGTGAGACCTGGCCATTGAGAGTAGAAGACATGAAAAGCCTGTCTAGCTGTCTTTGATCAAAGGTGACTGCCTTCTATCTCCTGTGTGAAATGGTAAAATAGGGTGAGCAATATTGAGGTTAGGCCTCAATCGAGTGTTAGGTAAAGACGGGAAATCAATCAACGAGGCTGTAAAGTTACACCAATTGAGATGGTTAGGATATGTGCTTCATATACCTAGACATCACCTCCCTCGACAACGGGCAATGTCAGCTGACATAGAGTCAGGTTAGGAAAGAGCCAGTGGTGGTCAAACGAAAACATGAATTCAGTCCACGGAATTCATAACAGTTAGTCTAAGCCAGTCAGTCATGTAGGGAGGTGTAGACTGGGTGGCTCGTTGGGACCGTCGGGATGCTAAGATCCAACGGCGGCTGGAGACAATTGGTGATATGGCCCAAAATCGTTTACAATGGAGCAAATGCATTCACTGTTTGTCATTTGTCGTATAGAATAAAACTATATTATTCTTCGATATTACTATTCTTTTTGCCTCAATTCTCTGTTTACTGTCTATATTTTGCATTTCTATTTGCTTTCTTCTCTTGCTTTGTGTGCTGCAAGGAGGGAGTGTGCCGACTTGAACTGCTGCATATCGGTGCAAAGTTCTATGTTGAAACCAGTCAGTCAATAAACAAATGCCTGCTTGGCAAACACATAAAGCCGGCCTCATGTCTCTGAAACCGTTACTGTATTGCTTAGCATGATGTGTAAATGATGGGAAACGTACGGCTAAAAGATAATTCTCTGCTGACCAAAAAATTAAGTCTCTGAAAACTCGTAACAATCACTGGAGCACTCGGTCGGAGGGAGGAGCAGTAGCTGAATCCAGGGAAAATCAGAAAGTATTGAAGTTTGATTGAAGCTACCAAACGGGAAGAAGGTTAGTATTAGTGAGACAGAAAGCAAGACAATGAACAATCTTCAAAATGCATAGCTTTGATGTGTAAAGCATCATGAAATACAATATATCACACCCAAAAAATCAATACTGACCATAGTGTAGGGGATATTTTCAATTGTTCAATTGCTTATAGTGTTGTCTTTGGAGGTGCATTCCGGTTAAGGTAGACAACCCCTCCTTCCCGACACACACACACACAAATCAGTAACAATCCATCATAAGGAAACCCGAATTCCAATTAGCTACTTAACTACAAAATAACCACCTAATACGATAAGTCGAATGAAGTTATACGCTTAGCCAATAACCACTACACTTTTCCAATCCTCCACTTTCAATGACTACTGTACAAGTAAAATATTTTTTGAATAACTCTCTTTTATAATAACAGATAATAATTTAACATAAATAAAAAATATCGAAATAAGAAATAAACGAACCTCCATGTTTACTATTCACATGATCCCTTAGGCTAGTCATTTTAACAAATCCATTGCCACAAATGTCACATTTAAACGATAAACCTGTAAATGATAATTTAAGACCAGAATTTGAAAGTGTGCCTTTCACAAGGTCATGCAAAAAGGCAAATTTAAACAAAAATGATTTTCGAATTATCGATTAGTCTTTCAAGGTAAGATACATACTTATCACGTAATTCTAACAAGAGAGAGAATGTCGGAACGGATGAAAAAAGGACACATACCCACTAATGTGAAAGACATTTGTCCTACTGACACTGAAACCGACCCACTTGTGCAGTTTTGTGGTTCCCATCACCTTAAAAGCATCCTTCTTCTTTACATTTGTAGTTAAGAGTATGACTTAATCTAACTTTATATAATGCGAATTCCGATAAAACTGTATGCTAAGGTGAATGGTGAGTCGTTTGGAGCACTATGTCCTAGGAAGCTCAATCGTTGAGTCAGGTGTTTCCTTCAAGCAGTTACCACGAATACCGTTAACATATGACCGTTGATTGTCATTTTATTCCATTAAGAGTAACTTAGAACAATTTTACGTCAGTAGTTATTGAAACATAACCCCTTAAAAAAGACTACTTTGAAGCACTGGTTTGTGATGACACTATTGTCTGAGGTTTTAGTAAGAATTCGTGACCATTTGAGTCTAACAAGTCAGATTTGAAGACGCATTCATGGATCAGTCAGAAATTGGATTCTCTATTCTAGTTTTTTTTGAATCGTCATCCAACTCGCGTCTTGTAACCTGAAGGTTATCAGTTCGATTCCCAATGGCATTATTATTTCTGAATGTACATTATCTCATATTGATTTTTATTCAAATATCTAGTCACTTCCACATATGTATATAAATGAAGGAAAAAAGTTGTGTGAGTGAGTGACTTGATATGATTAAGAATGGCAATAGTTTGTGCTCGAAACGTGATCATCAGTTAACATTACTGTATAACAACACTGTGTGATTTATCAGAATCTTCAACAGAAGCCTCCTTCAAAGTAATCTATAGAGTCAAGAACAACCTATCAAAGGCAATACGGTTTCGCCTTCTTTGTATCGCTGAAGCTCTGGCCATTCACATAGAAAAACCGGAGCTGTGCATACAAAAGAGGATTACTCAACCACTTCTACTGTCTTGGTAACAACTTTTTTATTTTATTTATTTTTATTTTGATGACTTAATTTTGTTTCTTTGCCTGTTCTTTAATTGCTTATAATTCTTGTATTCATTTAGAAATTACGTAATTTCGTATTATCTACTTTGTTCCTATGTGCATCCTGAGGAAAACTCACTCATCAAACTATTCATATTATTACAAAACTTCTTTTAACAACTGTTTGTGACAACTCATCACCTTTGTTACTACCCTAATTTCACTAACACCTAATTTTCTTGACTGATTTTGTATTACGTAACTCCAATTACCAATCTTCACCTGTTTAGTTAAAATAACTTTAACCAATTCACGTGCTCATGTGGAGCCAGGTATATCGGCCGTACTCAGCGTTCGCTATCCAAACGCGTCAACGAACATTTACCTTCATGGTTTTATAAAGGAGAAAACCGATGCCCCCGCAGCTCGATCCTTGAACATTTGATCGATACTGGACACCAAGTCAAACCACAAATAAACTTCAAAGTTATCTACAGAATACAAGGCAATCTTGCTAAAAGTGTACGGATCAAACTTCTCCACATCGCAGAAGCAATGGCAATTCATCTGCTAAATCCTGAACTCTGCATACAAAAGAAATTCGTTCATTCATTAAATCTACAATGGACGTAATCTTTCTTAATTTCAGTCTTATTAATTGTATTATTTTGTCTTTTGCATTTTATTATTTCACATTTTCATTTGTATTATTCTCTACCCCCACCCTTATTTAATTTTAAACACCACTCATTAACACTGTTGCCAACCTGATCTACTCTGAATTCTATTCAGTTGTATTACGTCATCCAATTCACTTAATCAATTTTATTTTATTTTCTATCTAATTAAAGTTTGTTTCCAAGCCAAATAATACTTATATTACATAATTATCTAAACTTTATAAATCTAATGTACACACACACAAACAAAATTGTATATAAATGCGATTGTACAGCTCAGTGAATGAATTCGCCGAAAAGAGTCTCTTCGCTGAACGCCTTCTTTTCTTTTATATGATTGAATGGGGATTTTCAAGTTACTTAAATTATACTTTTGTTTGACAAACTTAATGTACACATACATACAAAATAACACATATATATATTTGCGATTGTACAGCTAAGAAAATGAATTCGCCGCCGAAAAAAGACTCTTCGCTGAACTACGTGTTTTGTTTTCATTAAAATTTTATCCATAATGGAGTAGTTGAACTCTACCACCACAGTGCCCAAGCTTTATACTTATATCCCAATGGCATCACGAATGTGTACCGATGAAGAGTACCAAACTAGGACGAAATATTATCCAGCACCTACTGATTCTCTAAATGAAGTCAATTCGAGATAGAAAAAACCTCTAATGATGAGTATCAACTATGAAAATGAACTCAGCTGTGGAGAGGGGCTCATAAACATTTTTGAATACAATACAGGATGTTATTATAAGTGCAGAAAAAGCCAGAGAGTGAGAGAGAGTGAGTGACAGAGTAAACTAATAAATAAATACTGTGAAGGAGATAAACAAAAACGAAAAAAGGGAGAAGAAAAACAACTGACTAACCTTCATGAACAACTCGAATGTGTTCATTCAAAAGGGATTTATTGCAAAATTGTCTTTCACATTGATCACAAGACAATTTCATGCCTTTATTGTTTGTTATTGAGTGAATGAACGAATGAAAGTGAAAGAGAATTTTAACAAGTTTAATGTCAGAGTACACACAGCAGAGGTGAATACTTTGACGAGAAAAAAATATTATTGAAAAATAAACAAACATCAATCTCTCTTAAACAACGAGTGATAGTTATTTCCGCACAAGCTAATCAAGGATCAATTACATTCTCATGGAGGATTTCATCATGAGCTCAGATCAGTTGGAGAACCATTGGAAAACCTGGGAGTACTGGACAGCCATTTCGTCAGCCTAGTTTGGGACTCTTCATCAGTGCGCACCCACCGGGGTTCGAACCCAGGACCTTCTGGTTACAAAGATGGTTGTCCGATGAGTCAAAAGCCCACCAGCTCCGGCGAGGCGGATTCGAACCACCGACCTAAGGTACTACACTCCTCCTCTCGACCAACTGAGCTATTGTCGGACGCGTACTGCTGAGGAGTCCCAAACTAGGACGAAACATCTGTCCAGTACTGCCAGGTTTTCCAGTGGTTCTCTAACTGATGTCAGCTCATGATGAAATCCTCCATGCAATCAAACAAAATCAATACTTGAAGATTACATTCTCAGTTAATATGCATCATCATCAGTGGTGAACGGATAATACTTGATTCGTGTGTGTTCCAAAACTGACTAATTATTGGCGAACTAGGAATACCGGTGTTGCTTATTCTCTCGTACAATACTCCAACACATGACGACAATACAGCATCAACCACAAGGATATACTTCCTACACACAGAAAAATAACAAACATTTAGATCTTTTTGTATTTCCCAATGAATGAAATACAAAACGATATTGTTCTGTTTACTGACGTTTCGCTATTTAATGCAAATAGCTGCTTTATCAAAGATTTATTAAACCAGAATTTACAAAATTTCAGCTTATATATGACAACTTAATCATCGTTCTTGAGTATGGGGCATTTTTGAGTCGTTAAGTTGCCCAACTGGTAAAGATAACAAAATCAAGTGTAGATTGTTGGATTTGATCAGTGTGTAAAATTATAAAGGCAGTGTGTGTTTACATAGTGAACTTGCTTATCACATTCGTGTTGATTTTGTCACTTCATGGAGGAGGGGTGGGTGTTGTAACCAGGTCAGATTCTGTTTTAGTCCATCATTCATATTCAGTTCAGACAATTTGGATTCCACTTGATATCAAGTGCTTCTGATATTAGACGTTCTTTTTCTGGATTATTTCAATATTGTCAAAATCAATTTTGTGACCTGAAAACGTATTCTGAAAACATGGACCTCGACAGTCGTCATTCCATATAGAGCAGAGATGTCAGATGATATCAGAAGAGTACTCAATCAGCTCGACATTAGAGTTTTCTTCAAAACATCAGACGCACTACGAAACAATCTTGTCCATATAAAAGACCAGATCCCTAAAGATCCTCTATCTAATTGTGTCTATAAAATAAAGTGCTTGGAATGTGATGCGATATACATCGGACAAACATCACCAGAGAGAAATCAAAATCAGAAGAAATGAACACCGTAGAGTATCTCCTCGACCACCGAGAAATCCAACTGAACTAGAAATACTTGAAAAATCATCAGCCATAGGTGGTCTACATGCTATAGAATCAGGCCACAAAATCGACTTTAACAACATTGAAATAATCCAGAAAAACTTCAGAAATCACAAAGAATGTCTCACATCATCAGAAGCACTTCATATCAAGTGGAATCCAAATTGCCTGAATAGGAATGATGGACTAAAACAGAATCTGACCTGGTTACAACACCCACCCCTCCTCCATGAAGTGACAAAATCAACACGAATGTGATAAGCAAGTTCACTATGTAAACACACACTGCCTTTATAATTTTACACACTGATCAAATCCAACAATCTACACTTGGTTTTGTTGTCTTTACCAATTAGCCAACTTGACAAAGAAAAATGGCCCCAGACTGAGGAACGATGATTAAGTTGTTATATATAAGCTGAGTGGATTTTGTAAATTCCGGTTTAATAATACTACTTTGATAAAGCAGCTATTTGCATTAAATAGCGAAACGTCAGTAAACAGAACAATATCGTTTTGTTTTTCATTCATTGGAAAATACAAAAGCCTTTATTATAATGAATATCATATACCCAATGCCCCAAACATTTTTTTCAAACTGTTAAAAGTGAACTTGGTTTGCACACATAAAACATTTAGAAGGCTCGATATATTCCTTTGGGAAAAGGGGGAGAATGACCAGAAATTATAGCCATTTAAAGAGTTATTTTACACACACCGAACAACTTACCAGTGTATAGTACATGAAACACTTGTTTCAACTAACCAACAACGTACCTATTATAAGGATAATCAGTTAGCATAGAAATCATTTATTGCTCTGTTCTAACGGTTAGCAACAGAATATCACTTCTGTTAAAACACTCTGACTGACTGGTTTCAACAAATAGAACTTTGCAGAGAAGTGCAGCAGTTCCAGTTGCCACTCTCTCTCGCTCTCTCTCCATGTAGCACACAAAGTAACAGAAGAGAGTAAAGACAAATTCAAAATGGAGATAATAAACACCAGTGTGATGGAAAAACAATAGTAATGTGGAAGAACAATGGAGTTTTATTGGATATGACAAAGAGTGAACGCATCTGCTCTATCGTAAACGATTTTGAGCCACATCACCAATTGTCTCCAGCCGCCATAGGTCCTTAGCATCGCGACGACCCCAACCAGCCAGCCAGCTACTTTACACTTCCCCACATGGCTGATTGGCTTAAACTAACTGTTATGGATTCCGTGGACTGATGTCATGTTTCCGTTTGACCATCACCAGCTGTTTTCCAACCTAATCTCATGTCAGTCAGCGGAGGCGACAGCTAGGCTAGGTATGTGTAACACATATCCTGATAATCTGAGTCGACGTAACTTCACAACCTCGTCGATTGATTTTCCCTCCAACTCACCTAGCACTCTACTGAGAACTTACCTCAATATTACCTACCCTATTATACCACCTAACGCACATACGGGAGATAGAAGGCAGACACCTGTGATCAGAGACAGCTAGCCAGGTTTTCCACATCTCCCACTTTAAAATGACCATGTCTTACTCACAGTCAACCAGCCAGCTATAAAGGAGGACGAAGCGAAGTGACTGCTGAGTAGTCCTTTGGTCGACAGCCGGATATCATATGTACGCTAGTGATGGTGTAGATTGGCAAATACCAAACTGTTAACATTCAACATGCATCGGGTGCCAGCAGAAGACTGCTTCTCTCAGATAGTATGTAAGCCAGATATATTGCTTTTCCGCGCTTTGAAAACGTAGGGGTTGGAGAAGATTGACCTCAAAAATTATACATTCCAACTTATCTTGTGACGATCCGCATCCGGTGGTAACATCTTAATACAGACACAACTCCCGGAAAACCACACTTCCCCAGCCTCAAACAGTTGACCCGTAAACTCTGCAGTCATGCAACACACACACACACGATAACGCTACTTCTGTTTTGAAGTGCCCCAGAGAAAAATCATCTTCCGCAGGTGGGCATCTGCAAAGTAATGATCAACCACGTCCTTTCATAAGCACTATAACCTACGATAAAGTGGGATTTTTGTAATGACTGTCTCTCCTGATGAAGACGGGATATGGACTTAAACCCATTCTGCATACGTCATACGACCATCACCAGAAGACACTAATACTTCTGATGAGAATTATTCTATGCCACTCTATCTAATTGTCTTTTACATTTACAGTGAAGATCGTAGATGCGCTGATTGATTTTGAAGGAAAAATCTACAACGTCGTACGACAGGAGATTCTTTCGACAACTTTATTTCACAAAAATGTCCGGTTAGTTATACAGTGTTACAAAACGTTAAGAAAAATTTAAAAAATTATGTTACCTAGAAACATTAGGCAGTGAATATCACTCAGAAATGATGATTACCATTGAAGCTACAAACCGTTGGACACAGGGTTACTCTTTATATGAGTGAGGGATTCAGAATATGTATGAAGTATATTTCAAAGTTAGGAGTATGCAGGGAAAGAATTATATTATATATTATTGTTATTCCCTTGGGTTCCTAGTGAAACATAGGGTTTCAACAACAAATCTTCACTTTCTTCTATTTTCTGCTGTGTAGACGACTGCCCACAATATCTCATCTCCTCCTCCCCTACACACGATCTCCTACATGTCAACCTCGCACCAACGACCCACTCTTCACTTCTGATTCGCCTTCCACTTAAGCAATGGTCTGAATTGAGCGCGATGTCATTCGATGGCCTCCTAGACGTATGCCCGATTCATCTCCATTTTCTCCTACACATTTTCTGAGCATTCGGCTCTTAGTTGGTGTTCCCAGCCAGTGTTTCTTGTTGCTGACTCTTTCCGGCCATTTATCCTGTAATATAGAGCCCGCGAAGGCAGCTGTTGATAAAAGTCTGTAAATGGCTGTCGGAAATCGTTTTCGTGACACGCAGTGCAAGTTTCTGACCCGTATAGAAGAACTAACTAACTGACTTCACATTAGTGTTGACAATCCGAATCTTGTTATTTACGCTGAGTTAGTTCAGAAGATTTCCAAACTTGTTTCAGATTGATGAAGGTGTATGTTGCCTTTCCGATTCTGACACCTTCATCCATGCTAACCGCCTGTGGTCGTAACCATGATTCCTAGATAAGTAAAGGCCTCTGTCAAATGTCTCCTGTTGATGGTGATTGGTGCTGATTGTTGTTGTTGGTTGATTGGTTGATTCCCGACCGACGCACTCCTTTACCTCATTGAGCCAGAAATAATGCTGGTAAAGAGGGAAGGTTAGGCATAAGGCTAGCACTGCTACAGAAACTTCAAGCCGCTAGCTTAAAGCCCTATGTTCCACTGGAGAACGTGAAGGAAAAAATTTTTTTATAAATATCCTCAATTTGTTAATCTTATAAGCAATAGCTTGAAGTTGCTTTCATTGGTAGTCATTTCTGAGCGATACTCAACCACTTCATGGCTACAGATTACGCGAGTAGTTTACTAAATTTCCTGTCCGAAATTTTCATGGGTTTTGTTACCAACTGATGTTGTGCGTCGATGGCACAACGGTGGAATGCCCGCCAATCACGCTTCATGTGGTCCGGGGGTCGATCCCCGACCGACAGACACACTTCTTTACCTCGCTAAGCCATCATTAAAAAGACTGGTAAAGAGGGAAGAGGGCATGAGGCTAGCAACTCCACCACTGCTACAGAACCTTCATTCCTCTAGCTTGAAGCCATCCTATGTTCCACTGGGAACGTTAAGGAATAAACCATCTAACCTTTTCAAACACTGTATATGTATAACTGTACAATTTTGAAGCGAAGTTCTTCACTGGCTGACACCAAATGACGTGAATATTTTTCATACAACTAAAAAAAGGTCATAAATTGAAAACATCACAAAAAGAATAAAAGAGACGTAGATATTTTCTCACCTTGATGAATTGCTTTCACATGTCGGCTAAGAGTAGTTTTTGAAGCGAACTTTTTATCACATTGTTCACAAGGAAATGCTATGCCTATATAATAATGATAATACCAGAGGGGAAAAAAGTATAAGCCAAGGAAATTATGCAGCAAGCACTACTGATCACATAATATATACTACTGAAAGTAATCCATTAAGAGTCAGGTTAGTAGTGATGGTCAACAATAACTTAAATGGCTCAAGGTAACAGATCTTACCCTATAAGAAAGGGACACACTGATGATATTATTGCCGATCTAGTTATGTAGGATTAGTCTGAGAAGAAAGGGGAAGGGGAGGAGGATTAACATGAAATAGCATAATTCTGTGGAATCCTAAGCAGTCAACACAGTGTCCCAAGGACTATTAAATGGAACGAAATGCGGATCCTGCATTCCACTGCCAGTCAACATTCAGCATAAGTTACTTTAAGTTAATTACCAGATATCTGCGAAGCACCCTCACAAGGAGCTGACATCTCAACAGAGACCAAACATTTCGGTCGAATCAAAATTGAACTAAAAGTAAATAATAATTGATAGCGATTGCGCAAGAGGTGGTGGCCCATGGGGCCAAAGTGGTCTAGCGGTTAAGACTTTAGCGTTTGAAACGATGGGTACTGGGGTTCGAGCCCCAGTGTGAACAATATTGTACTCACTGGGCAATGCAGGTACATCCAGCTGACAAGTCGCGAATACGACGAAAAGTGAATCCACTCAACAAATTGCTTCAAGTGTCCTTGCGATGTTTAAGAAACTTATTAGCTGAAGATTCGATGAGATAGAAGGAGAGCAGAATACAACAATAAAGCATGCAATCCTCTCTACGCATTTTTACTAAACTATTTATTATTCATATTATTTCATGCTCCTTCATAACATCATACTACTTTTATGCCATCTGTTCCTCGTGTTATCACAACTTTATGTAATGCACAAGTCAGGAGAACAACAACACTAGAAATATCTATCAGAATGTTAAATCTTTTCCTCTATTATTCATTCATTCTATTTTCCGATTCACATAATGCACTGGTGATTAGTTCTCTGATAGGCTTATGACGTCTAATTGGGCGAATGTAGCCGATTGGGTTCACTCAGTTGGTCATGAGAAGTATTTCAAAATACTGAAAGATAGATGCACAATTAGAAGTCTATTGGATTCTTACATTGTATCGATAAAATTTATGCACTTGTCTTGAAGACAGATGAACTCGGGGTGTGAATCGACTATTCGATTCACCTATTCATCCAAGTAATAAGATATACTTGACCAACGGCACTTTATATTTCAATGATTCTTTAACTGATTTCACCTGATGAAGATACAGACAGAACAGGTGAAGTTACACGTGAACTTGTTGAACAGCTCTATATATGCCATACGGTGGAACAACGCGATTCCCATAGATACAAGCTGTGCAGGCATTTGTTACTTAGTCACTGTTCACTGAAATTGTTATTCACCCCTACTGTCACCTCATTTTTGTCTAATATCTGCCAATAAGCTAGAAAGCACCCGTGATTGATGTGCGTGGTATACACTACCCATTTCAGTCAATCACTAGCGTATGACTTTATGCGATTATGCTACCGCCACAGGAAACTGTGATGCACTTCACCTCTTCGAATTGTGTAAATTGCAAAAATTCGCTTTACACAATTGCCAGTTCGCCAAAGTATCTAGTCAGAAATCGAAATGGTTTGACTCGCCACTCTAGTCTTACTCAAACCAGGTACACTGGTGGTGATGAGCTCGATGTTTAGATCACTCCAATCTGACTTGTAAGCAATACTGGTTAGTGTGGGTGGTGCACAACTACTCATCTCTTAATGAATCAGTAGTATATACCTTTACAAAACGCTACATTGCTGTGTTCACACATTCTTGGCATGTTTTCCCGTTTCCCAATCTTTGTGAAAGCTGGTTATCTCACTGAGTGTTAACTTTTTATACATACATATTCAGTGTCGCATCAGACTCTTCTGACAGAAAAAGCTCTCTGTCAATGGTCTATTTCATCTTTATGTCTTCGTGTGCCGATGGTATTATTGTTTCCATTGGTTGATGAACACAAAGTGACAATTATTTAAATTACAACAGGTTATCCTTTGGGGGTTAAGACTTTATATGTTCACGACCGTCATTGAAGGCTGCTTTTAATGACTCTAATCAATTTGCTTATAAACATAGTGGGTGTAATTTAGATACCACTGACGTCTTATATGATAATAGTGTCTCTAGCTTAGATAGAGGTGCCAAATATGTTCGATGTGCCTTGCTAAATTACACATCTGCCTTTGACTCTGTACCTAAGTCTCTTTTGGTAAACAAACTTGCCGCGACACAACTAGGGTGCTAGACTAATAAGTGGTTGCATTCTTACTCTTCTGATAGGAAGCAGCACAGTGTTTACAATGGAAAGTCCCCCACTGCTACAATTACTCTAGCGGGCGTTCCTTTTCTGCTTTCTTTCTTCCTACATGACAGGCCCAATTCTGACGAAGCCAAGTTTTGCCAAGCATGCTATATGATATGACTGTTTCTATACCTGTTAATTATCAGTCACACTCCTCCGAAATGAATAACTTCTTAGCAGATATTAGTCAGTGGTCCTTTACAAATGGTCTTAAGCTAAATCCCTCCAAATGTGAGGTGGTTAATTTTACTTTCAAATGCAGGTGCGACTTACATGAACTGATTAGTTCGCACGGTTACAGAAGTTGAAACTAAATGGAATGTCAACTACCTTGAACTACTTACTTATTTCCTCTGATCATTTCTGGTCTTCCCACATCATATTAGTTCCCAGGATGATATTTTGTTTAAAATTCTACGTAAGAAAGTTAAGACGATTTGGTGTCACTTAGTCTCTACTTTCTAAGTTTGTTAATTCTTGTGTTCTACGTATGCTTCTCCATTGCTCTCCCTTAATGTTTCCTCAACAACTGAAGAAAGACTGCTTTGTTATACTGCGAAGGACACTAAAATCTGTCGTTGGTAGGGTGAGTGGGGTGTCTTTAAACCAACTCGTTAACACCGCTGTTGTAGACAGACACATAAACTCATGCTAGAAATTAGCGAATATTATCTCGTCAGATTATGAACATCCTCTCCACACACACACACACACACAACTCTCTCCTTGCATCTGTCTCATCAGGTAGAACTAGAAAGCAACTATGGAAGACTGTGTGATCGGACGACAAAGTATAAAAACGCTACAATACCTTATTTGTCTGGGACACATTTTATATGATGCGAAAACTGCGTGAGGCAGGACACTAGCAACTTACTGCGGAACTATAAGTAAACATCCCTCTTTTTTCATAAATATATTGTTGTTAATATTTTCAATTAATTAAAATTTTATATTCATGTTCTTAATGAATGTCATTATCAATGTAAATGCCCCTGTGTTTAATTATTACGACTGTATTGAGGAAGTTACTTGCAATACTGTGCTGTACTGTACTACATTGTTGAAAATTCCATATTTGTACCAAAAGTGTACTGTTTGAAATAAAGCTATTATTATTATTATCATTATTATTATTATTATTATTAGTGCTAATAAATGTTTAATTTGAAATGCATAATAAAGTTATGAGAACAAGTCGCATATATATTTATCACATAAATAATAATTTATGAAAAACACCAAATTCGATGTACGTCAGCTGTCTAGCTCTACTATGACACATCAATACATACAGATAGTTAACTTCGTTAAACTGGTTGAATTGTTGTCATTAATATTACTAAAGTAGTTAGCCATTGAAATTAAACTAACAAATTATAACGCAATCACAGTTATTGTCAATATGGTGTGCACAGCCATTGTGCAGATGTAATAATAATAATAATAATAATAATAATAATAATAATAATAATAATAATAATAATAATAAGAATAATAAGAATAATAATAATTTGCTTTATTCCAAAACAGTACTTGTGATACAGAATGGAATTCTCAGCATTTTTACTGCAGTATTGCATCCAGTTAGTACATTATCAATAAATAGAATTCTACATAGATTAAGGAAATCTCAGTTCATTATTACAACAACATATTGGCATGTCGGTAGCAAAGCCAAAGTTGAAGAGTGTTTGAAGGTGTTAGAAAAGTAGGAGCTGTCATATTTACTGGCGTAAGCGACAGAAAGAAGCAAAGCAGCACATAACGGAAAAGGGAAAAGAGAGAGAGAGAATAGGAAAAGAAAGAAAGAAAATGTTGTACCTATAAATTATATGAGTTGGAAAGACGAGGTTCAGTTGTTCTACTGACTACTTAATGAATTATAGGTGTCAAGCCTAATGCTTTCTTTACCACACAGAACGCGAGCTAAGTAGGGTATGGTTGAGTTTTTGTACTTGCTGGTGCGAGCATATAGTTTTCTATATAGGCTTTTGGTTTTGCCTGATGAGATGCAAGGGGAGAGTTGTGAGTGAAGAGGGTGGTGTGAGTTAGATAAAATGGAGTTGGCCCATTTTTCACATGAGTCCATGTGCCTGTCAACCAGAATATTAAAAAGCTGGTTAAGTGGCATGTTGCTTACCCTGCTCACAACCTCTAACACACTACGTAATATGTTATAGTCTTTCTTCAGTAGCCCTGGAAAAACTAAGGGGGGACAATAGAGAATAATAGGCAGAATGCGAGAATTAACGAATTGTAGGAGTAAGGGTTGGGTTATACCAGAATGTCTTAACTTCTTGATGTAGAAGGTAAGACGAAATATTTTCTTAGAAATCGCCAAGATATGAGACGACCAAGAAAGATCTGCAAATAGAATGACGACTAGGTATTTAATTTCCGACTTAGTTTCTATTTCAGTGCCATCTATGTTGCACACCTCGTGAGAGCCAACCAGTTTGTTTAGGTCGGATTTATGCCTAAAGGTGAAATTGACTGTTTGGCATTTGGAGGGGTTTAGGGTAAGACAGTTTTCCTTGGACCACTGGCTGATTTCTGACAGAAAGCCATTTAGTTTAGAGAAGTCACTTTGACATTTGACAGGCCAAGATACAATCAGATCGTCGGCATATTTGACAAAATTAATATCATTTGAAGATGGTAAGTCATGTAGAAAGAAAGAAAAGAGAAGTGGAGAGAGTACAGCACCTTGGGGGACACTAACTTCAGTGAGCACAGCAGAGGAGGATTTACCTTTGTATAAACATATTTACAAGCTTGTAAAACTGTTCGATCTTTGTCAAATCATAGTATTGTTTTCCGGTATGAAGTTGTGGTTGATTGATCTGATCTAGGTGTGCACGACTTTCAACCGGTGAGTTACAGTTCCATTGTGGATTAAGTTTATTTTGATAGAGTCTTACAATGTGATACAGTAATATTTACTGATGACCATGTTCCGAGAACAATTTTTATTGCACATAATCATATCAAGGCAATACTCACACAACTTTCTAACTTCGTTTATATAGTTCCATTATTGTTCTTCACTTGACTTGATTGGTAGTAGTATTTTCCATATTTCCGGTATATGAGGGATGGGTCATTCCTATTGCATACGTTGTGATGGGTGTAGATTATTCGATGAACAAAGATTCAATAATCAACCTCTCTCGCTCTCCACTTACCTATATTGCTTTTTAGAATTTTAACTCTACCTCGCACCCTATTGTGTAATTTTGTGTTAATGCATGCAGTGCGGTCGCTGAGCGTTTTTTTTCAAATTTACTTATGTTCGCGGAGTCAATAATTGTAACGTTAGCTAAATTCTTATATTCTGACAATCTGACTAGCCCCAATCTACTACTGGTTTGACCTATGTAGTTGCCCTAGGTCAGTGTAATTATTCTCTACCATAGTGCACAAGTTCTATTCTTATATCAGTGATTTACAGATTCGAAACCCAGCCGACCGACCGAGGTTTAGGCAGTCGAGGAGTGTCCAACAGGCCTCATACAATGACTGCATGGAACTGCAGTTGACTGGGTTGAGCTTATTGTTTAGCTAGCAGGATATTCATTACTCCAATGGTCGATACAAAACATAAAATAATATAGGAATGAGGTAAGTCATGCTCCGTTTCATGTTATAGAATTCGCACGAATGACGATTTCACTGACGTACGGTCAAGGTCAGATGATAACAAATAAGTCGATAGATAGAAGATGAAGAAAGAGGAGATTGGTTCCCACTGCATGAGAGCTTTAGCCGCTGTTGGTGACATCATGATGGCTACTCTCTCGGTGTGCTCGTGATCGTCCTCTGGATGACCGGAGTAGATTATTGTCTCTCCAGTTGGTAGTTGGCTCCTTCCACATCCGTTCCATCTGCTCTCGCAGATTCCCAACACTTCTATTTTATATCTCCTCATTTCTGCGGCTATCTAAGCAGCCTTCCCAGTTTCGTACATTGTACGAATATTCCACGTCCCCATCCTTATTTTTGCTTTCATCGAAAGAAGGCACATCGACTGACTGGCTTCCCGAAGGCTTTCACCAGCCTGCGTCATTTCACTTCCCCGATTCCAGCGAAAAATAAGGTTATTGTTTGTATTTTTAGAATTTTTAATATATTTGTGCGTTGAATTAGATAAAATACTCAGGTCAAATATAAACAGAATCAAATTCCTTCTCTGTTGACAGGATTATCCTTCCTGACCTACGGCATTGATCCTCTGGCCAGTTAAGGTTGGCTTTGTGATTAAGATTAGGGCAGTACAAACAGACATGACTGACTGTATGCAATTTAGTCATACAACTGTTCTTATTCGTTACTGAACGTTATAACTGTAATTGTTTCCTTGGGTTCCGAATGGAACATCTTCACATTGGCCTATTCTCTGGGGTCCTTTTCAGCTGGTCCCACAACTTCACATACCTCCCACCTCCTCTTTACACGGTCTTCCCCATGTCACCCTCACACCCACGCCCGACTCGACGTTTCAATCGATTACTGGCCTGCATTTAGCGCGATGTCATTCGACAGTCTCCTCACTGACGTGTTTCCAATCCCCCTCTGCTTTCTTCCACATACTTATGGAGCAATAAGTTCCTGGGATGGTTTATTCCCAGAGTTTCTTATTGCTAATTGCTCCTGGCCAGCCATTTAACCTTCAGTATGGGGCCAGCGAAGGCTGATGTTGATAGAAATCTGCAACAGATTATTGAGAATGTTTTCCATGACGCGCATGACGACTTCCTGACTCATATAGAAGTGACTGACTTAACATTGGTGCTGAAAATCCGAATTTGTTGTGTATGTTGAGGCGGAGCGTAGAATGCTTCGAAACTGATTTCAGGGAGATGAAGGTCTGCCTCACGTTTCCGATTCTGGCTTTCACATCGTACTCTGTACCAACTGCCTGCAGTTCAACCGATGCTGTCTAACCAGATAGGCGAAGGAAGTAATCTCTTTGAAATTTATTCTATTGAAAGTGATTTGTGTTTGTTGTTGTTTTTGATTGGTTGGTCAACCTCATCACCTCCGTCTTCTCTATGTTCACCACCACCTGGAGTCCTGTCTTTGCTGTTTGCTTCTTTTGGCAACTTGTATGTAGGTCTTCGTGTTTCTGTGACATTAGTGTGATATAAATTATCCACATGCCAGATGCAGGTCTTCTAGATTCTTCTCACTGGTGGTCTAACGTATTCCTGTCTTCTCACTCCCCCCCCCAGTCTGACGCGAAATTCAGTCCACCACAATTAAGAATATCATCATCGGCGATAGTATGTAACCTCACTGAGTTTTCTGTTGTGGATCACCTGACAGGTGGTATTGTTAAATAGTCGGTTGTTGAATGAGGTTGATAAAGATTTGGAGCACTGCACTACATAATGTTGAAGTAATAGTTACTTCACGGTCAACGCTATCTGTTGAAGGCCTTTTGGAAGCCGAGGAAATTGAGGTAGAGAACTGACTGCCACTCTATGCTTTGTTAGATGACGATGCATAGAGTTGCAATCCGATCAGCACATGATTTGCTTTTCCTGAGTCCAGCTTGTTCCACCTGGGGGGGGGGGGAGGAGTTCTGCATCCAGTGCATCTTTCAATATCTTCAGGATAGAGGGAGGCCTAAATCACCTTCCCCTTTCGGTATTTCGACAGGGTGGCCTTTCTTCCAGTCAGTGGGTACCTTTCCGTCCTACTAAATTTCTTGTATTACTGGCCTGAGTATATCCGCAACGGTCTCTAAAACCGTTTTCAGTGCTTCAGGAGGAATTCAGTCCAATCCTGCTGCCTTCCTGAACTTCAATAGCTTGATTCGTATAGGTCACTCTACTCTTTATTTATATTTGCTATCAACATACTTATCTTTTTCTTCCTACTTCAAATTAATAAGTTTATATAGTGTGAATATGCATTCTTAAAATGAAGAGATATATAAGTAGAAGTACGAATACAAAATATGTGTTACACTATCGAATAAAGTTATACAGCAGACATAAAGATCAGAAATATGAGCTGGAAAAAGTTAAAAAATGATTCAATAACAAAGACATAACTGATTCACTTGATGTAAATTGATTCGATACCGGGGAGTAACCGTACTAGTGCTGTCTAATCCTGAAGATTAACTGAATTCAAGCTTGCATGCAATCTAGGCTACCAGTCTAGGCGAACTTGTCATTGTGCGGCACACTGGAGAGATGGTGGATTGATGATTACGGGCGATCCCTAGTAAACCTTTACATCCACCCACGCTTTGTGCTTATTGGCACATATGTGCAATACGCACCAGTAACCTCACAGAAGCTTATATTTCACTGCCACCCACCCTGCCGGGGATTCGAACCTGTTTCAACCAGTACTGTAGTCAGAGATATCTTTTAGAATCACCTAAGGTATGGTGGAACGTTACAAACTCCATGATATGTCTCCAACATCTACAGTAATACAAATCAAAAGGCGAAGCTGAAAATGCAATAACGATACCTGTTTAAAAGACTCTAAAACATGACGGACACCCTGATTATCATTAGACAACAGAAATCTGCGAAACAGAAACCTAACAACTGATGTTTCAGGATTTACTTCTTTTAAACTCTCCAAAAAATAAAGAAGAATTGTTAAATTATGCTTTCGTCGTTATTTATTTTATATACTGATAACATCATCAGTATGAAGCCACACTTTACCCCGGAAATATTTTCAGGAGGGTAGCACCCACTTTCCATTTTATAAATGTTGACATGTCGGCTTCTTGTGCGGATGCTTCAACGATGTATCTAGGGATTTCACTTAAGGAAATTTGTTGGGTGGTGACTACGAGTGGAATCTAGGATAACGCGCATTTCGACCTATTTGAAACTTGTCATCTGGCTTTACCTGCATTCCCCAGAGCATTTGAAACGATGGTTACTGAGTTCGAGCCTCAGTGGGAACACCATCACTCACTGGGGAGTGTAGGTACTTTCGGATGATGAGTCACTCCCAAATAGGACGAAATGCACGTTATCCTGAATTTCACTGCTAGTCATCCCCCCCCCCCATCCAATAAATTATCTCAATGGAATTAACCTTCTAATAACTGAAACTGAGTCGGTGGCTCAGTGGTAGGAATGCTAGCCGACCACACAGGAGGATCAGTTTCACATCACGACCAACGCACTGCTAAACTTCATCTAGTCTACTAGCCAGAAGGAAACCCAGGAAGGTGGGAAGACGGTGGTTGATTGTCGGGTGAAAACTACTTCGCCAACCAATTAACAGCCACTTTTATCGAATTAGTTTCTCGACAGTTGAATACAACTGTATAACTGAAATAGGAGTCAAACCACAACCAGACGAAATAATACTCTACAGTGACCCAAAACGATACTATCTGTCAATGAACTTCAGAAATATCTGCTTACTAATCACACGAGTCCGTAGCAAAAGCACGAAATTTTAGAAAATAGTTACATGGGGTAACGTCATTGTATATGTTGCAATAAAACTCCCCAATTCCTCATTGGAGTCCTCATAAATAGGTTAAACCAATTTCTACACATAAATCCGTCCAGATAACTGTAAACCACCATATTTCTTGACCCAATCACTGCTCTGATCCTCTTTATTAAGTGACTATATAAACTTTCGATGGAATCTATATGAGTCCCATCGAAATGATTAACAAAATCGTCTGTATGAGTGACCACATTGTGAATATAACCCACGGATGAGTTAGCTGTAGCTACTCTATTAATCTGTGTGCATGGTTGTCCATAATAGAACTAAAAGTTGGACAATAGGTATTAAAACATTAGCGCTAAGATCAGGTATCGTTTGGATGTATCCTTTCTGCAATATGGTGTTATATAATCCTGAAACCCACTGATGATTGGTAGTCAATCAACCGCGATTATATTTCCTTTTGATCAGCACAGTTTCTTCCATGTGAACAACTACACTGACGCCACTAAGTACCTAGGTCATATTGTTCATTTTCCACGAGGTTATATCTCTGACGTCCTGATGCCACGCCATTGCTGTAAATGGTTTTTTCAAGACCTAGTTGGTCAAAGGAAACTTCGACTTAGCAAAGAAAGTACCTAAAGTATCCATAAACCGAAAAAGAAAAGGGTTTACCTTCTCAAACGGATTTTCTGCTACGGCACTCTGAGCCATCTATTCTACACAAACCCATCAATTTGAGATGTGTATCCCTGTAAATGCATTACTCCTCCACATCTGCATGTCCTACTCCTTCCCATGATTCTCTTATCCTAACAGTACAGAAATACTAGATTTAGATGAAATCTGCTCCTGTAGGGCATTCATAATTCCGTCTATATACTACGGAGTCATCTGATTGGTTGTTCAAGGTCATTACGTCGCTTTATTATTAGCTGGATTCGTTTTTGGTTGCTATGGTTTGGAGTTACCCACGTGTATAACAAAAATACACCTCTAATACAATAATATAAAACGGAAGTAAACACGTTCACAGATAGATATACACAGGTGATTTCGTAAAAATTAGCAGCTTACCTTCATGAATTACTTTCATATGTTCATTTAAACAAAATTTTGTAGTGAACTTTCTATCGCATTGATCACATGGATATTTAATTCCTGTAAAAAAATGAAATATCAAAAATTAAAATTGATAAAGCCAGAGCTGGATCAGCAGTCGTGATCACGTTCAGCCTCTACTCTTTCCCAGGCTTACTACCAGCTGAGCGAGGTTTAGGAGAGCGTCGACTGAAGGTCAAACCAAGTACATAGTTGGCAAACATTCTAACACTATACCTCTGACGCTCAAAAGAAACTAAACTATATAATGTTATTATTATTATTATGTTATTATTCCCTTGGGTTACGAGTGGAACATAGGGTTTCAACAACACATCTCCACTTTGTTCTATTTTCTGCTGTCCTCATCAGCTGGATAAACAATTGACCATAATATCTCATCTCCTCCTCGCCACACGATCTCCTCCATGTCACCCTAACACCGACAACCCACTCGTCCCTTCCCACTCGAGTAGTCGCATGCACTGAGCGCGATATCATTCGACAGCCTCGTCAACGTATGCCTGATCCATCTCCATTTTCTACTAAGTATTTTTTGAGCAATCGGCTCTTGGTTGGTTATTTCCCAGTCAGAGTTTCTTGTTGCTAATTTTTCTCGCAAGCCAGCGAAGCTGGCAGCTGTTGATAATCGTCTGAACTAGCTTGTTGGAAATCCTTTTCGTGACTCATGCGCAATGCAACTTTCCGAACCGTATAGAAGAACCAACCGACTTCACATTTGTGTTGAATAGAATCGGAATCTTTTTCTTTATGCCGGCTAGCTGAATGAAGCAAAAGATTTCCAAACTGGTTTCAGTTTGATGAAGGTGTATCTTGCCTTTCTGATTCTAGCTGACTGGCTGTGACATCTGCGTCCGTTCCCACTGCCTGTGGTTGAAACGATGGTTCCTAGATAAGTGAAGGCAGGAAGTGACCTATGTCAAATCTCTCCTGTTGATGGTGATCGGTACTAGTTGTTCTGGTTGGTGGGTTGGTTGGTTATCTTCATCACCTCCGTCTTCTCTATGATCATCTGGAGTCACTCCTGTCTTCTCTGCCAGCCTCTTCAGCCAGTTTGTTGGTTTTCGCCTGCAATTCTTCGGGTTTGTGTGAGACATGAGACATATATCATCTGAGAAATGCAAATCTTCTGGAATCTTCTTATCGGTGGCTCAGCGTAAACTGTAGAAAACTTTAATGAGCCTAAACTAACTTTTCATCACAACATTAGCCAAAAATCTCTCCCTATGGTGCTACATGCAAAGTGAACCTCTATAACTCTATTTATGACTCCTGATATATGAGGTAGGAATAAACGTGGTACACTATCCTACAAGCTCACTCAGAAACAAATTATGTCTTCAGTAAAAGGATCTTGTGGAGCCAACCACATAAAATAATCTAGTTTATCTAATGCTATGCAATGATTGTGAGGTTGAATACATAGAACGAGGTAGTAGGAAGTGGTTAATTGGATCAACATATATAGACAAAATAGAAAAAGGTTAACTCTAGCACTACATGCAGTTACATACAGCCATACAACAGAATGGGATAAGGTGACAGTCTTGAAATCTAGTGTTACAGGCTGCTAGGAGAGATCGATAAGTGAAGCTTTATTTATCGAATAAACCGCGAATATAGGCAATAGGAATGAGTAAATACCTGTCCAACCTGGACTTCTAGAACATGTTACTGCCTTCGAGACAAAGGAGATGGGGGAAAGAACGAGAACTTTAAAAATTCAGGTTACCCAGTTATGTACTTACATTTGATAATGTCATTATGAACAGCAATAAATTGCGTTCGAAACGCTGCCCAATAAATAATACTATGTCATTTCCAATAAACAACATAATATAGAATACCACCAGGCACAGTCTCCAACCAAAGATTGATGTAGTTTCATTAGAATCCCATTGGACACTAGTTAGTAACTAGTGCCATGCGTCTGGTCCTCTGTTTGCTGCAGACTGAGTTCTATCAGTCAAGTTTGCAACGTGGTCACCATGCCACTAGGTAGCAGACCAACACGGTACACTCAGGATTGTTGTTATCAGATGGTTGGAGGCAATCGGCAGGAAGCCTTCCTCCTAGGTTTCGTGCTAATTGCCACTCACCAGTCAGCAAGGCCTATCTACAACCTTTGAAGGGATTCATGAGATTCGAACTTGTGTCACCTGTGCCGCAGTCAGTTAGAGACACCATCACTGAACTAATACAGTCCTACAGGAAGTCAAACGTGAGTGCAAATGGCTCAGTTGTAACGTCTCTAACTGACTGCAGCACTGAGTGATATGAGTTTAGATCTCAGACGGGATGTGAGTTCCTTCAAGATCGCAGACAGGCCTTCCCGACGAGTTCCAGCAAGGACGGGACCTAGGTGAAAGGCTTCCTAGCACTTTTTCCCCTTGATTTTTCATCGAAAACGTACATAGAATGGATACCTAACTAATTCTTATAGTTGTGTGCTTGTCTACAGGCAAAAAACCCAATTCACTCGTTTTGCTTTAGGATAAACGACACCTTTAGTTCTGACTCCGTTGATTCATAACCTTCCTTCATACAAGCCACGTTCACAGAAATCAGCTACCGGGACCGATTTATTCACAAAAACACGAAAGATATACAATCTAAACGTATCACTGACTCAATTCCGAAGAAAGCCATCTTCCTGATTTGTAATTCAAAGGTGTTCAGACTTCAGTTATGCTCAAAAATCGTTTCTCTAAATCAGTCAGTAAGAGGTTGTTTGCTGTGAAATTACTAATGACCGTCACCAGCCGTAAGTTGTTCACTATCTCCGTAAAAAAGATGAGCTCCCTCATCTGGTTGCCTCCATGTGCATCTATCACTTCACCTGTTCTTGTGGAGAAATATACATTGACCACAACCAGAAAAAGCTTCCCACACGGATCCGAGAACATATTCAAGCATGGGTTTACAAGGCAGAAAAGAAGGATGGGCGAATCTCTATTGTAGAACACATGATCGAATCCTGTCACTCTAACAACCCTCACCATGATTTAAAGATGATCATCCATTGAATTCATCCTAACTTGCCACGTTGTCTTTCTCAAAAATTTCTAAAGACAGTGGAGGCCTCGGCCATTCATAAGTTTAAGCCAGACACCTTTGTGTACAAAAGAAGTATGTTCAGTTCCTATTACTGTCTTGGCCGTCAAAAGGGATAAATATTTGTTTGTTTATAGTTTTTATTTATTATTTTGTTTATTTAGTTAATCTATAAACCTTTCCCTTATTACTACGATTATTATTATCAGTGTTACCATTACTAATCTCACGTGAAACTGTTCCTAGTATTATTTCACTTGTCATTCAAATCAAAATATTTCTGCAATTTTGGAATATACTACTCAATCATTGGTATGAGTAGTTGGAAATCATTCACTTCAAAACAGTAGTAGTGTTTATGAGCCCATTTCAAAGTGACAACTAAAAACAGATAAGATATTACGCTTTCTTAATCTCAACTCCATCCACAATGTGTGGCAATTTTTTTTAAACTTAAGCCAGACAGTTCAAATCATGCAGATTTTGGTGGTACACTTTTCACTTTGAACCATGCAATTCTCAAGAGACAAAAATATGAAATAATAGAGAAGATTTGTACCTCAGGTGGATGATTTTAATTGAGTTGTGTTACCTGAGCTGGTTGATTTAATTGCGAAGCTTTCATTGTTCCCCATCCAGACAACATCTTCAGCCCAACTTTTAGTATGGAATCAAACTATTTGAACCATTTCCCCATGAACAGTGATATAATTGTATCTCATGACAACCATTGTCGTGATTGGTTGTTTGTTAATTTACATTTCTATTGATCAATTTTACCTAATCAGAATTTGAACTCACTTGTTATGTGACCGTTTATTTTTTTTATTTGGCTTCATCTAAGTGTTTTAACTACTTAAATCATGATATCAACAAGAAACCATCATCAAAGACCACAAGAAAATTCATTCAACCGTATGTATGGAGAATATCTCTGAAATAACAGCTAGGATAATAAGACGAAGACTATTTGAAGTAGAAATAGCACACAAGCCAACCAATACAGTTAATTCATTCAATATTGTGCAAACTAAAGCATTCAATAGTAAAAGGAGACAAGATCAATACAACTTATAAAACAAACTGTATGAATTTCAATAAACGCTACATTGGTCAGAGTGGGCTTCCCCTTCGAATCTCAATCCAAGAACATAAATTAGCTATGAAAAGAAACACAACCCATTCATTCCTTCATAAGTACGGACACCAATTTGGTGATTGGGAGAATGTCGATATTTCAAACAGGGAGGAATTACACCAAAACTGCAGTCAGGGAATTTCTAGACGCCTGTCTGGTACTCAAATGAATCAGGCAGCGGTTAACACATACACATTACTTAATATAGACCAAATTCACCAACTAATGAAACAGAAACTAAATCATGTGACTAGAAGGTTCAAATTCCAAATCAATAAAAGTGATCAATCGCGATACAAATTAACGAAGAACGAATCACAACATTGGTTGTCAGGAGATACAATTAATTACATAATCATTCATAGAGAAATGGTTCCAATAAGCTCATGTCATACTAAGAGCTGGGCTGAAGATAATGTCTCGATGGGGGTAGAATGAAAACTCCTGAATTAAATCCACCAGCTTAGACAGAGAACACAACCAAATCAGATACGAAGTTGTTTAATTTCACACTAATTTGTTTATTGGATATAACATATACATATTAGGAAACAGTATTCTATATATACTGGATGACGTTTAAATCACATTTCAACATGATTAGGAACAATAAATTATGTTCGAAACGTCATCAAGTAATTATTACTGTTTTAGTGTATACACATATCAAATAAACGCATGAATATTGAATTGCATACCACCATAGAGTTTATATATATATATGTATATATATATATATATATATATATATATATATAGTTTTAACACAGTGAAAAAATTTGGGCATTGGGTATCTATATGATATTCATTATTATAAAAGTTCTTTTTGTATTCCTCAATGAATAAAAAACAAAACGATATTGTTGCTTTGAATGACGTCTCACTATTTGATGCTGCTGCTGCTAATAGCTTTATTAAAGTAGCTATATTAAACCAAAATTTACAAAACCCAGTCATTTAATATATATAACAACTTAATCATCGTTCCTCAGCATGGGGTCATTTTCGCTTTGTCAAATTGGTCAGTTTGTAAAGACAACAAAACCAACCAAGTGTGTGTGTAGATTGTTGGTTTTGATAAGTGTATAAAACTATAAAAGCAGTGTGTGTTTACATAATGAAATTGCTTATCCCACATTTGTTTTGATTTTGTCACTTCATGGGGGGCAGGAGCGGTGGGTGTTGTAATCAGGTCAAATTCTGTTTTCATCCATCATTTATATCCAGTTCAGACAATATGGATTCCATTTGGTGATATGAATGGAATCTGATGATGTGAGACATTTTTTGTGATTTCTGAAATTATTCTGGATTAGTTCAATATTGTCAAGATTTTTTTTATTACAGCTTGACTCCACACAAGTATGGAATTTTTAGCATGTGACATTAGTAGTCCAAATATAGCAGGCCGATAATTGGTATCAGGTGTGCGTCGGCAGGGGATAGAACCCCGGACCATGCGCATGGTCGGCGAGCGTCCTAACCACTATGCCACCGATGCACAATGTTGTTATAACTACTCGAAGAACATCAAAAAAAAAATCAACATTGAAGTTAAATAAGGTCAAAAATGTATTCCGAAGGTATGGGCCTCAACGATTGGCATTCCATATAGACCACAAACGTCAGACGATATTAGAAGAGAACTCAATAAGTAAGACATCAGAGTTCTCTTCAAAACATCAGGCACACTGAGAAGCAACCTTTTCCATATAAAAGACCAAATCCCAAAGGATTCTCTACCTAGTTGTGTCAATAAAAATAAAATGTTTGAAGCGTGATGCGATATACATCCGACAAACATCTCGAGAAATCAAAATATAAAAAAATGAACGCCATAGAACATCTGTTCGACCACCGAGAAATCCGGTTGAACTAGAAAAGCTTTAAAAATCATCAGCCATAGGTCTACATGCTACAGAATTAGGTCACAAAATTGATTTTGACAATATTGAAATCATAACCCAGAAAAATTTCAGAAATCCCAAAGAACGTCTCACACCATCAGATTCAATTCATATCACCAAATGGAATCCAAATTGGTCTGAATTGAATATGAATCATGGATTAAAACAGAATTTGACCTGATTACAATACTCACCCCTCCTGCCCCATGAAGTGACAAAATCAACACGAATGTAGGATAAGTAATTTCACGAGTTGATCACGGACTGATATCAGTTAGAGAACCATTGAAAGCCAGGGAGTACTGGACAGCTGCTGTTTCATCCTAGTTTGGGAATCATCGTCAGTACGCATCCACTGGGATTCGAACCCAGAACCTTCCGGTTACAAGGCAAGCTCGTATACCATTCAGCCACTGGGACCCGATTCAATGGCTCATGAATTCTAACTTCTACCAATTCGTGATTTTAGCGCGACCCCAGTGGCTGAATGGTATACGAGCTTGCCTTGTAACCGGAAGGTTCTGGGTTCGAATCCCAGTGGATGCGTACTGACGATGATTCCCAAACTAGGATGAAACAGCAGCTGTCCAGTACTCCCTGGTTTTCAATGGTTCTCTAACTGATATCAGTCCGTGATCAACTCGTAAAACATAATTAATCCTTACAAACCAAAAAACTATAGAAAATAAGTAATTTCATTATGTAAACACACACTGCTTTTATAATTTCATACACTTATCAAATCCAACAATCTACACACACTTGGTTGGTTTTGGTGTCTTTACCGATTGACCAAATTGACAACAACGCAGAAATGACCCCATGCTGAGGAACGACGATTAAGTTGTTATATATATATAAGCTGCGTGGGTTTTGTAAATTCTGGTTTAATACTACTATTTTGATGAAGCTGTTATCAGTAGCATTGAATAGCGAGACGTCAATAAAAGCAGCAATATCGTTTTGTTTTTCATTCATTGAGGAATACAAAAAGAACTTTTATAATAATAATGAATGACTAAAAACTTCTATAGAATTGTATCGCTTATGATTACGAAATATGAGAATACAATAAGGACGAAGTAAGGGGAACACAGACTCAATAAGAGAGAAACAGACGGACAGACAGGCAGATGGCGAGTAATACATGACTTTGTTGCTCACACACACACACACTAAACTGATTCATTTAAATGAAGAGATTTGTAAACAGCTCATAATACGACAAATATAGAAGTTGTTTTAACCGTCTAATGTCTACTGTTTCAGTGACATATATGTGGAAATTCAGAGATAACTCGAACTTTTACGAAACAATATCTGCTAGGCTGACGTGACGTTGACGGATTTGTATAGTACAACGACCTATCAACGAGCGACAACACTCAGTGACTGGAGCTAATGTCATTTCTGAAGATCCTACTACGTCGGAAAGGTCGTTCGGCCAGCGATCAGGACTAAGAGCAGTTAACATTGTATTTGTGTAAATCATTTACACTGTGTTTCGCGGGGTGCGGGGGGCGTCAGTGGAGCAAATTAGTACTGCTGGCGAATAGGGGTGTAACAGAAGTTAGGTGTTTCCCTTAGATAACCAGCAAGCCAGTTACGCTGCGTCTCCGCCCATGGGACGGAGACCGCATAAAGGGTAGTCCCAGAAATTTCACACCCCTGTTTGTTTTGTGGCAGTTCGCAGCCGGAGGTAAGATCTTAATAAGGACACGAAAACACTTTCAAACAAGCTGTGTGTGAGACCAGCATCAAATAGTTGTCCCCTAGGCTCAGTTGTTACGCAACACAAATGCACCTGCTGTTTCAGGCAGTTCAAGAAGAATTGCTGGTGACCACGTTCCAAGCACAATTTATTACTGCTCATAATCATATCAAGGCAATACTCACACAACTTTCTAACTTCGTTTATATAATTCCATTATTTTTCATCGCTTGACTTGATTGGTAGTAGTATTTCCTATATTTCCAATATGAGGGATGAGTCATTCCTATTGCATGTGTTGTGTTGGGTGTAGATTATTCGATGAACAAAGATTTAGTAATTAATCTCTCTATCTCTCTTCACATACCAATATTACTTCTCAGAATTTTGGCTTTGTCCCACGCACCCTATTGTGTGGTTGTGTTAATGCATGTAGTGTAACCGCTGAGCTATTTTTTTCTAAGTCACTTATCTTCGTGCGATCAATCATTCTAACCTTAGTTAAATTGTAACATTCTGAATACCCCCGATCTACTACTGGCTTGACCTATGTGGTTGACCTCAGTCACGGTCATCGCAAGGTATTTTGTAAATTATAGTATTTTGTTTAATTGGGTCCACCGGGTCCTTTAGCCGACAGAGGTTGTCCTGCCTGAGTGAGTTTGTAAGTTTAAATGCCACTCTAATTCCTGCTTTATTGAGAATCCTACGTAGGGTCTCAGATGTCCCCCCTTATATGGTAGAACTGTAGACGCCTCATATTCTGTCTTATTTATATTATCATTATTAGTTCCCTCATTATTTTTATTTTGCTTTTGTTTAATTTCATCATCACTGTATGACACTGTGAGACTATATCAAAATAAAATTTTACCCACAATGGAATTATACTCTACCACAATGCATAAGTTCTATTCTTATATTAATATTTCAAGAAGAAATTAATCGCTTATCTTGTATCATTATGGAATATCAATTTCATGAGCATTTGCGCTGCCGCAAATTTGTTATATTGTGGTCAGATATGCGGTCACATAGAGAGGTGGAAAAAATTTGTCATCGGATAAAGGGAAGATTAAAAAAACCATAATAAATTAAATAAAAACACAGTTTTTTGTTCAGCGAAGAAATTTCTTTTCAACGACTTCATTTTCAAGCTGTACAGTCGTATTTATATTAGAGAAAAGGTTATTAAGTGGCACTAAATAATTGCTCAGTCAATATACATATATGTGATAAGAATAACGATAATTAAAATGTTATAAGGGGTAGAGTTGAAATGGATAAATTACAAAATTATTAAAGATTGTTTTATAAGTGAATTGAAATCAAAAATGTTTTAAAAATGTCACTTCACATCTTCATTCTTATCGTAATCGTACTCTTATTTTTTATAATTTTTAAACAACACTTGACATTTTTAAAACATTTTTGATTTCAATTCACTTATAAAACAATCTTTAATAATTTTGTAATTTATCCATTTCAACTCTACCCCTTATAACATTTTAATTATCGTTATTCTTATCACATATATGTATATTGACTGAGCAATTATTTAGTGCCACTTAATAACCTTTTCTCTAATATAAATACGACTGTACAGCTTGAAAATGAAGTCGTTGAAGAGAAATTTCTTCGCTGAACAAAAAACTGTGTTTTTACTTATGAATAAATGGGTATTTTTCGTGAAATAAATTAAATGATGGCAATCTACTCATTATTCCATGATAAAAGACAAAGTGATTGGGCATAACTTTGGGATAAGTTAAGACACACTTCCACAGATGATTTTGAATTAGTCTACATGGTGTCTGCAGTAATCCGGTGAGAGTTGTTTCGACGAAAACTTACTGAAACCACAAGTTTACTTACATGTATATCTTTAAAGTATTCATGGCTATAAGTCGGATTCAGTAGGTTACATCGCCGCAACCTAGCAATAGATTCTCCACATGCCAAGCTGCATATCCACAAATGCCCAGACTGAAATAAGTGGAACGGGACTGGGATCTTTAGCCAATTTGGCTGAAAGTCAAGTGTGTTCAATGACAGACTCACCAGGCGCAACAAAAACATACTGCCCACAATCTGGTGAAGTATACCTCTATCTCCATAATTATTGGTCTACAACAGGTCAATGGTAACCATTCTCTGACCGCAGCCCACTCACTAGGTGATATAGGTTCGAATTACGCATAGGACGTCGGCAGCTTCAAAATTGCAGCCGGCATCTTGCTGATGAGTTTCCAGTAAGCGACAGGACCTATATATATTCATAGCCATTGTGTTTAAAAAATAGTTGACGCGGAACACACACCCAATATAGAAATATAAAATATCTCTTAGTATAGCATATTTTAATGACTAACCTTCATGAACAATTTTGTTATGTTCATCCAGATTGGCTTTAGAAGCGAACTCTTTGTCACACTGTTCACAGGTAACCTTCACACCTATAAAACGACAACAATAATAGTAATAATATTAGTAATAAGAGAGTGTATCAGTGTATCCTATGGTAAAAATACAAGCATTACTACTAGCTTTACTAGTCTTCTAGCCAGTCACATGCTCGGGAAAAGAGGGAGAATTGGGTGTAGTGCTAGCGACCTAATCCCGGAAAATGCATCCAATAGCTATAGAAACTTCGAAGCGCAGGTGGAAACCAACAAACTGACAGAAGAAGCAGCAAAAGCAGGACTTCAATACGCTTTCATCTCCTCTAGGCATCAGTTAGAAAAACTGGAGGTATACATACAAAAGAAAGTTATTCAATCACACCTACTATCATGGTAACAACTTCAATGGTCTCCACTGACTTGAGTTTTGTGTGCTTGTTTCTTCTCTAACTGCTTATAACTCTTGTATTTCTTTAGAGCTCTCATGTAATTCCATATTTTTCTTCGTTTCTATAAACATCCTGATCACAACTCAGCTGGTGGAATTGTACATCTTATTACATAATTCTAATACACTTATCCAACTTCGTGTATGCACTGACTAATATTAACAACTATGCTTGTTTTTCGATGAGTCCCAAACTAGAATAAAACACCTGTCCAGCACTCACTGGATTTCAATGGTTCTCTAAATAATATTAATCCGTCGTCTAACTCGAAAAACAAATCGATTCTTGAAAAATAATCTGATGCTCGCTACTGACTGGCTACAGGACGGAGTTTCCTGGAGTTCTAGTGAGAAGTCGTGGCCGATGAGGTCCATTCAGTGAGGATGGATTTCTCACAGATGACATTGGTTGGTGGGCGCGCTAAAATCCTGAATTGGCTGAAGTTGGCCATTGAGGAGTCGGGTCCCAGTTGCTGAATGGTATACGAGCTTGCTTTGCCACCGGAAGATCCTGGGTTCAAAACCCAGTGTGTGCGTACTGCTGATGATTCCCGAACTAGGATGAAACAGCTGTCCAGTATTCCAACTCTTGAAAACTATGTTTGTGACAACTCATCACTTTTGTTACTAACGTCTTTTATGAAAAAGAGATTGTATATAAATGGGATTGTACAGCTTTAAAGGGGAAAATGAATTCGCCGTGGAAAAGAGCCTCTTAGCTGAAGTATGTGTTTTGTTTTCATGAAAGAAATTTATATAAATAGCTGCATAATTATACATTGAATTATTGCATCTATGACTTTTGTAACGTTTATCAGCAAGCGATAAAATATCTTTATAAATGTGAAACTTGTGAACAACAAAAACGTTCAAAGGTAAGTGAAATACACAAGTTAACAGAATTATATAAGGGTAGTAGAATTCTATGCGACCACAAACAACACACACATACACGCACACACAAATATTAGTCCAGAGTGATGTTACTTTACATGAGTAGATTCTATCAAACGCATGTAGATAGTACTCAATGTGGTTGTGTTCTCTGAACGAGATGGGTGGTTTAATTATGAAGCTTTCATTGTCCTTTGAGACATCATTGTCAGCGTAAACTCAAATATGACATTGTGAAACGCATAATAATCAATAACTCATTATGACACACTATTCAGACTGTAGGACTTAAAATCCAAACACCCCACGGGCATTGCGCTTCAAATCGCTATCCTGATACCAGCTTTAAGTCTCTGGATTGCTTGAGATTCAAGCAACCAAAATACCCTCCCCATCTACAATACTCATATATATATCGCTTCGAATTACTTTTGTTTTAATCAATCAAAGATGTCCTCCAATCGTGATACTTTTACCCGCACAATTTAAAAAGTATTTCAAACTATCAAATTTCGATAACTCTAAACTATAACCGGCCCAAAACGGAGATACCTAATCAACAGATGTAATGAATTTGAGCAATCAGTCAAATAACTCCGTAGTTAATAGGCGGAATCATGGATGCCATACACGTATTTAGCATTTAAGTAAGGAAGAAGACATGTAGATGTGGAGGAGGTGTAATGAATCCACAGAGATACACACAACCTCTATTGATAGGTTTGTGTATAGATGCTAAGAGAGTTCCATAGCAGAAAATCTGTTCAGTTTTGTTAACCCTTTCGATGGAACTCACACAAATCCCACTGGAAGTTTATGGAGTCACCTAAAATAAAGAGGATCAGAGCAGTGAAAAAGTCAAGAAATACGCTGATTTACAGTTATCTGGTTGGATTTATGTGTAGAAATTGGTTTGGCTTGGTTTATCAATGAGCATTCCAATGAGAAATTGGGAGGTTAACTTTCAACACATACAGGAAATTTAGCCTATGTAACTATTCTTTAACATACGATTACTTGGCGAAGTTGAGGTATCATATATTAAACGTGGTCTTTCAAAAGTTGACCTTCAAAAACCGATTGGATACAGGGAATGTTATTAAATGTCATTCTAAATCAAATTATCTCTTTAGATAAGGTAATAAGAAGACGTAATTTGTCTGAGTTGTGTAATGTTGTATTTGCGCAACACATTTCAAACAATCATAGGAGTACATATATATGAAATTAATACAGAGGTGAGAGGTGAGAAAATAGACTACTTAGGTCAAGTTAAAAGGACATATTCAAGGTTAAAGTAACAATGAAGACCACTAAACCAGATAGCAGAGTTAATAGTACATCTGCTATGGTATCAAAACAAAATTTACCAAAGAAGGTTTAATGTGATGATTCACTCTACAACTCGCCCCTAAGAAAGACCTGTACATCAGGCTACCCAATATGGGGCATCATAGCAGCTTGATAACTAGACAAACACTGAACGCTGCTGTTAAAAAGACTTTTATGCAGATGATATCATAATAATTGAGAATGTAAGCCAATATATCTAAGCCCTTCGAACATGCGAAAAATGATGTCACTTCCCACTGTATTTACCAATTTGAATGTACGTGTGGACACACATACATAGGGAGGACTCATCGATCTCTGCAAGTAAGGGCTGGCTTCAGAGCATATTCCTAAATGGCTCCAGAAACAAATGGAATCTTCAGAACTTATTGATGGTGAGAACAGGAGTCCTAGCTCTTCTATTGCGAAACATATTACAGAGGAGACAGGACATAAAATTGACGTTAAGGGATCTTTTAAACCTATCTATAAAACGTGTTTGGGCGTATTCAAAAGTTTGTGGAAGCCTCCATGGCTAGCAGTCAGGAAGTTTAAACCACCTTTATGCGTTCAAAGCAACAATTCGTCATCACACTAAATCACCTTCCTTGGTAAGCTTTGTTTTGATACCAGCCACGGTAGATGTACTGTTAACTCAGCTTTTTGGTTTAGTAGTCTTCATTGTTATTTTAACCTTGAATATGCCCTTTTAACTTGACCTAAGTCTATTTTCTCACCTCTTACCTCCTTATTAATTTCATATATATGTACTCCAATGACACGTCCGTGTGTGATCAGATTGTTCGAAATGTGTTGCGCAAATACAACATTACACAGACAATTCAGACGAATTACGTCTTCTTATTACTTTATCTAAATTCACAAAGGGTACTAATTGTTTCAAATTATCTCTGCCTTTTTGCACTTAGAAAGGGTATATACAGTATTGTAGTTAGGTAGGGTAATGGCTTTGTATATTAAAGTTTAGGGACTAGGTTTAAGGTTAAATTTATGGTTAAAGTTAGAATTAGGAGTTAAGATTATAGTCAGAGTTAGGAGTAGGTTGAAAATAGTTTCAGAAATATCAACAGATCTCATAAAATACCATGACCTACAGTCACCTAGATGAATGCATCTATCTCACATGGCATGATTTCTCTATAGATCATCTGTGTACTGACTGGGAGAGATAGACATTCCAACAACACATAAGCTATAACTATACAATGTGATATCGTGTTCGCGATGTTGTTTAGTGCACTTTTCAACGATTATGCGATTATTTAGCAATCTGAATTCTGATTGGTTGTTGAAGGCCATTGGGGTTTCGAATATGATAGTTTAACTTTGCTAGTTACATCTCTATAAACAAATTTTTAAATTATGCGCTTTTTCTTCGGACTGATGTGATTGGTCGAATAAGGTTTCTCAAGGTCATTATTATTAGGTAGTTTCGTTTCAGGTCACTGGAGTTTACAGTTACCCACTTTTCTGTATGCCCTCATAAATTAAATGTTGTAATAGATGGCAGAGAGCCATGAAGCAATATGAACAACACACATCAAATGGTTACGTTTAAATTACTTAGCACAGTGTACAAACTTTCTTTTGATATTATCTGTGAAAGATGTAAAGTTTATTGAAATAAGAAAATGCTGAAATCTTCATTCTGCAACAAACTCGCAGAAGTATACAGATTCACCTCTGAGAGAGAGGGAGAGTGGATGGGAAAAAACATACCTACCTTGATGTACAATCAGGATATGTTCAGTTAAGTAACATCTACGGGAAAATTTCCTGTCACATTGATCACAAGACAATCTGATCCCTGTGGGAGAAAAAGAACAGTAAAACAGGAAAACTTAATAAAGGACACACTAGAGAAAAAACATCCAAATATTAAGAAAACAATAAGTAGTGAGTTAAATCATCTTTATGCGCGTCGGTGGTAGAATATGCTAGCCATCGAAACGCATGTGTTCTGGGGTTCGAAACCCTACCGACTCACCATTAAACTTCACATAGTTTACCAGCTGAAAGTAGTAGGTCTGGGAAAGGAGGAAGATTTAGAGTGAGGTTAGCAACCGCTTCCCGTAAAAAAACCCAAGACTACTGGAATTTCACGACTTCAAGCCTGGAGCCTTGTTTTCCACTTGGGACGCAAGTGAATGAAAAAAACCCATCTTTATCTTGATTCATTATTGAAAAATGTTACTTAGGTCATTTTTACCGAAATTTTTTAAATTCTATTTTATTTTTTTATTATTTTGGTTACAGCTTGATGCCACACCGTATTTTCAGTACAAGTATGGAATTTTCAGCATGGATATCGGTAGCTCAAATTTTGCATGCCGACCAAAGATATCGGGTGTGCGTCGGCAGGGGATCGAACCCCGGACCATGTACATGGTCGGCGAGAGTCCTAACCACTGTGCCACCGACGCCTACAATAGAAGTATGTCTATTATCTGAACTTGGCGTTCAAAGGAGATGTATCTGCTGAATCACTAGAACTGGAAAACTGCAGTTAAAGTGCACTTTGTCACAAGATGATACATTTAATAATTCCAATGTGGGTGACGGACAAACTATTAAGTCTGTCCACACCACTTCGCACTTATAAATTCAAAAGGTCATATGGAGATGGTTAAATTGCTTAGCATTGCCTAATGTGGTTAAACAAAAGGGATCATGAGGTCTATCAAGAGCTCTAAACTGCATCATCTAATGGATACGGTGGCCTGCATTGACAAAAATTCAGCTCTCAAACTCACTCTTTGTCTCATCATTCTACAAAAGGTGTCAAACTAATTTCAAACCTAATCTGTGAATTCAAGAGAAATTCCTCTAGTTTCTTAAGCTCCCAAAACCAGCTATTTCAATTCAGAAACATTAATCAGAATAACTTCCACACAATCGGTCTCCTTGGTTACTTTGAACAAAGCGACGAGAAACATATTTTCAGCGAACATAAGATATTTGTTTCAATAATCCAGTAAGGACATCTTTTCAGCAAGATAATATGAATTCATTTTATAATTTAATAGGATTTTCATCAGCTGTATATAACAGCCTGAATAATAATAATCATAATAAAACGGTGTATAAGCAATAAACAAGTGTGAAATAACAGTTTAAACAGACTTTAACTAAATGAATAGCCAGTTGGTTTCATCAGAGAGTAAAGTAACATGTTGATGACAACGGAGAGATGGGGTGCCAAGGTGGTTTACGAGAAGTTGGAACAGTGAATTACAATCAAAACAGAAAGACATTGTATGTATAGGCAATTCAAGCATAAACTAGTCGGGACAACTACATAGTCACGTGGAAGGTTATTCGAGGTCAAGGAGGACACAAAGATATCAAGAATTTGTAAGGAAAGCGATGATAAATGAATTCATCGAGTTATGGCACACGCTCACACACATAAATATAAAGTACAATAAAATGAAGTTTCAAGAAGTTAAGGTGAATACAGTAAGAACAACAGAGGTTCTCGCAGAATAAACTGGTACCATCATTTGTTTATTTCGTTTGCTTCTCACCAGCTGATGCTTACAGCCTAAATAAATTATTATTTTCAAGTTTATGTACCGAAAAGTTTTAACATACTTGCAAATTTTACATGATGTCAGTTGATAAGCTTTACCGTGAAATAGAGTATTGTCAAACTGCAAATGTATGCCCATTGTACGCATTAGCAGCAGGCGTTTGAATTGAGCTCTGGGAGCGGGAGAAGATAAGACTACCGACAAATAATGTCGACAGCTTCATTGATTTGGCCCCTTGTGAACAAGGAGGTTGCATCAAATGAAGTCATGAACTTTTTTGAAACGTTCATGTGGTCGACACTTTCGGCGAAATGAAATGAATGTTTCATGGTGTACAAAGCTAGCTGTTGACGAATGGAATCTAACTATTCTACAAGCCTCAGTTGGGTCAAATAAACAAGCTACTCTAATGGTCCCATCATCAGATATCTCTTTGATACGGGTCACAACGTGGAAATCGTGGAATCCTTTAAAATTACCGGTTGACAAAAAAATCTCAATTTTACTCAAGAATGCCTAAGTAATCTCTACCGAACGCCTGAAATCCGACATATGTGTTCAGAAAGAAGCAGCAAACCGTCTTCCCTTGACCTGATAACTAGATGTCTTTAGTCTGTCTTTCATTTGATTATGTAATCTTTCGTTTTCAGGCCCCCCTCTTTCATATAGTGTAATTTCACATGACTCTTGCTTCTGTGATTCGAGTTGCATTCAGTACATTGTCACCCAGTTTATTAGTCACTCATAATCTTACTCATCTCTCATCTTTACAACGGAACTCTTTTACCATTGTTTGCATATACTGATTTTGTTTAAATTTGAACTGACTATGTAAGAACTCTATAAGTGTAATTTTCTAAGCACTGTTCACTAAGTTCGGAACTTCCTGTCAACTGACATCATGTGAAATTTGCTGGCTGTCAGCCAGAGGATATGTGTACTGTTCAGTAGTTACTTCGCTTAGTCCTCTTTTATGGTTGGCTGTGAGTGAGAAATGGCAGTTGATTGAAAGTGGAAGACATGAAAAGGCCTGCCTAACTGTCTTTGATCATAACTGTTTGTGTTCTATCTCCCTTGTGTGTTAGGTGGTATACTAGGGTGGGTTAGTAATATTGAGGTTAGGCTTCGGTCAAGTGGGAGGAGGAAATCAATAGACGAGGCTGTGAAGTTACACCGATTGAGATGTTTAGGACAAGTGTTACACATGCCTTGTCATTGCCTTCCTCGATGGGCAATGTTAGCTGACATAGGATGGATCAGGTTGGAAAAGAGCTAGTGGTGGTCAAACCAAAACATGGCTTCATCAGTCAATCAAATCCATAACAGTTGGTTTAAACCAGTCAGCCAGACACGTTGGGAGGTGTAGACAGGCTTACTGGTTGAGTTCCTCGGGATGGTTAGAATCATTGACGGTTGGAAAAAAACTGGTGATATGGCTGAAAATCGTCGTTCTCAATGACAGTGCAGGTGCAATCACTCTTTGTGATTTGTCAGTGATATCCAATAAAACTCTATTGTTCTTCCATATTACTGTTCTTTTTCCCCAACTCACACTTCTTTTTACTATCTCTCTCTCTCTTTACTCTCTTCTCTTGCTTTGCGTGCTGCGTAGAGGGAGTATGGCAACTCGAACTGGTGCACTTCTATACAAAGTACTATGTTGGAGTCAGTCATTCAGTGAGGAGTTCATAAAGAATGAATCTACTTTAGCTATTGAGAACAATTTTGAGCCATGTTGCAAACAATCTCCAACAAGTGGTTCTTAGAATCCCGAGAAACCCAAGCAGGTAGTTTATGCCTCCTTATGGGGCTCAAGTCAACAGTCGTAGACTTCACCGAATGACGCTATGCTTTGATTTGACTAAACCTAAATCTTTGTCAACATAATCCCATATCAGCTAATATTGCTTGGCAAGGAATACAGTGGCTCAACTTGAATAGCACATATCGCCCCGCTATTTCAACCGAACCAGCTTCAAAACTTCATCACTTAACTTCCCTTCCTCACCTACCACACTACACTTAACCCCAGTATTACTCGCTTAACAAAGGAGATAGAACACAAACTTGTGGTCAAAGGCAGCTAGCCTTTTCAAGTCTTCTACTAGCGATGACCACGTCTCGCAGCTATAAAGAACGGAAATGCGAACTGCTGCAGAGTACACATTTCCTTTCATTGATAACCGGATAACATGTCTACACAAGAGATGATGTAATTAAACTACTACCCGAACAAGTGAAGTGATCAACATGCTCAACGACATCACTTCCCATCAGTAAACTGACAGTCTTCATTGACCAGTCCTGGGGCATAATGTTACACTGCATAGGGGCGAACCACATGCGAAGCATATCAAGATTTCTGCTCACGTTATCTCATTAGACAAAATTTTATCGGTATCTTCAACTAGAAGCACTAATATCATACGTTTGACTGGCACCTAGTCTATATTAAAGAAAGCACTATATCCACGTGTAAATTAAAACGTTACAGTCCACCGAAATTAACCACTTCTACAGTGACGGAATGCGTCGGTGGCACAGCGGTTAAGACGCTCGCCAACCATGCACATGGTACGGGGTTCGATCCCCGGCCGACTCACTCCTTTACCTCGCTGAGCCAGAAATAATGCTGGTGAAGAGGAAAGGTTGGGTATGAGGCTAGCAACCCCATCCTGTAAAATAAACACTGCTACAGAAACTTCAAGCCACTAACTTGAAGCCCTATGTTCCACTGGGGAACGTGAAGGGAAAAAAAGTGACGGAATAATACATAATGAATTTACAAATACACACTGACTTACCATCATGAACAATTCGAACGTGTCGATTCAAACGAGTTCCTGAGAAAAATTGCTTGTCACATTTATCACAGGAAAGTAGTCTGCCTAGTATAGAGAAAGAGGGACAACAAACAGTAACAGAACACTTTATTACATTAACAAATATTTGCATATAACAAATGGGATACTTTACCCGTTTCATCAGCAACATTCGGCATAGTTTCCCTAGAATGCTCACCAACAATGCATATGGTCCGGGGTTCGATTCCTGGCTGGCTGGCACACACCTTTATCTCCCCCAGCCGGTTGTAGGCTGGGCAAAGACGGAAGGTGTTAGGTTGGAGAACATATCGCTGTTAGCTAGTGCAGCCAACAATCCTAAATTCTAGTATAATTCACTACGGATTGCTTTAATCACTGTCCTTCAGTTTTGAGAAAGTGCAGTTACTGTTACAACAACAGCAACAGAAACTCTATGAAGACTTCCAGGTCAAACACTGATCGAAGTGATTACTGATAAACTATCTTAGCAGTCATCCAGTTATCCTCATACTGAGATTATTGATTCCATTATACAATTAGCTATAAAGCAATACACAGCAATTTATCAGTTGATGATGGATTATCTGCATAGTTGAATTTCAATGAATCCATGAAGATTGATGTTGGAAATCAGATTGACAATCTGGATGCATCAAAATCTAGTGATGGCACTATTTGCCCAAAATCAACAGGTATGATCAGTTCAAGTGTAGAGATTTTCACCGCAGTTCCTCCTATCTCAGAGAAGAAGGAAGAATGCACTCCAGTTCCCAGTACGTGGCCATGTTGCTGAAAAGACTTCTGGAGATATTTTGAACTCAGTAAATGGAATTACGTGTAATGTTCAATTGATCTCAAAGAATTTCAAAGATTTATGTCATCATATCGACAAGGATGCTTATTATCATCAATGATATTCCCAATTGTGGTGGACTGGATTATGCGTCAGACAGTGGGAAACGAGAAGATAGGGATATCCTGGACCGATGTGAAGAATCTAGAAGACCTGGATTTCGCGCGTGGATGATTTATGTTTGATGTCACACAAAATCGAGGACTTACAAGCGAAAACCGACAAACTGGTCGAAGAAGCAGCAAAAACACGACTCCAGGTGAACATAGACAAGACGGAGGTTTTGAAAATAACCAACCAACAGCAGCAGCAACATCCAGAGCCAATCACCATCAACGGGAGGGATTTGAAAGAGGTTACTTCATTCACTTATTTAGGGAGCATTGTCTCAACTACAGGAGGAACGGACGAGGATGTCAAATCGAGAATCGGAAAGGCGAGGGAAAACACATTCATCAACCTGAAACCAATCTGGAAATCTTCGTCACTCAGCCTGCATCAACAACAAAATTCGGATTTTCAATACAAACGTCAAGTCAGTCAGTTCTTCTATACGGATGGATCAGAAACTTAGCGGCGGGTCACAAAGAATATTTCCAACAAGTTGCAGACATTTATCAACAGCTGTCTTCGTTCTATACTCAAGATCAGATCGTTGGAAAGAATCACAAACAAGAAACTATGGGAACAAACAAAACAAGAACCAATCGCCCAACAAATATGCAGGAGAAAGTGGAGATGGGTTGGACACTCGCTGAGGAGGCCGTTGGGTGACATCGCGCGTCAGGCCATCACTCGAGTGAAACCCGGAAGGGCAGCGGCGAGTGGGACGCCCAAGGGTGACATGGAGGAGATCGTCTGAAGAGGAATTGAAACAGTATTGATCAATATGGATGCAGGTGGAAAGTACATCAGAAGACAGAAGCAAGTGGAGGCGTGCAGTTGAAGCCCTATGTTCCACTAGGAACCCAAGGGAACAATAATAATAATAATGTCATCATATCAGTCTTCATGATATGGATATGTTGGGCATTGACTAAATTGAAAAACTATCATCTTGGGAAATACTTTTCCGCGACATCGATTTCGATGAAACAATTCAAATTCTTCGTAAAATATTTGGGGAAAATGTATCAGTATTCAATATACGCTAGAAATGTTTAATTCTGACCAACGAACGATGTGATGACTTCCTTCATTTCGCTTGTAAAATCAACTGTGCACCAAGCAAGCGTCCCACACTATTTTGTGGGAGAGTTATCATAGACAGAGAGTACTCATACTTACAAATATCTTCAGTGGTCCTCTAAAAGAAAATCTATTAAAAAGAAGCGATGTTAGGAAGGACAACACAACGCTGTTAACCGTAAAGTCAGTCATGATTGATGCAATCAATAGGATATTATTTCGATAAATCAACCAATGTTATGCAGTAATATTTACTGATGACCACGTTTCAAGCACAAACTATTGCCAGTCATATGCATATCAAGGCACTACTCACACAACTTTTTTCCTTCATTTATATACATGAGTGAAATTGATTAGACATTTGAATGAAATTAATATAAGATAAAGTACATTCATCAATTAGGTCTTTTCTTGTACTACTTAGTGCTACTGCTCGGTTTGTTAGACACTTAACTAAGCCTGCCTTCACAGACAGATAACGGATGAGATGAATTAAAGTCTAAATATCTATTAGCAGAATGCGTTGGCTTTTTATAAACGCTAGTGTGCAGCTAACCTTCTCCTGTTCGTTTTATTTTACGATCTAACATAGCTAGTTCTCCTTGTTCATTTTCCGACTCAAATGTGAATTTTATTCTTTTTACTAGTGAGTTTATATAGTAAAAGGAATAAAATTCACATTTGAGTCGGAAAATGAACAAAGAGAATTAGCTATGTTGGATTGTAAACTATCAACTTTTAAGGCAGGCTTAGTTAAGTGTCTAAAAAACCCAGCAATAACACTAAGTAGTACAAGAAAAAACCTAAATGATGAAATAAAACAGATAGAAGAGGCGTTGGTATCAAATAACTAATTATCGCCCTTCCACTTAACTGCCAAATGGTTAGTAAATCTGTTAGAACCACTACATCGCCAGGTGGTTAAATATAGTGTAAAAGATGTCTTCAACTTTGTTGAAAACATTAAAGATATGACCCTAGCAGACAAAACTATGTTTTCGTTGGACGTTACATCACTATTTACCAACGTCCCCCTTGTAGAAACTGTCGACTACATATGCGAGCCACTCGTAGAAAAGAAAATAGAAACTGCGATCACACCAGGAAAATTGAAAGAATTACTACTAAAATGCACTATGAACGTTCAATTTTTATTTAATAAGGAGTATTACAGCCAAATAGATGGGGTTGCTATGGGTTCTGCCCTTAGTTCCTTATTAGCTGACATATTTCTATCTAAATTGGAAAATGGTCCATTATAAGAGATACTAGAAAAACTCGATTATTATTGTCGGTACGTTGACGATACTCCTATCATTTGAAACAATAATTTGGATAGCCAACACCTGTTCCAAGTCTTCAATAAGGTACACCCAGCTATCAAATTCACTCATGAAGAGGAACTCCAAGGTAGTATTCCATTTCTAGATGTCCTTCTTACCAAAAGAACAGACGGTACCTTAAAGAGAAACATCTATAGGAAAGCGACGTGGAATGGACAGTACACCCACTTCCATAGCTTCATACCTATACAATATAAGCGCAACCTAATTCGCTGTCTTAGACATAGAATTAGACACATATGTACCGATGACTGTATTGAAGATGAAATAAGAAATCTTACAAGTGCCTAGCTACAAAACGACTATCCTACCAACTTTGTAAAGAAGTATATCTATGAAACTACACATAAAACTAAACGAGACACAATAAGTAAGAAAAAGCTTTACTTAAATGTACAATTCAAAGGCGATATATCCAGCGATATATTAAACCGTAGATTAATGAGATCAATTGAAAGAACTTTTAATGCTACAAAACTGCATGTCAGTTTCTCAACCAAACCGGTATTGACACTGTGCATTAAAGATAGATTACCCAAAATGGTGACATGAATGTGTGTATATAAATTCAACTGCTCCTGTGGAGTTAGTTATTCAGGTCGTACCCAAAGGAATTTATCTTTACGCATTCGTGAACATATTCCTGCTTGGCTTGGGAAAACAGCGACCAAATCATTGAATAGTGCAATTCTGTCTCATCTAGTGGATAGCGAACACAGCATCAAAGTAGATGAGTCCTTTACAATTGTGTATCGAGTACCGAACAATCTCCCCAAAGGCACACGATTACCCCTCCTAGCCATAGCTGAGGCTATAGTGATTAATAGAGAGACCAGACCTATGTGTACAGAAGAAACTTATTCACTCTCTTTGTCTACCCTGGCCCACTATAAGGTCACCAGGATCATAATTTTTCGTATTATTATTATTATTATCATTTTGTGATATCATGTCTTTATTATCCATTTCTCCACCCAGTTTATTTCACCCCATTGTTACCCTTAATTTTTGTCAACCTTTGTAATTTCATACTAAGCCTACCAATTCTATATATATATATATATATATATATATATATATATATATATATATATATATATATATATATATACCGAAGTAACTTTACTGGAATAAGTCCAGCCAGAAATGAAAACCGGTTGCACAATACCATCTCGAAGTTGTCTTCCTTCGCATTTGACTAGGTTTGGTTTTCATTTCGCATTTTCTACTGATTATTGGATATTATAAGTGTAATCCACGGGGAATGTTTCGCCCCCTTTGAGGCTCATCAGCATCGATTCTGAAAATTTCATTGAGTATTTGACACTTGTAAAGTATAATAGGATAAATTTTTCAAGGAGCTTTCTGTATCTCTGTCATAAGTATTATTGCATGAATAAGTTCCATATGGAACATAGGGCTTTTCAACCTTGATCCTTACAGTTTCAGTAACAGTACTGTTTTTTTACCAACGGGGGTGTTGCTAGTCTCACGCCAAACCTTCTGTTGTAGCGGAGTGTTTGCTGATTTGTTGGTTGTTGTCTAACTTGACTGGAATGAAAAATCCCCATATTGAAATCAAAACAAGATTTTGAGCGAACAATTGTTTTCGATAACTTCTTCTTCAGGCTCTACAGTTATAAATCCATGAATAATAGAATACATATAGCCAATAAAGGCAAATGAAAATAATATCAGAAACTGTATTCGGATGCATGTGTAAGTGGAGATGATAGTCCATTAGTTAACATAGTCAATCAATTTTGTATAGTATATAGTGTATATATACGTCCAAACGAAGTCCACTTTTAACGGTTTGAAAGAATTTGGGCATTGGGTATATGATATTCAATATAATGAAGGTTTTTGTATTTCCCAATGAATGAAAAACAAAACTATATTGTTCTGTTTACTGACATTTCGCTATTTAATGCTGCTGCTAGTAGCTTTATCAAAGTATTATTAAACCGGAATTTACAAAATCCACTCAGCTTATATATAACAAAGAGTTAAGGGGTGAGAAAATAGACAAGTTAGGTCAAGTTAAAGGGACATATTGAAAGTCAAAATAACAATGAAGATCACTAAACCAAATAACAAAGGTAATCGTATATCTGTTATGATATCAAAATAAAGTTTACTAACTTGATCATCGTTCGTCTGTCTGGGGGCATTTTTAGTTGTCAAGTTGGTCAATTGGTAAAGATAACAAAATCAAGTGTAGATTGTTGGATTTGATCAGTGTGTAAAATTATAAAGGCAGTGTGTGTTTACATAGTGAACTTGCATATCACATTCGTGTTGATTTTGTCACTGGGTGGGGGAGGGAGGTGTTGTAACCAGGTCAGATTTTGTTTTAGTCCATCATTCCTATTCAGGCAATTTTGATTCCACTTGAACGTCTAATATCAGAAGCACTTCATATCAAGTAACTTGACCTATGTCTATTTTCTCAACCCCTAACTGTTTGTTATATATATATGCTGAGTGGATTTTGTAAATTCCTTTTTAATAATACTTTGATAAAGCAGTTATTAGCATTAAATAGCGAAACGTCAGTAAAAACAATATCGTTTTGTTTTTCATTCATTGGGAGATAAAAAGAGAAACCTTTATTATAATGAATATGGTGTATTGTCAGAAAAATGTGATGAAGTGTGAATGAACAGTTGGGTGATATAGTGTCATTGGGGTGAGAGAAATGCGATAACCACAAAATACATACAAACACACACTAACAAAGGGGACACTGAATGTGACGGCTGACCGATAATGTCTAATGATAAAATAAAGAGGCTAAATTGTAAATTGTAATAAGGTGTTACAGAATTGGTAGGCTTAGTATAAGATTACAAAGGTTGACAAAAATTAAGGGTAACAATGGGGTGAAATAAACTGGGTGGAGAAATGGACAATAAAGACATGTTATCACAAAATAATAATAATGATAATAATAATAATACGAAAAATTATGATCCTGGTGACCTTATAGTATACATATATATATATATATATATGTCGAAACTTTATTTTGCAGAAACTACTTATGTTCTGTATATTATTGCATTTCGCTTCAGCCTGATCCCCTTTATAATCTAATACCTTTTATACTGATTCACTCAGCAGACAGGAGAAAATTCGGATTCGCAAAACCAATGTTAAGCCAGCCAGTCACTTCTTCCATATGGGTTAAAAACTTGATATACCAGTAACGATAAGCATTTTCAACAGGTCAGCTGAAGAATTTTATCAATAACTGCCCCATTAGTTGGATCCATATTGAAGATCAAATGGCTGACCAGCGAGGAAGAATTAGCAACAAGAAACTCTGACAATGAGCGAACTAACAGACGAGAACCTATTGCTCAACAAATATGTAGAAAAAAGTGAAGATGGACCTGAGACGCGCGCCACTGAGGAGACCATCGGATAACATCGCGCTCAATGCAGGCTATCACTCGATTGGAACCCGAATGGGTGTAGCTGTGAGGGTGACATAGAAGAGATCGTGTGCGGAAGACATGACAAACTATCGGCAATAAATGGGACTAGCTGAAATGGACTACAGAGAAAAGAGTGAAACGGACATGTGCTGTTGAAGCCCTATGTTTGCTCAACTCGGAACTCAAGAGGACAATAATAAGAATAATAAATACTGATTCACACTTTCTTTTATTTCATCTGTCGCCTGTCTGTTAACGACTCCGTGTGTTCCAAGTGGAAGAGAGGGTTCCGAGTGGCGCTACAAAGAGCTTTAACTGCATGAAAAATTCGACGACGTAATCTATGGGCTTTATCAAATGAGAATTGCACAAAATATGAAGACTATTAAAAACACTATTAGTAATAATAATAATAATAACAATAATAATAACAGTGAGTTACCTTTATGAATGCCCATTATATGTTGATTTAAACAATTTCTTGATAGAAATGATTTATCGCATTGATTACATGCTAATCGAATGCCTAGGACAAAAATACAATAAATAAATTGACTGAACAGCTGAGTGATTTTTCTTTTAAAAAGTAAGTGTACCCACATTTTTAGGTTAGTTTGTGTCTGTCTGTCTGTCTGTTTTCGACATAGAACTTTGCACCGATGTGCAACAGTTCCAGTCACCATACTCCCTCCTTGTAGCGCACAACGCAAGAGAAGCAAGTAGAAGAAATGCATAATAGAGACAGTAAACAGAGGTGTGAGACGATAGGAATAGTAATAACGAATAACAATATAGGTTCATTGGTAATCATAAGTCACAAGGAGTGGATGCGTCTGCGCCAGCCATTGACAACGATTTTGAACCATATCCTCAATTGTTTCCGACCATTGGTTTTTACCGTCACGAGGACCCCAACAAGTCTGGCAGTCTACACCTCCCTACGTCACCGGCTTAAACTAACTGTTGTAGATTTCATTGACTGGTGCGATGTTTTCGTTTTACCGCCGCTAGCTCTTTTCCAACCTGACCCTATTTCAGCTAACATTGCCCACTGTCGAGGAAGGCGATGGCTAGGCATGCGTAACACATGTCCTAACCATCTCAATCGAAGTAATTTCACCGTTTCGTCGATTGATTTCCCCTCCCACTTACCTAGCAGTCGACTGAGGCCTAACCTCAATATTGCTCAACCTATTATGCCACTTCACATGGGAGATAGAACACAGGCACCTAGAATCAAAGACAGTTAACCAGCCTCTTCACGTCTTCCACTCTCAATGGCCAGGTCTCACAGCCATAAAGGAGGACGAAGCGGACTGTTGAGCAGTACACATACCCTTTGGTCGATAGTCAGATATCATGTCTACGCCAGAGATGGCGTAAACTGGCATTTGTGAAACTAGCCCTCTGTATCCGTACTGAGATTTCGTCAGACATCAACCCGTTGGCTCTGGCTGATGGTACTTCCCAAATAAGTGAAGTGGTCAACGTGCTCTACGACTTCATTCCCTATTTCTAAGCTAGGAGTGAGTGTAGTCCAGTCCTGTAACATCATCTTACATTTGGCGGGAGCGAATCGCATGCCAAACATTCGTAGATTGCAGCTCAAGGTGTTCACTAGACTCTGTCAGTTTAGAGTCACTCGCCGAAGGCCTCTACAGTTTAAATTCGACGAACATACGTTATCCTTATGAAGTGCCCCGACCAACAGTAGTTCATGATTTTAAGGATTGACACGGTAATTTAACGTTATCACACTCTATACTTGCCTTTAGTTTGATTGTACTTCTGGCAAAATGTTGGGATAGTTGAGGCCTTGGGTTGCGCAATGTATGTAGATCTATAACCTCAATGACCAATCTGTCAATAGAGAGAAAAAACCTCAATTCTCCTCAAGTTTGCCAACGAAATTTCTATCAAACGCTTGAAACCCGAGTTATGTGTGTGTGTGTTCAGAAAGAAGCAGTTATTAATCTTTCCCTGCCCCGGTAACTGGATATCTTTATTGTCTCTTTCATTTGATTATGTAATCATTGGCATTAACCTCTCCCCCGCTTTGATAAAGTGTAATTTTGCTTGTCTCTGGTTTCTATGATTTGAGTTGAACTGAGTACATTGGTACCTAAGTTTTTAGTCGCTCATCATCCCCTTACGCAACTCTCGTCTTTATTACATAACTCCTTTACCATTGTACGCATACATTTACCTTGTTTAAACTTGAACTACCTGTGTAAAAACTATATAAGCACAATTTTCTGAGCACTGTTCACTAATTTCGGAACCTCCTGTCAACTGACATCATGTGAAATTTGCAAGTATGTTAAAACTTTTCTGTACATAAACCTCATAATTTATTTAGGCTGTAAGCAGCTGATGAGAAGCCAACGAAATAACCAATGATGGTACTATATTATTATGCGCATACCACCGTTGTCCCTCCTTTATTCAAATTAATGAAGGGGAATCAGTGTACGAAGTAACCTGTCTTGCTCAATCAAGACACCTCCTCAGTCATTAAACAGAGACATTATTTAAGGCGGAAATAGTGGTCAGATGCTTAGGGATCTACTGTATGGTAATCTTAAGCTTCACTAGGTATCCTATGTCTTACCAGACAAACAAAATGAAAATAACTACCATCTAATACCTAAAAAGTGAGATACCATTTGTGAGGGAATAAAGTTGATGATATGAGCAGTCATAGAAATCTTGGGAGCAATCGGAAGGAAGCCCTACTCGGCCGGGGTTTATAGTGCTTTTTGGCACTCACTGTTCAACAAGGTGATTCTGCAATCTTGATAGCACCTGTGTCCCTTCTCCTCTAGAGACTCGAATCCGGGTCATCCAGTACTGCAGTTAGTCACATACGTTACAAATGAGTTATTGACACTCGCTACTGACCTCCAGTAGGACTGCATTGAATGTTGTCGATTAAACAGTAGATAGTAACCAATGCCATATGTCTAGTTTTCCATTTGGTACAGATGAGTGTAAAACAGGCAAAGCTTCCTGCCAATTGCCTCCAACTATCTAAGAACAACTCAGAGCGCACCATGATGGCCAGTCTGCTAGCATGGCGGCCACGCTACAAACTTGACTGACAGAATTCATTCGGCACCAAACACAACAACCATTAAATGGGAAGGGATACGAAGACAGTTTAAAAATCTAATGTCACAGGGTGGAGGGAGAGATTGATAACAGAAGCTTTGTTTATCGAATCAACTGGGAGTGAATGCATGTAATGGGAGTGATTCAACACCTATCCACCCGAACATCTAGAAAATTCTACTACCCATATGATGACAAATAGGAAAGAGAAAAGAAAACTATGAAACGAAAGTTTAGGAGTCGTGTGGTTATAATTGGCGATATGATTATGAGCAATAATGAATTGTGTTTGAAACCATGTCATGCAGTAAATAATACTGTCTCATGAACTGTGTGATATATCTGATATACAAATAATTATGGATATACATACTACCACAGTGCCCAAGTTTTACACAAACGAAAGGCTAATTACATGTATATCAGTTACCGCATACTGTACAATCAAAATACTTAGATTTTAAAAACATGAAAGAATCATCCACACTGTTCTTTCTTTACGAAAAATTCTCTGATTAACACCATTCTGGGTTGGATGAGTCAGTAATCCAGGGATACAATGCTCACGAGACACACGAGAATATCAACGTCCAACTCCCGGGCAAACGCCCCTTTAAAACCTCACCTAGTTTACCGGTGGTAGTAATGTTATACAATAGTGGAGGTTGTTGGACATAAGGCTACAAACCCTCCACTGATTCCCTAAAAGCTTGAAACCCTAACTTCCACTCGGAACATAAAGGTATGAAAAATTAAAGTTCCGGATTGTGGCAGGATTCGAAACACTTACCTCTGAATTATTAGCTCAGAGGTATATTAGCTGAACTACCCGACCTAACTGATTTGTCTCACTGAAATCCCGACGGGTAACAGCTAGCTGTCACGTGAATGTGTGATGCCTTACTGTCAGTCGTACCTTTGACTTGGAGACAGATCCACAAAGCAGTGGAGCAACCTAAAGAGCGACGTTCCCATGGCTCCCAGTGACCAAAACAATTTCACACGCTATTCGATACATTAGGATTCTGCAGCCTATGTACACCATAGGTTTGGAATGAGGGTTTTCCAGTTCCCCTAGACAGCCTAACATGTCCACCGACGTGTTTTCAAGTGCCACACGTTCACATTCACCCTTTAACTTTTGTAAGGAACAACCTCGTAGAGTGTAGGACTACTCTATACGGAACTCAAATACTAATCTTCTGAAGGAGATTCATATATGATCCCATACTTAAACATAAATATTGATACAAGGAGATTAAAAATTCCTGAAAACAGTCAGTCCAATGTGCTACAGTTTATCTGCAGTTGAATATTAGCCAATCGATAAATTGACTCATTTGCAAAAAAATAAACAAATGGTTGAAACTTCCCCTTTCAACATATATGCATAAAGAGGCAAATATTTAACTCACCTTTATGAATTGCTCTTATGTGTTCACTTAAAGAAAACTTTGTTGTAAACTCTTTATGACATTCCTCACATTTTGGTTTTATGCCTAAAATAATAATAATAATAAAAGAGAAGTTAAATGAATTTATTTCAATAGTATATTTTTCACTTATGTGGAAAACAAATCCTCACTGTTTTGAGCAATGTATATCTCAAGTCTAATATGAAACGATTGTAGGGAGTTGATAGGACGCTTTATATATATAAACATAGATTTCGTGCTTATTGGCGCTCTACAGTAAGGCGTATCTGTAATCTCGACAGAATTGATGTCCCATCATCTATGATTCGAATCCTCACCACCTAGAGCTATACTGAGTAATGTTACCATTGAACTATTCGGGTCCATTATAAGCCTCCTGTAGAGCTGTGATGCTTACACTGATTGGTCACTGGGGCCATATGCCTAGTACCTTAGTGGTGATGACCGAATTCTATCATTCCAATTTCAATGCGGCCACCAATCTGGAAGACTAGCCATCAAAGTGCCTCTAACCAGCTAAAATTAGTTCGAAAACTGTACCCCTGGTGGCTAGTCTCCTAGACTGGTGAATACATTGTAATATTGCGTAATAGAATTCAGTCATCATGACTAAGGTACCGGTTACGCCCTCAAAGACCAATCAGTATAAACATCACAGTGCTACATGGGGTCAATAACAGACCGAAATAGCCCATTGGTAACGTCTCTGACTGTAACTCTGTTATTATTAATATTATTGTTCCCTTGGGCTCCGAGCGGAACATATGAGTTCAGCAACACATTTCCATTCTGTCTTATTCTCTGTGTGGTTCTCGTTAGCTGGCCCAACAATTGCCCATAGGCAATCTCATCTCCTCCTCCTCATACAATCTCCTTTATGTCACCCTCACATCCACGCTCAACTAGTCGTTTCCAACAAGGGTTCCACTGGAGTGATGGCTTGCATTGAGCACAATTTTATCCGACGGTTTCCTCAGTAGCGTGTCTCAGGTCCATCTCCATTTTCATCTACATATTTGTTGAGCAATAGGTTTGTGATTGGCTCATTCCTAGAGTTACTCGTTTCTAATTCCTTCTGGCCGGACAGCCATTTGGTCTTCACTATGGAGCCAGTGAAGTCAGCTGTTGATGAAAGTTGGCAGTAGTCTCTTGAAAATGCTCTCTGTTAGGCTCATGGCAAGTTTTTGACCAATGTAGAAGAACTGGTTCGAGGTTTAACTGTAACCCTGGGTGACGTGAATTCGAATCGTAGATAAGATTTCAATTCTGTCAAGACTGAAGATACGCCTTGCTGATGACTGCCAATCAATATCAATTAAGGTTGAAATATATACATCTTATTTGAGCCTAGTTGATGAAGACTTCACTTATATAACACATGGAAGAGAACAGTAATCAAATACCAAAGGTACCTTTAGTACTTACAACGAAGAAAATTTGCAGCAGGAATATAAATTAACAGTTAACTTCACAGACCTAGACAGTCGATTGTCATTTAGTGGATCATTGGTTCAAATCCCCTCCCTGGGGGCCCCTAAGCCTGGGCAACTTGCTGGCTGATACCATTGTAACAACAGAAGACAAGGGCCAGGCAACAGATCGTTTATTAGAGAAAATCAACACATATTTTTAGATTTTAATGTACATTATTGTAAATTATTGTTAGTAGAAAATACAGTCTTTTGATTGGTTGTTTCTCACAGAAAGTTAACCTTGCATCTCTTTGTAGCTGTGTCAGATCATCCATATGCTAACTGTGTCCGCCTACGCAAAGCCTTTGTTCTCATTTTCTCACCACCAATATTGGGGACATAAACATTGACGTCAATTACTGTCTACCAGCCAGCTCTCACCACACCGCTAGTCTTCATATGCAATAAGTTTGGCTGATGACCTGACACTGAGTTCTCCAATTATAACTTTTATGACTATATTACATGTTCATTCATACACTTTCGTTTATCTATCTGGATAACGCTGTACCAAACTGTTTTTCACACTGAATATACTTCGTTCATTTCAATTGAAATCCAAAATGAACAGAAAAACCGACGGAGAAATGCACAACAAACAGGAACATGGAATTATCCGGGGGTTTGAAAGTTGATGGATAGAAAATCACCAAATAGCAGGGAACAAATAAGGATTCCTATTTTGAACCACTTACATTAATTCCTCCCTTTCTACGCTGCTGAATAATCAGGTTTCCTATTCGTCTACCAATGAAATCATCTTATAGGTATTATACAGAGACAAAAGTCAAATATTTCAGCATTAAAAAGTCTACATCTGTACCTGTACTCATCTGCTCATTGACAATGCAGGAGTAAAAGAAGGCCCTATATCATTTTGATGCAGGTGTGGGGGGGGATCTACTCCATTACAATGGAATTTTACACAGATGATACATACTAATCAACTTCTCAAGGAGCATGTTATTCACCCCTGTATCACATTCAAGCGGGACATTTACACATCACCACCTGCTTTAATATACTGTATGTCAACAGGAGTAGGATTCGATCGAAAGAAAGCATAGCAAAAGCATAGTTAGATTCAAACAACAATAATACGAAATTATACAGTGACTGACTATCCCTTTCAGAACTGTATAGTGAAGTGCAGACTGTATCTGCATATTCACAGATACCTTTGCTCCAAAATCGATCACGACAATACAGATATACATTTATACTCCTCTTTTGAAGTCCTACAATACTATATAATCTGTCATTTCATTGCATATCTTGATATGAATTGTTGACACAGTGTGGCAACTTGAATTAGGATTCGGTATTGTTCCCAGTCGGACCACGGAGTGATATCAGTTAGAGAACCATTGAAAACCAGCACTGGTGTACTGGACAGTTTGTTTCATCCTAGTGAGAAAGTGGTGACCAGTGGGGTAGGGCCGGCCAACAGTGAGGACAAATACTCACAAATGATACTGGCTTGTATCAGTCAAGGTAAAATCATGAATCGACAGAAGTTAGAATTCATGGGTTAGCCATTGAGTCCGGTCCCAATGGTTGAATGATCTACAAGCCGGCTTGACTTGTAACCGCAAGGTTCTGGGTTCGACCCCCAGTTTTTTATTATTATTTATTATTGTTCCCTTGGGTTCCTAGTGGAACATAGGGCTTCAACTACACGTCTCCACTTGCTTCTGTCTTCTGCTTTATTTTTCACCTGCATCCATGTTAATCCATACTGATTCAGTTCCTCTTCACACGATCTCCTCCATGTCACCCTTGGACGTCCCACTCGCCGCTTCCCTTTAGGGTTCCACTCGAGTGATGGCCTGACGCGCGATGTCACCCAGCGGCCTCCTCAGCGAGTGTCCAATCCATCTCCACGTCGCCTAGATTACTAGCTCGCTAGTTTTCTAGCCGGTCCCAAGCCCGGATAAAGAGGGAGGGTTGGGGCGTGGTGCTAGCAACTCTACTCCCAAAACTTAACCAAATTGCTACAGAAACTTCAACGCATAAATATATTAAAATACTAAAAAATATAATCGACCCCCAGTGGGGGGCGAAACAACTGCCCAATACTGGTTTTCAATGGTTCTCTAAGTGACATCCATACGTGATCAAACTCAAAACAGATCAAATCTCTGTTAACAAACACTCGGTGTATTGTGCTGTATTTTATGCAGATAAGAAAAGTGTTTAAAGTAAAAAAGCAATGAAACGAAACCCCAATGTTTATTTAAAAAAACAGCTAGAGACAATAATAAGCACCTACCTTCATGGATAATTTTAATATGATCATTCAGACGAGATTTAAAGGGGAATGTTAGGCTACAGTGAGGGCATGGTAATTTTGTGCCTAAAATAAAAGAATAAAAATTAAATTAAACTGGGATATAATTTGAATGCAAATACTAATAATACTAATGCAAATACAAATAGTAAGTAGGAACTTTTATATTTCAAGCGGCCACCTTACGCATCACCTTATCCAGTCTACCGTTAAGGACAAGATACCGCTTTTGATCACCTCAGTGTGTATTTATCAGTTTACTTGTTCTTGTGGAGCAAAGTATCTCGGCCGTACACAACGTCAATTCCTCAAATATATTCTGGAACATCGTCCAACCTGAGGAGAAAAGGAGAATACCGGCAGCTCCATTCTCGAACATCTGGTCAACTCTGGATATGAAGCACTCCCGCACGAATACTGAACAGTGCTACACAAAACCCCTCAATATCGTACGAAAGGACTTCGAATACACCATTTGTAGGCGTTCGACAATTGCCATATTTCTTAACCTGAAGGCGGCCTTCGACTCCGTGGATCGAGAGGTACTATGGCAATGTTTGACTGTGAAGGGAGTGCCAAGAAAGTACATTGCACTAATCAAGGCACTCTACTCAAACTCACGTAGCTGTGTAAGGGCTTATGGGGAATTGTCATCTGAATTGACAACAACCAGTGGTGTCCGTCAAGGATGTCCACTTTCCCCTTTTCTGTTTAACTTCATCATAGATATGCTAATGGAAGTATCCTTAACTGAACTTAACGACTTAGGAATCGACTTGTTACCAGGGAATAGTCTTATAGACTTAGAATACGCAGACGACATAGTTCTGTTAGGGGAGGACGCTGACAAAATGCAGAGTCTTCTGAACACCTTGAGCAGCAATCTTCGTATGTTTGGCATGCGATTCGCCCCTGTGAAATGCAAGATGCTGCTACAGGACTGGACTACGTCAACTCCAAGCTTAGTGATAGGGAGTGGAGTGATAGAACATGTTGACCACTTCACCTATTTGGGAAGTTGTATCAGCACCAACGGATTGATTGGTGACGAAATCACAGCACGGATCCAAAAAGCTCGGGCTGCTTTCGCTAACTTACACCGTCTCTGGCGTAGGCGTGACATCCGGCTGTCAACCAAGGGACGTGTATACTGCTCAGCAGTTCGCTCCGTCCTTCTCTATGGCGGTGAGACGTGGCCATTGAGGGCGGAAGACATGAAGAGATCGTCTGTTTTTGACCACAGATGTTTACGATCTCTTTCTCGTGTTAGGTGGTATAATAAGGTAAGTAATGTTGACGTTAGGCGTAGAGTGTTGGGCAAAGAGGGAAAATCAATCGAAGAGGCTATAAAGTTACATAGATTGAGATGGTTAGGTCACGTGCTGCGCATGCCTAACCATCGTCTCCCCCGACGGGCATTACTAGCTGATATAGGTGCAGGTTGGAAAAGAGTAAGTGGTGGCCAAACAAAAACATGGCCTCATCAATCCATGAAATCCCTGACAGTTAAACTGAGTCACGTAGGGAGATGCAGACTTCCGGCTTGGGGCCCACCCTCGGGACTCTAAGAATCAATGGTTGGAGACACTAGGTGACGCGGCTCAAAATCGTTGTCAGTGGCGCAGATGTATTCAGTCTCTTTAACATTTCATATTCCTTTCTACCATTACTCATTCTGTTTCACTCTTATACCTGTCAAAACTCTATTGATTCTCTTCACTCATTTTCTTGTCTACCTTTGTGTGGTATTTGGAACGTGGCAACTCGAACTGCTGCACCTCGGTGCCAAGTTCTATGTTGAATCCAGCAGCAGCAGCAACACCATTTGTACATAGCCATTCGGAATCTGAAACCGCACTTCTGCATTCAAAAGCACCACATACATTCCCTTCCCACCCTACCGTGGCCAGAGTAACGTTATCACTATAATTTTGCTTCCTTTTATTATGTAAGTTTGCCATTATTATTAATCTCATCATCCTTATTTTATTATCCCTCTATTATTGTTTATAAATAACACTGCGTTTTCATACAGATTTTATGAAAACATTTTATCGTCCTTCCACTAGTTCTTGTCCACTCTACACAACTATATTTACTAATCATTTTCTCACACTTATTACGTCATCCCAACTTCTGCCCCTTTTCTAACTTCCAATTAGTCACCCCGTCTAGACTACACCTTACATTGCGTAATACAATTTCGAGGACAAATTTTGCCGGCATCTGATTTTTTTTATTCCTTCAGCTTCCCAGTGGAACATAGGACTTCAAGCTAGAGGCCTGAATTTTCTGTAGCAGTGTTTATTTTTACAGGATGGGGTTGCTAGCCTCATGCCCAACCTTCGCTCTTTACCAACTTTATTACTGGTTTAGTGAGGTAAAGGAGTGCGTCGGTGGCCGGGGATGGAACCCTGGACCATGTGCATGATCACCGAGCGTCCTAACCACTATGCCAACGACGCACATCTGATTGCTCTTATGAATTCTTTATTAAATATAATAACGATTTTACAGCAGCTTATGAAAATGAATCGTCTAAAAGAAAATTTTCTTTTTCATTGTTTACGTCTTATGCCTACATATGGGAATAATTCGCTCATTTTGTATTTCTCTCAATCGCTTCTCCACAAACTTCGACTTGAAGTTTAGCATATAGGATAACAATGTATTGTGTAGATATGTCCAAACCAAGTTCACTTTCAACACAGTTTGAAAAAAATTTGGGCATTGGGAGGAATATGGTAATCATTATGATAAATGTTCTTAATATATGTGTACAACTTGGGCACTGTGGTAGTAAGTAATTCCATATCAGTTTGTTTATTAGATACATCACACAGTGAGTTAAACAATATCATTTACTGGATGACAAGGTTTTAAACAAAATTTATTGTTCATAATAATATCAATTGAAATCACACGACTTTGAAACTTGAGTTTTATAGTTTTCTTTGTCCTCTCCTATTTGTCGTATGGGTAGTAGAATTTTCCAAATATCGGGGACAGGTGATGAATCATTCCTATTACATGTATTTGTAGTTGATTCGATAACCAAAGCTTCTGTTATCAATCTCTCCCTCCCTACACCCTGTGACATTAGATTTTAAAACTGTCATCCTATCCCATCCTATTGTATGGTTGCGTGTAATTGCATGTAGTGAGTGGTATAGCTGAACTATTCTCTAGATTTCTTATCTTATTAGGTTCAACCAATCTAGATTTTGCTAAGTTTTTATGTTCAGCTAGTCTGACTGCCCCTGTTCTACTAGTTTGACCTGACAATCATTGCAGGGTATGAAATAAACTAAATTGTTTTGTCTTAAAGGCTCTACAGGATCCTTTAACCGACAAAGCTTGTTTCTAATTGAGTTTGTGGGTTTGAATGCCACATTTATTATTGCATTGTTAAGAATTCTGCGTAAATGTTCTTTTTGTATTCCTCAATGAATGAAAAACAAAGCGATATTGTTGCTTTTAATGACGTTTCGCTACTTAAAGCTGCTGCTATTAGTTTTATCAAATTAGCTATATTAAACCTGAATTTACAATATATATATATATATATATATAATCATCGTTCCTCAGCATTGGGTAATTTTTGCGTTGTTCTCAAGTTGGCCGATTGGTAAAGACAACACAACCGACCAAGTGTGTGTAGATCGTTGGATTTGGTAAATGTATAAAATTATAAAAGCAGTGTCTGTTTACATAATGAAATTGCTTATCACAGTAGTGTGATTTTGTCATTTCATGGGGGAGGGGGGTTTTGTAACCAGGTCAAATTCTGTTGAAAAATCATCATCCATAGGTCTACACGCCTTAAAATCAGGTCATAAAATTGATTTTCACAATATTGAAATAATCTAGAAAAATTTCAGAAATCAAAATGAACGTCGAGTATCAGAATGCAAAATGTCAATAGCAATGATGGCCTAAAACAGAATTTGACCTAATTGCAACACTCACCCCTCCTGCCCCCATGAAGTGACAAAATCAACACAAATGTGGGATAAGCAATTTCATTATGTAAACACACATACTGTTTTTATAATTTTATACACTTATCAAATCCAACAATCTACACACACACTTGGTTGGTTTTGTTGTCTTTACCAACTGACCGATATGATAAAGCAAAAATGCCCTCATGCTGAGGAACGACGATTAATTTGTTATGTAACCTAGGATGAAACAGCTGTCCAGTACTCCCTGGTTTTCAATGGAACTCTAACTGATATCAATCCATGGTCAACTCGTAAAAACAAATCTAGTCCTTACAAACCAACTATTGAAAATGTTATATATAAGCTGAGATTTTGTAAATTCTGTTTTAGTAATACTTTGATAAAGCTATCAGCGGTAGTACTAAATAGCGAAACGTCAGTAAAAGCAACAATATCGTTTTGTTTTTCATTCATTGGGAAATACAAGGAAACCTTTATTATAATGAATGTAATGTGTATTTCTGTAAGCTACCTTACACAATTTGAATATTGACTTTTTCACACAATTTCATTACTATTATTATTATTATTCCCTTGGGTTCCGAGTGAAACAAATATAGGGCATCAACAACAAATCTCCACTTTCTTCTATTTTCTGCTGTCCTACTTAGCTGGGACCACGACTGCCTATAGGCCTTCTCACCTCCTCTTTACACAATCTCCTTCATGTCACCCTCGGACGCACACCCGACTTATCGTTTCCCATTCAGGTTCCACTCAAGCGATGGCCTGGTGCACAATGTCACTCAACAGTCTACTGGGAGTGTATTCCATCCATGACCACTTTGGTTATATTATAAACTTCTCATAACCACTATCTCGAGTGTTACTTTTTTGCAGACCACAGTTAAATACTTGTTTGAGAATACTGTCAAAACCATATATCTTCTGAAATGTACTACACAGAGTCCAGTCGAAAAGAACGATTGCCCGTCATTTACAGTGTAAGATGAAAGAGTGAGTTCAGTATTCATGACAATAAACATGAAGTGTTATATGACGCCTACTAACAACCATCTTCCACCACAAATAATGATTAGCTAGTGACTGACTGACTGGTCTTAACATACAACTTTGCACAGATGTGCACCAGTTCAAGTTGCCACTCTCCTACCATGTAGCACACAAAGCAAGAGAAAACAGTAAAGAGGGTAGGCATAGACCGCCTGGTTTAAGTCCTCGAGATGCTCGAAATCAAGGGTTGGAGACTGTTGGTGACATAGTTCAAAGTCATTCTGAATGGCGCAAATGTATTCATTATTTGTAAACTCCTAGATCCACAAAGTTCCCGCTGTCTTCCGCGTACCTTTTTTCCTTCTCCCAAACATTTCCATTTATTAAATTTCCTATTAAATTCTTCCACTACATTTGCATGCCTTACGAAATTACCGAGAAATAATTTGGAAACTACTTTAACACTACGGCGTACCTCAAGTCTTCTTCAACCTCAATCAACAGCTATATGACAATGCCACGTGTCAAGTGATCCACAACGGAAAACTCAGTGAGGCGTTCAAAGTGAATACAGGAGTAAGACAAGGCTGCCCGCCTATTATCACCGATGATATTCTTAATTGTGGTGGACTGGATTATGCGTCAGATTGTATGTGGGGAGCGATGAGTCAGAAATATGCTGGACCACCAATGAGAAGACTCTAGAAGATCTGGATTTCGCGTGTGGATGATATATGTCTAATGTCACACAAACTCGAAGACTTGAGGCAGGCAAAGACCAACAAACTGGCTGAAGAAGCAGGCGGTGAAGACAGGACTCCAGGTGAACACAGAGAAGACGGAGGTGATGAAGATAACCAACCAACAGCAACAACAACCAGCACCAATCACCATCAAAGGGAGAGATTTAACAGAGGTTGCCTCCTTCACTTATCTGGGAAGCATCGTCTCAACTTTAGCCGGAACGGACGAAGATGTCAAAGTTAGAATCGGAAAGGCGAGATACGCCTTCATCAACCTAAAACCAGTTTGGAAATCTTCCTCACTCAGCATAAGGAACAAGATTCGCATTTTCAACACCAATGTCAAGTCGGTCAGTTCTTCTATACGGGTTAGAAACTTGCACTGAGTGTCACAAAAGGGATTTCCAACAGGTTGCAGACTTTCATCAACAGCTGCCTTCGCTGGCTCCATAATGAAGATCAAATGGCCAGAAAGAATAAGCAACAAGAAACTATGGCAACAAACCAACCGAGAGCCGATCGCTCAACAAATATGTAAGAGAAAGTGGAGATAGACCGGACATACATTGAGGAACCCGCCAAATGACATCGCACGCTAGGGCATTGCTCGAGTGGAATGCAAAGGGGAGGGACAAGCGAGTCGTTAGTGAGATAGTGACATGGAGGAGATCGTGTGAGGAGAAGATGAGAGAGTTTAGTCAATCGTCGACCCAGCTGAAGAGGACGGCAGAAAACAGAACAAAGTGGAGATGTGTTGTTGAAGTACTATGTTCCACTCTGAACGCAGGGGTTTAATAATAATAAAAAATAATACGAAATGTGGCAATTTGAAATTGGTGTACAAAGGTGCACCAGTTGTGCATTTGAAGTCAGTCATATTCAGTTATACAGAAGGCATGAATCATTGCAATACAGGTCAAGGTCACAAATAATGGGTAGGGAAATAACGCGGTGTAGTGAAGGAAGAAAGAAAAAAATACCTCGACCTGTACACAATCTGATCAGTCCTACTCATTCTCTCTCTGTTATTGACGAGAGTCATCTGTCGCAGCAGCTGAAAAGTCATATGCTTCCGAGAGTTGACACTTAATGATATTTAAATTTAATGCACGTTAATTGTGTCAAGGCTTCAACGTATATTACTTCACTTGAACGATTACTATTCACCAAAATATATTTATTATATATGCAAACTGAAAACGTTGAATATTGTACAAACATGTTTAGGGGGGACTGTTTGGTTCAGCTAACACCAAAATGACGGATGAAACAACCTTTGCGTACCCCAGAGGAATAAAGTCAGTCTGATATCAAGTCACCAGCAGGATCTCATTAAATGTAAGCTTATTGGTTTGAAAATACAGTTTTCAGACAGGTTGTTTCAAGAGTTTGAATTCCACCTCACCCAATTCAGCTTTGGCGAATGAGTAGTAATATCTGGATCCGGTCAAAATCTTCCTTTCACCATCACTTATCATATATACTAAAAGGATAAAAGTTGGCGGATCCAAGACTATTGTAGATATTCTAACCACCAGAGTATTTCATTAAGTATCCTTAATGTATGCCCCAATGTAAGTGTAGAATTCGGGCACTGTGGTAGAATGTAATTCCATATAAGATAAGCTTGTTTTAAATATCACACGCAGAGATAATGCAGTATTAATAACTGGATGACAAGATTTCCAGCATAAATTATTGACAATCACAATAATCATATCAGTTTAGTCACACGGCTTCACAATTTCTCTCTATTCCCCTTCTTGTTTGTTGCAACTTTCCATATCTCTGGTAACGGGGTGTTGCGTCGTCATTTCGATTGCACGTGGGCGATGTTCAACTGATAAAAACAAAGATTCAGTGATTAACCTCTCTCTCTCTCTCTCAACCTAACTAAATTACTTTTTAAAACTCTCACCTATCCTATCCTATTTTATGATTACATGCAAGTAAAGGCAATCCAATGCAGTGACTGGTCGAACTTTTTTCTAGGTCATTTAACTTAGCAGGGTCAATTATTCTAGGTCTAGCTACATTTAATGGTTCCAATAATCTAGTTGACTGCAGACTACCTGAAATTACAATGGTTATATAGATGATAATAACATACATGTCCAAACCAAGTTCACTTTTAACAGTTTGAAAAAATTTGGGCATTGGGTACATGATATTCATTATAATAAAGGTTTTTGTATTTCTCAATGAATGAAAAACAAAACGATATTGTTTTTACTGACGTTTCGCTATTTAACGCTGTTGCTAATAGCTTTATCAAAGTATTATTAAACTGGAATTTACAAAATCTCAGCATATATATATATATATAAGAGGTAAGAGGTGAGAAAATAGACAAGTTAGGTCAAGTTAAAGGGACATATTGAAAGTCAAAATAACAATGAAGATCACTAAACCAAATAACAAAGGTAATAGTACATCTGTTATGATATCAAAATAAAGTTTACTAACTTGGTCGTCGTCAGTAAAAACAATATCGTTTTGTAGTATACGTTTGTAGTGTACGATGAAGGGTTAAATAGTGATTTGATTTTGAGCAACTTCAATAATGCTCACCCAGCGGTCCATTTCACCTACGAAGGAGAATACAACAACTCTCTACACTTCCTCGACGTCCTACTAACGAGAAGACAGGATGGTTCCGTCAAAAGAACCATATTTAGAAAGCTAGAGACCAAAGCTCAGTATACACACTTTCTTAGCTTTGTACCGATGAAATACAAACGTAATCTGATCAGGTGCTTAGCATTTAGAGCGAAGTCTATCTGTTCCGAAGACTGCGTAGAGAAAGAACTCCAGGTCATTCGAGACATTCTAAGCGAGAACGGATATCCAGAGAAGTTCATTGAAGCCAACATAGGTTACAATAGTCGTAAACATGAACTGGAAACAGTGGAGAAAAAAGCGCTGGTTTTACGTCTCCAATTCAAGGGGGATACTCCTGCTGAGATTCTATCGCAACGTTTAACCAGGGCGATCAAGAAAACTTTTTACTCTGCACATTTGTGTCTATCCTTCAGTAGCCATCCAATGTTCACCCAGCAACTCAAAGATGTCTTACCTAACCTTAGCTCTTCTTCATGCATATACCATTTCAACTGTTCCTGTGTTTCAAGTTATGTAGGGCGCACGATTAGGCAGGTTCGTCTACGAGTTCGAGAACATTTACCAGCTTGGTTCAGCAGGGGGAAATTAAGTGCATATAAAGCCCTATCCTGTCACACTTGGTCGAGGCTACTGGACATAGTATCGACGTCAACACAGCTTTCAGGGTTATATACCAAATTCCGAAGTCCTTATCACGTACAGTTCGCTTACATCTCCTACACATAGCTGAAGCTGTTGCAATAAGATCGACTAAACCGGAACTTTGTATCCAAAAAGAACACGTCCAGACGCTGTTCCTACCGTGGCCAAACTTGGATTGATGATTCTTCTTCTCACCAAGAGTGCTCCTTCCCCTTAACCCTCTTGGTTTTTTCTCCTTTGCTTATTATTACAAATATTATTATTACAATTATTATTATTAATATTATTATTATTCACCATAATTTATGCCCTTCAATGCAAACATTCTCTAAATACTATCGAATTTTTCATTTATACTATCCGGACTTATTATTAGTGATATTATCTCTTTTCTCAATATATGCCTCCACCTGTTTCATTTCACATATTCGTTATTTCATTATGAACCTCCCATTGCAGTCTTACTATCTCCTGTTTAACACAGACCACTTTGTACTAGCTACTCACCTGACACCTTTTATAACCTTGAACTGACTTGTCAATTTTCCTACCCCACACTCTACAAATCTATTATGACTAATCACCATCATTGTCTCCCGTTTTACAATATTTTGTAATCGATTTCAGCCCAGAGCACGTTTGTCACACAAATACAACTATTTATTTTGACACCCCATAACTAATCTGTTATTATTATATTTTATAATTTTCAAGTATTGGTTTGGTAGGGATTTTGTTTAATTGTATGGAGGATTTCATCATGAGCTGACATCAGTTAGAGAACCACTGGAAAACCTGGGAGTACTGGACAGCTGTTTCGTCCTAGTTTGGGACTCTTCATCAGTACGCACCCACCGGGATTCGAACCCAGGACCTTCTGGTTACAAGGCGAGCTCGTAGACCATTGAGCCACTGGGACCCGATCCAATGGTCCTTGAATTCTAACTTCTGCCAATTCACGACATAGCGCGACCATTTCGCAATGTCTTCTTAGATGAGTTACTGTCACATCTTCAACCTGCTGTACCCTACTGGTCACGGCTTCCCACTAGAACCCCAGGTTAACTGCCTGAATAGGGCCAGTCACTCCCAGGTTTTCCAGTGGTTCTCTAACTGATGTCAGCTCATGATGAAATCCTCCATATTTTATAATTGTAAGAACCTGAAGAGAAATTATTGAAAAGAATATTCTTCGTTCAAATTGACTTTTAAATACACACCCTTTATTATAATTACAATTGTTAGTTTAAATGTTCATCATCAATTTATACGCTTTCAAAATAGAAAAGAGGGGAGAGGGGTAAGACAGAAAACAGAAAAAATTAACAAACAGTGTCAGCTTGTAGGTTCACATAGCAACTCAAGAAACAAAAACAAAAGCGGTTACAGTTTATAAGATTAAGATTTGCTTAGTCAGTTGAGATCACTTCGGCGAATCGTAGTAAATCTGCTGTCCAATTAAACGATTCAAACCAGACTTATGCATACAGAAAGAGAGTGTGATTGACCTCTCACTACCTTGGTAACTGAATTTTGATTATATTAATTAGTCATCTAATTCAGTGATCTGAACTGACTGAGCAAATCTCAATCTCATTAACTGTAACCGCTTTTGTTTTTGTTACTTGAGTTGCTATGTGAACCTACAAGCTAACACTGTTTCTGATAATCAATTTTTCTGTTTTCTGTCTTACCCCTCTCCCCTCTTTTCTATTTTGAAAGCGTTTAAATTGGTGATGAAAATTTAAACTAAAAATTGTAATGCTTATATTTTTGATGCGTCAGTTTTTTAGTATTTCATCTCTACTACCACTTAAACATTAAAGTATGTTATTATCAAATATATATAACTATTTTAATTTCAGGTAGCCTGCAGCCTAACTAGTAAGCCAGAAGATTTAAATAATGAACTCAAACAAAAAAAGAAAATATTACTAGTGAATAACAGCAGAATTTACACAGAAATTTATGAAGAACCATAGAAAAATTAGGACCGACGTGAAGAACCTAGAAGACCTGGATTTCGCAGATGACTTATGTTTGATGTCACACAAAATCGAAGACTTACAAGCGAAAACCGACAAACTGGTCGAAGAGGCAGCAAAGACAGGACTCCAAGTGAACATAGACAAGACGGAGGTTATGAAAATAACCAACGAACAACAACAACAGCAACATCCAGCGCCAATCACCATCAACGGGAGGGATTTGAAAGAGGTTACTTCATTCACTTATCTGGGGAGCATTGTCTCAACCACAGGAGGAACGGAGGAAGATGTCAAATCGAGAATCGGAAAAGCGAGAAACACATTCATCAACCTGAAACCAATCTGGAAATCTTCGTCACTCAGCCTGCATCAACAACCAAATTCGGATTTCCAATACAAACGTCAAGTCAGTCAGTTCTTCTATACGAATCAGAAAATTGGCGGGTCACAAAGAATATTTCCAACAGCCTGTTGCAGACCTTTATCAACGACTGTCTTCGCTCTATACTGAAGATCAGATGGCCGGAAAGAATCACCAACAAGAAACTATGGGAACAAACAAAACAAGAACCAATTGCCCAACAAATATGCAGGAGAAAGTGGAGATGGATTGGACACTCGATGAGGAGGCCGTTGGGTGACATCGCGCGTCAGACCAACGCTCGAGTGGAACCCGAAAGGGAAGTGGCGAGTGGGACGTCCAAGGGTGACATGGAGGAGATTGTGTGGAGAGGAGCTGAAATAGTATGGATTAACATGGATGCAAGTGAAAAGTACAGCACAAGACAGAAACAAGTGGAGATGTGCAGTTGAAGCCCTATGTTCCACTAGGAACCCAAGGGAACAATAAAATAATAAAAATAGGAAAATTAAGATTAGTTACAAAAATGACGAAAATAATAAAAATAATATAGAATTCAAAGCCTCTGTAGTAATCCCGTACAAACAGGGAGTATCATATGCCTTACTTAGGATTCACAATGTGGCTGGAATTAGGGTGGCATTTAAACTATCCATCCAACTCTCTTAGATATACACTTTGTCGACTTAAGGACCCAATTAAGAAAAGCAATATAATTGACCAAATACCGTGTAATGACCGTTAGTGAGGTCAATTACACAGGTGAAACTAGTACATCGGGTAAATTAGGTTACTGGAACATAAATATTTAGCTACACGTGGAATGACTGACTCTGGTAAGATAAGTAACCGAGAAAAAAGCTCGGCCTCTACATTGCATTGCATTCTATGAATCTTTGCTTATCGATTCAACAACGCACACGTGCAATCGAAATGATGCAACGCCTATGCCGGAGATATGGGAAGTGGCGACAAGTAACAGGGAGAGAGAATATACATATAAGACAAATTGTGAAGTAGCGTGACTAACTGATATAATTATGAGCAATAAATTGTGCTCGAAACGTTATTCAGCGCACCACTATGTATGATATTGAAAATAAACTTATCTAATTTTGGATACCTTCTTTATCACTTGCTAAGAGTGTGTGCAATTTGATCATAGGTGTCTGCGTTCTATCTCCCTTGGGTGTTAGGTGGTATACTAGGGTGTGTGAGTAATATTGAGGTAAGGCTTCGGTCAAGTGCTAGGTAAGAAGGGGAAACCAGTCTACGAGGCTGTGAAGTTACACCGATTGAGATGGTTAGGACATGTTTTACACATGCCTAGTCATTGACTTCCTCAATGGGCAATGTTAGCTGACATAGGATGGATCAAGTTGGAAAAGAGCTAAAACATGGCTTCATCAATCAATCAAATCCATAACAGTTGGTTTAAGCCAGTCAGTCAGACACGTTGGGAGGTGTAAACAGACTGACTGGTTGAGTTCCTCGCGATAGTTAGAACCAAAGGCGGTGGAAACGACCAGAAGTATGGCTCAAAATCGTTCTTCATGATGGCGCAGATGCATTCACTCTTTGTGATTTGTCACACCCAACAAAACTCTATTGTTCTCGCATATTACTATTCCTTTTCCCTAACTTACAGTCTTTTGAATGTCTCTTGCCTTGCTTTGTGTCCTACATGGAGTGTGACAGCCTCACCTGCGGCACATCTGTTGAAAGTACTACGTTGAAACTAGTCAGTTAGTCAGTCACTACCCAGCTGCCGAGGCTGAATTAGGTCGAGTAGGACTCGAACCTGAAGTGCATTTACTGAAAGTCGAATGCCTGTCAATGCGCCACATCTCCACCGATGATATAGAACTATGCCACACTTCCACTGGTACCTATATATACACTCAGATGCATGAATTTCAAACTACGTCGCGTGGTTTGCCATATGTCGTTAATGTAAGCTCTGGAGCCTGTCAATCTTCCTGAATTACTTTACCGTTTGATGATTTCAGATATTGTAACAACTATCTACCGGTAAGATTGGTTGAATGCACATTTTATCTACCTTTGCTTTTACCTCTCTTGAGTTCCAGTTGGAACCCCAGGCTTTAAATCTTTGCAGATTCACTGGCAATGGTGTTTGCTAGATTCATGTGAAACTTTCCTCTTTTTTTCTGGGCTTAATAAGCCTGGTTGGTACATTAAACGAGGTTTTGGGAGTGTATCGGCTTTGAATACAGCCTCGACCTTCTGCGTAGCTGCCGTGCATTCTGCCGATCACACTGTTTAAAAATATAGTCATCACATTAAGAAAGTGATAACAGTCACACAGATAAGCACATTTTAAGTAAATCTAAACAAATCTTTCGACTTACGTTGATGTACAAAGTCTTTGTGCAATGTTAAATAGGACTTTTTTGAAAAGACTTTACCACATTGTGAACAAGGGTAAGTAATACCTGAAAAGTAGAGCAACAAAAAGAAAACACCAAAAAGAGAAAGAGTCAATTAGCCAGAGTTGTAACAACAGGAGGCAAGAGTCAGGCAACAGATCATTTATTAAGGAAATCAACGCATATTTATATATTTTCATGTACATTACTATGGATATTTAAACAAACAAACACAGTCTTCCGATTGGTTGTTTCTCACGTAAAGTTAATCTTTCATCTATTTGTGACTGTTTCTTGAATGTCAAATCCTCTATATGTTAACTGCATCCGCCTACGCAAAGTCTGCTGTGCTCGGTTTTGAATCAATCTTTGTTCACATTTTCTCACGACAAATCTTGAGAACGTAAATATTGACGTAAATTACTGTCTACCAATTTGGCTAGTAGACAGCTCTCACCACAGAGTTAGCATACAAAAGAAAATAATCCTTATGACACATGCTTTCGTGTCTCAAGGAAATGTTATTATATAAACATTTACACACAGTTAGGCTGGAGTGGGGTATTTGTGTACATAATAACAAAACGCCTACAGATCACCACCTTAAACGTGTTACTTTCAAAATCATCCAACTCACAAATTTACCCTGGCTAGCGGCGTAAGACTTAACTGGTGATTAGAACTCATTCTATGATAGAAAGTGATCAAAATAGTCTAAAATCAGGTTCAACCAGTATCGACAATTTAAGTCGTAAATTTGATTGGACGATCTTTGGTGTCTGACCTTAAACAACCAATCAAATGAAGTTATTTAACTGCTAAAACTTTGTTGTTCTCACTGGTACAGGTCCGTCTAGTCTTCTGATTTCTCTGGAGGCTATGGACAGCAGATATCACATAAAGCACAATAGTAATCGGTCAACAGTCGAGATGTCTATTACTGCATCTCTGTATGGAACCTTAATCCTAGCATTCTTATCAGCAGGTAACAGGAATTCATGTATGATAAAAAGTAACTCAGAAAAAAATATGTGCGATCAAGAGAGGCCAAGAAGTATTTAGTTGTGGTTGATCTTGTGTTGCCTACCTATCCAAGGATCATGGTCCGACCAAGATTCGGATTTTCAACAACCAATGTTAAGTCAGTCACTTCTTTTATATGGGTCAGAAACATGTACTGAGCATCAAGGTGATGGTCGATTCAAGAGTCCTTTAAAGTGGTCAGCCCATTGTTTCATTTGTTTCCCATCCTTAGTAATTAGGCTCCCTTGAACATCTTTTATTGGCCGCATCGTCAGGGTTGATCTCTTCCCGGATAGAGACCTGGTTATCTGATATAATATCCAGAGGTCTCTTTTACCTGCGACCACTCTGTTCTGCTTCAGTTGCCAGTGTGTCGTAGAATTGCCTTTGGTCTTTCCTAGCACTTTTCTTCACTTCTTTATTCCGTGCGATGTACACTGAACTTAACTTCTCATTTAGTTATATTCTCTTTCCCCATCTTCCTCTCCTCGATTGGTTTCCAGGTAGGTGTCCGTTGACAGCAATTCCTCGTTTCGCTTCTTTTTTCTTCCTAACGCGATTGTATACGTCTCCGTGAACATCACATTCAGAGAGTTAGTTCCAATGTTCTTCCAAGCACGTTTCCTCAATGATGCCACGCAGTGTCACCGTCTTTGCTCTGATCGGTATCGATGGTACTCCTTGTATTTTTGCCCTTCACTTTCTGAGTGATGAACTTGAATTACAGTGGCCTGTCTCCAGTTGTTCTGAAGGATTTCAGCTTCACCTTGAAGGTCCCTTGAACTAGGTGATTGTCTGAGGCCACATTTGCTCCCCTTCTTGACTTTGTGTCCAGTAGATTGCTTGAGTCCCCACTTCCTTGAGCAGCAGTGAGGTGAAATCTATCTGGATTTTGCTGTGTCCATCAGGCGAAATCCATATTACTTTGTGCATATCCTTCTGCTGGTACGAGCTGCCTCCGATCACCAAATCACTGAAAGCTGAGAAGTCTACGAAACGTTTTCAACTCAAGATGTGTTTTCTTTCAGTATTATCAGTTCCCACTTTGGCATTCATACCGCCCATTAAAATGTTGGCGTTGCCATTCCGGATGTTGTCCATTACTGTTTGCAGATGTCTATAGAAATTTTCTTTCCTCACTCGTTCCGAGTTGTTTGTAGGTGCGTAGGATTGGATAATTGTAACCTTTCTTCCTTCATTTTGAATTGGTTCTTGCTATCATGATCTTGGGTGAAATTGGTTCCCATTGCATTAGGGCATTGACTGCCAATGGGTGATATCATGATAGCCACTCACTGCCTTAGTATGCTCGTGGTTGTCGTCTGGGTGATCGAAGTAGTTTAATTACTCGCCAGTTGACAATTTTGACAGTTCACATCCATTTCATCTGCTCTTACAGATATCCGGCACTTCTGTATTACGTATTAGCATTTATTTGGCTACCTGGGCAGTCTTCCCAGCCCCGTACATTGTACAGACAATCCATATCCCCATTCCTATTCTCCATTTCATCAAGAGAAGACATACCGGCTGGCTGACTGGCTTCCCGAATGCTTTCACCAGCCCGCGTCATTTCGCCTCTCCGATTCCAGCGAAGAATAAGATTGTTATTTGAGTTCTTTGTATCTTTAATGTTTTCATTGTGCGTTGAAGTCTGTATAACAGTGCGAGTGGTTTTGTGGTGTAGGGTCGCTAGCTCCACACCCAACCCCCCTGTTTACTCGGGCTTCGGGCCGGCTAGGAAACTAACGAGCTAGTAAACTAGGCGAGGCTGGCCAGAAACCAACCAAGAACCTATCGCCCAACAAACATATAGAGGAAAGTGGAGGTGGATTGGATACACACTGAGTAGACCATTGGGTGAAATCGCGCACTAGGTCATTGCTCGAGTGAGACCCGAATGGAAGACTACAAGTTGGGTGTGGGTCCGAGGGTGACATGAAGGAGATTGTGTAAGGAGGAGGTGGGAGAGCCTATGTGCAATTGCGGGGCCAATTAAAAAGGACTATAGAGAAAATAATGAAAAAGAATATGTGCTGTTGAAGCCCTACGTTTTTTCCACTCGGAAGCCAAGGATACAACAAATATAATAAATAAATAAATATTTCGCTGAAATTGATTTACAGGTAAATTAGAAGTTGACGGTATATATACTAACATTCAAGGCACACAAGGCCTACATTAACGGGAATTTTTGTTAGACAACACGGCACAAACTAGTAAATAACAAAGCAACTTCACCGACAATTTACGATTTAATGCCGGTTGTAAAATGTATTAGATGTACGGAGAATTCGGTCGATAAGAAGCCATGCGCTTAACTTAACATTTAGCACCTTCGGTACTCACCAAAAGATATGTCTGCAATCGCTAATAAACTAAATAACGCTTCTGTAATTGTAGAACTTGTTGTGTAAGTCAGCGATTTCACGGCTATGCCATTCAGGCCGCTTCAACACATCAATATTGTTTAAGAACCATCGTGAAACAGCAATCAGTGCCATCCACTAGTTGTTAATGGGATACTGAATGGAGAATAAATTGTTTACCAAGTGTGTGTGAATGCTAGTAATGCTACTTAGCCAGAAACTCCAAAAAGAGTTTAAACACGCACAACTGATGACACAACCTTTCTGCTTTTGTAACGGAGGACAACATAAGTTTGCATTATCAAGTGTCAGTTGGCAGGGATTTAATTGGTGACAGGATTAATCACGAGTTGGCATCAGTTATACAACCATTGGGAAACCACAACTGCAGTACTGGACGGCTGTTTCGTCTTAGTTTAGGACTCTTCAGTAGACCATCCAGCCACTGGGATCCGACTCAATGGTTCATCAATTCCAACTTCTGCCAATTCGTGGCAAATAAACATATAGCGCAACCAACAGCCAGTGTCGCAGCAGGCGAGTAACTACTGTCCTCATACCTGACTTGGTGGATGCCTCTGGTTACAACTTCTCACTAGAAAACCACAGGTAACTTCATGTTTAGGGCCAGTCGTGTTGGTTTGTGGGGATTTAATTGGTTACAGGATTACTGAAATATAGCTTAAGAAAACAGAAACATTTATAGAAACACAAATAATGTATACATACCCAAATGTACAACTTCATTATGCGATTTGAGCGCGCCATTTGTCAAGAAACACTGACTACATTGTTCACATTTAAACCGGCTAACTGTTCAGAATAAAAAACACGAAAACACACATATATGTATATATATATACGCTACATGTCATATATATTACATTTACTTTGCTGCTGCTGGATTCAACATAGAACTTGGCACCGAAGTGCAGCAGTTCGAGTTGCCACTTTCCAAATAGCACACAAAGGTAGACAGGAAAATGAGAGAAGAGAATCAATAGAATTTAGATAAGTATAAGAGAGAAACAGAATGAGTAATGCTAGAAAGGAATATGAAAGATTACAGAGACTGAATACATCTGCGTAAGCCATTGACAACGATTTTGAGCCATGTCACCTATTGTCTCCAGCCATTGATTCTTAGAGTCCCGAGGGCGGGCCCCAACCCGGAAGTCTGCATCTCCCTACCTGACTCAGCTTAACTGTCAAGGATTTCGTGGATTGATGAGGCCATGTTTTTGTTTGGCCACCACTTACTCTTTTCCAACCTGCACCTATATCAGCTAGTAATGCCCGTCGGGGAAGACGATGGTTAGGCATGCGCAGCACGTGACCTAACCATCTCAATCTATGTAACTTTATAGCCTCTTCGAGTGATTTTCCCTCTTTGCCCAACACTCTACGCCTAACGTCAACATTACTTACCTTATTATACCACCTAACGCGAGAAAGAGGTCGTAAACATCTGTGGTCAAAAACAGACAATCTCTTCATGTCTTCCGCTCTCAATGGCCACGTCTCACCGCCATAGAGAAGGACGGAGCGAACTGATGAGCAGTATACACGTCCCTTGGTTGACAGCCGGATGTCACGCCTACGCCAGAGACGGTGCAAATAAGTAAATAAATAAATATTAAGTAAATAAGTAAATATTAAGAATACAATATTCAGCGAAAAGACTCTTTTCAACGAATTTATTATCAAGCTGTGCAATCGTATATATATATGGTTTTTAAGAAATTATATCCGTGAGGGAATTAGGTTTTGTGTGTGCCTTAGTAGACGTAATGACGGATCTCTCAAAAGATCCATCCACCGGAAACGCACATGGAACGGACAACTAACTAATTTTTATAGTTGGGTGCCTATCTACAGAAAAAGGAACCTAATTCATTCACTCTGCTTTAGGATAAGGAGTATTTGCAGTTCTGATTGCGTTGACTCAGAACTTGACGTCTTAAAAGCCACCATTGCAGAAAACGGTTACCCTTACCGATTTATTGACAGTAACATGAAAGATAAGCAGTCTAAACTGATCACCGACTCAGTTCCAAAAAAAACCTTATTCATGCACTTGGAATTCAAAGGTAATCAAGCTTCAGATATGCTCAAAAACCTTCTCTCTAAAGCAGTCAGTAAGACGTTCTTTGCAGTAAAATTAAAAATGACGTTTACCGGCGCAAGTTGTTCTCTATCGCTGTAAAAGATAAGCTCCCCAGTTTGGCCGCCTCCATGTGCATCTATCAGTTTACCTGCTCTTGTGGAGCAAGGTACATTGGCCGTAGTCAGAGGACGCTTTCCACACGGATACGAGAACATATTCCAGCAACATCGTTTTACAAGGGAGAAAGGAAGTGTGTGCGAAGCTCTATTCTAGAACACCTGATCGACTTCGGTCACTCTGCCAACCCTGACCATGATTTAAACATCATCTACCGAATCCATGCTAACTTGCCGCGTTTCCTTCGTTACAGACTTCTAAAGACAGCGGAGGCCTTGGCAATTCATGACTTAAAGCCAGACATCTTTGTGTACAAAAGAAGCATGTACAATGTCTACTTCAGCCTTGGCCGTAGATGGATAGACATTTATTTATTTTGTCAATCTAAGTACCTTTCCCTCATTATTACGATTATTATTATTACTGTTCTCATTCTGAATTGTTTCCACTTGTCCCACTTGTCATTCTAAACCCAAAATTATTTTTATTTTTTATTTTTACAATATTGAATTCTATCTTATCAAATTTCACACCATGTTATGTAACATTTTATATTCGCCTACTAATCCTATAATTATACACCTCTTTCCAACATCTATACATCCTATGAATTATTGTATATATGACGTTAATTGTTTTGCTACTTGACATTAAACTATGATTATAATCACAAACATTTTAGTTTTAATTGCATTTCATACTATTATTACTATTTTATGCATTCACACCTATGATTCAATTCCCTCACTGGATGTAACTTCTTAAAAACCATATATATACGATTGTACAGCTTGATAATAAATTCGTTGAAAAGAGTCTCTTCGCTGAATATTGTGTTCTTAATGCTACCATGGGAATTATTAAATTATTGAAAAAAATAAGTAAATAATATAGCCCGATGAGATAAAGGGTCAAAAGGGCAACCTGAAAATTATGAAATGTCAATTATATATAGAGTTAGAGATGTAAAAAAATTGCTGTGTTAAGTGGGAACCAGTAATGCCCTAGGAGACCATATGACCAAAAGGACTGAAAAATTAAGTTCGACTAAGGTTTACAGACCTTAAAAACAAAGATCGGAACATATACCAAGAAATATTGGTTTTGTAGGGATTTTGTTTGATTGGATGGAGGATTTCATCATGAGGTGACATCAGTTAGAGAACCATCGGAAAACCTGGGAGTACTGGACAGCTGTTTCGTCCTAGTTTAGGACTCTTCAGAACTACGCACCCACAGGGGTTCGAACTCAGAACCTTCTGGTTACAAGGCAAGCTAGCTCGAAGACTATTAAGCGGTCAATCACTGGGACACGAACCAATGGCCTATGAATTCTAACTTCTGCCAATTCACGACATAGCGCGACCATTTCACAATGTCTTCTTCGATGAGTTACTGCCCCATCTTCAACCTGCTATACCCTACTGGTGACAGCTTCCCACTAAAACCCCAGGTCACTTCCTGAATAGGACCAGTCGCTAGTGAGCATCAGATTAATTTTCAAGTATTGGTTTTGTAGGGACTTTGTTTGATTGCATGGAGGTTTCCATCATGAAGGTTACGTCTCAAGGGAAAAACGTTTACAATAGTGCCATCGTCAGGCACCTCATCAATACAGTTCATGACGTGGATATCACAAAATCATCTAAAATTATCAGTAAACAAAAAAGCTTAGTCCTCCTACAATACACCGAAACAATCGCTATCAAACGCCTGTAACCGAATTTATGTGTCCAGAAAGAAGCAGTTGACAAACTTGCCTTGCTCTGGTAACGAGATATCTTTACTCTCTCCCTCCCTCTTCCGTCTGATCACGTCATCTTTGGCTTTAACCTCACCCCCATCTCTTTACAGTACTCTTTGGTTTCCCAATGGTTACCTAACTATGTCAGCTCGTAATCAAACTCTTAACCAATGAAATCCCGGCAGACCTATATTTGATTACAAATGTATTCTCGCGTTGTCAATATCAACTGAATGATTTAATTGTGTGAAGCTTTTATCGGCTTTGTGAGCAATATCTTCCGTGAGAAGTTCAGTGTGAAACGAACCTTGGGAATTCTGCATGGATTAACTAACCCTTAAATAACCCCTAGAAGACTGGCACTCTAATCGATTTAAAATTAATGGATATGTGGATACATTTACATATATATGGAGAGAGGGCAAATTTAGCGAACGATAAAAAAAATAGGTCACACGACTTGAAAGGTCAAATATCAGGTCACCTAAAGGATTAAGCACAATATATAAGTGGATATAATACCCTTAGGAATGAACCAATCACATTACAGGTCACCAGGAAAGATAAACATTTCATCTGTGGAAAATTCCCAAAACTAAATTCATATTGAGGTTAGCACTGAAGATGCTGTATACAAGAACAATGAAAGCCTCTCATCCGGTTCAGACAGAGAACATAATGACACCCAAACAAAATATATCCACTTAAGCTAAAACAAAAAAACTATTCGATTTCAAAAGATAGGAATGAATTAGTAATTAGGAACACGAAAGATAAGCAATCCAAACTGGTCACTCACATACGAACAGGATCATATGAGGAAATTAATAAACCAATTGATACAGTTATGAATAAAGTTAAGAAATCCACAGCGGATCTTATACGCCGAATGAAGCCGTTTTTAGGTGGGTCTAAGTGGTTTAATTTAATGCCCAAAACTAATAACCCCAGTAGGATGTATGGTGTTGTTACAGTTCATAAGTCAGGATACCCTATTAGGCCTATAGTTGATTTTAGAAATTCACCTACTTATGAATTATCTAAATATTTAGCCATGGTATTAAATCCCCTAAAAATCCACTCGAGATCTAGACTAACTAATTCTTATGAACTCAAACGTAGATTAGATAATTTAAAATTAGATAATGAAGAAAAAATGGTTAGTTTTGACATTGTCAGTTTATATACACGTATACCAATGAATATGGCTATAGAGGCAGTCAGAAACGAACTCATTTCTGACCAAGAACTCGAACTTAGGACAAAAGTGCCACTTGAGGACATAATGCTGGGAGTACAGCTATGCCTGACTTCCACAGTATTTAAATTCCAAGGGAAAATATACAAACAAACTGAGGGAGTTGCCATGGGATCACCAATATCCCCAGTGGTAGCAGATATATTCATGGATAAGTGGGAAAACATAGCGATTAAAACGTTCACCCCCACCCCAAAAGTATGGTGGAGGTACGTAGACGACACATTCACTGTACTTAGAACACAAGATATAGATAGGTTTTTCGAACATATCAACTCTAAGGTTGAAGCAATTCAATTCACTTATGAATTAGAAAATCAGGAAGGGGAGCTCCCAATGTTAGATTGTAACGTAAAGAGGAAGGAAGATGGGAAGGTAAACACTAGTGTGTACAGGAAACCCACACACTCCAACAGATATTTGGACTTCCGATCATCCCATCCTATGTCAGTAAAAATAGGATTGGTGAAATGTTTAAATGACAGAGCACAAAAATTAAGTAGTACCAAAGAAAATCTAAAACAGGAACTAACACACATAAAAGAAGCCTTAAAACTTAACAATTACCCGGATAAATTAGTCAGGAAATATGTAAAGAAAAGTAAAAATAAAATAAATAATGATAGTAGCGATAGTGATAATAACAATAATAATGATAATGATAATAGTGATAATAATAATAATATTAATGACGACACCAACAATAAAGAATCTAAATCATCAGTAGTAATTCCATACAAGGAAGGAACCTCGGAAGCCTTACGCAGAATTCTTAACAAGGCAGGAATAAAAACAGCATTCAAACCCACAAACTCAATTAGAAACAAGCTTTGTCGGTTAAAGGATCCTGTGGAGCCTTTAAAACAAAACAATTTAGTTTATCTAATACCCTGCAATGATTGTCAGGTCAAATACATAGGTCAAACTAGTAGAACAGGGGCAGTCAGACTAGCTGGACATAAAAACCTAGCAAAATCTAGATTGGTTGACCCGAATAAGATAAGAAATCTAGAGAATAGTTCAGCTATAGCACTACATGCAGTCACACACAACCATACAATAGGATGGGATAGGATGACAGTTTTAAAATCTAATGTCACAGGGAGAGATTGATAACAGAAGCTTTGTTTATCGAATCAATTACAAATACATGTAATAGGAATGATTCATCACCTGTCCCCGATATTTGGAAAATTCTACTACCCATACGACAAATGGGGGAGAACAAAGAAAACTATAAAACTCAAGTGTCAAAGTCGTGTGATCACAATTGATATGATTATGAACAATAAATTTTGTTCGAAACGTCATCCAGTAAATAATACTGTTTCACTGTGTGATATACCTAATAAACAAACTAATATGGAATTACTTACTACCACAGTGCCCAAGTTTTACACATATATAAGCTCCCTCATCTAGCCGCCTTCATGTGCATCCTCACCAGGTCACCTACCCTTCTGTAATAAGATTTATAGGCTGTAGCCACAGAATGCTTTCGACTTCTGTGACTCTACCAACCCCAACCATGATTTTGAGATCATCTATCGAATTCATGCTAACTTGCCGTATTTTTTCTCGTTCAAAACTTCTAAAGACAGTGGAGGCCTTGACCATTCATGAGTTCAAGTCAGACCATTTATGTACACAAGAAGTACGTACCTTGGCAGTAGTGGCACAAACATTTATTTGTTTTGTTTGTTTAATCTATGTATCTTTCCCCTATTACTACGACTGTTATTATTGTTATTCTCAACTTGAACAGTTTCCGGGATTATTTCAATTGTCCCACTTATTATTTTGAATCAGTGTATATTTTTTGCAATGTTCAATTCTATCTTATCAAAATTCTCACTATGTTACATCATCATCAATTGGTGGATAGTGACTAGCAGTGGAATTCAGGATAACGCGCATCTCGTCCTATTTGGGACTTGTCAACTGGATGCACCTGAATTCCCCAGTGACTGATGGTGTTCCCAGTGAGGCTCGAACTCAGTAACCAAGGTTTCAAATGCCTAAGTGTTGTCCACTAGACCGCTTGGATCACGATACCCACCTCTTGTGAAACGGGTCTTATTAATTATTTAATTCAATTTTAGATTTTCCCGTCGACTGATTGGATAGAAGTGCTCGGTCTCAGGTTGACATGTCGGCTTCTTGTGCAGATGCTTTGACGATGTCTGGGCATGTAATTAGAAGTCAATTGGTGGATGGTGACTAACAGTGGAATTCATCCAGTGACGAGTCCCAAATAGGACGAAACGCACATCCTGGATTCCACCGCTAGTCACCATCAACCAATTGACTTCAAGTTACATGACCATACATCGCCAAAGCATCATCACAAGGAGCCGACATGTCAACCTGAAACCAAGCAATAAGAAGCGCGATCATTGAACATTTGGTCGATAATGATCACCCTATCTCTATAGCCTCCGCCTTTAAAGTCATCTACAAGGCGAAAAGTAACTTACTGAAATCACTACATACCCGACTCATCTGTATTGCTGAAGCTTTGGCTATCAAAACAGAAAAGTCAGATCTCTGTGTACAGAAAAAGTTCGTTCAACCCTTCCAACTTTCATGGTCTTAATCCCTCTATGCTAAACTATGGTAATCCCCAATCATATTTTAGCTCTACCAATTTGTATACTCTTCCTTATTACGTCAATTGTTACTATTACTACTCTCACTTTTAATTGTCCCCGGTATTATTTCACTTGTACCACTTGTCATTCTAAATCAATTCCTTTTCACAACATTAAATTCTATGCTATTAAATTTCACACAATATTACGTAACATTTTTATTTTATTCGATTTGTCTACTAATCTTATAATTGCACACTTTTGTTCAAGTTCTATCCATCCTATTCTATATATGACATTAATTGTTTCGCCACTTGAAATTTAACTACGATTATAATCACAAACATTTTAATTGCATTTCATACTACTATTATATATATATATATATATATATATATATATATATATACAGCTCGACAATAAATTCCTTGAAAAGAGTCTCTTCTCTGAATCACTTGTTTTGATTTCAAGCATTCACACCTTTTTTATTTCAATTTTGACTTTTCCATTGATCGATTGGACCGAAATGTTCGCCTTCTGTTGACATTTCGGTTCCTAGTGTGGACGGTTTAACCATGTCTGAGGATTAACTTGAAGCAATTTTGGTGAACACGAAGATCAAAAATGAGTTCTTAAAAGTAATAATTGACACCCATGGCACAAGAGGTGATGGCTCCTCCTGGCCCAAGTAGTCTATTTAGATATAACGCTTTGGCGTTTGAAACAATGGGTACTGAGTTCGAGCCTCACAATGGGAACACCATCACTCCCTCACTCACTCAATGGGGAATGCAGGTATATCCAGATGACGAGTCAGTTTGATATGAGACGAAACATACATCCCAGATTTCATTGCTAGTCTTTTCGTTGAATAATCTTTTCTTGATGTTACAATGCGAATTATCAAAATTATTAATGAAATAGTTATAAAAAATTATCGTCTGTCTTACCTCCATGAATCATTGCTTGATGAATTTCCAATTTATACTTCTCTGTAAATGTTTTATAACACTGTGGACATGTATAGTCTACATCTAAAGTAGAAGTATTAGTGTTAGTGGACCAAAATGAATACACACATTGACTTTAAGCCACAAATATAAAAATACAGTAGCGTTAAGCTTTAATCTCATCATATCTACTATACATTTATAGGGAGTATCTGAAAAACTATGGGAAACCATGTTCCATTCAAGATTCTACCTCATGTCACATGATTTACTGATAATAAACTGTTATTCAGATAACAGCTGACCCCCTTAAGGCATAAGTACTACACTCAGCATTTTGGTATTGTTGTGTTTTCTGTACTCCAAAGCTTTCAATATCCGTCTGGACAACATCTTTAGAGATGACTATAATGGGGGATTGGAAATTCTCAGTAATGATTGCTTACAAATTTTGATTCAAAAGTCAGCCAGAGAGTTATCAAGAGTTATGAAGTATGCCTAAGTTCTGAGTAAATCATTAAACGAATTACCTCTTTTACCTACCTGGGAAGCATCGTTTCAACTACAGGCGGATGGAACTGACGAGGATATCAAAGCAAGAATCGGGAAAGCAACACAAGCTTTCACTACTCTCAAGTCTGTGTGGAGGTCAACAGCACTCAGCATGAAAATGAAAATAAGATCCGGATTTTCAACTCCAATGTCAAGTCAGTGCTACACTTTATGGATCAGAGACTTGGTGCGTCATAAACAGCATCTCAAACAAACTACAGGCCTTCATTACCAGTTGTCTTCGCTCAATACTCAAGATCAGATAGCCGGTCAGAAAAGATCAGCAACAGAGATCTCTGGCAATGAGCGAACCAACCAGGAACCGATTGTGAAACAAATAGGCAGGAAGAAATGGAGATGGATTGGCCATACTCTGAGGAAACCATCAAGTGACATCACTAGACAAGCCATTGCTCAAGTGGAACCCGAAAGGGAAGCGGCGAGTGGGTCATCAGTGCAAGGGTGACTTGCAGGAGGTCATATGAAGAGGAGATGAAAACGTGTGGGCAGACATGGAGCCAGGTGAAGACTCTAGCAGAGAACCGAACGCAATGGAGAAGCACGGCTGAAGCCCTATGTTCCTCTAGGAATTAAAGGAAACAATAATAATATAATAATTCATCTTGTATTAACCATTGGTCTGACTAACTGCTTTAGCTGCTTCACATCTAAGTACTGGGTCGCAGGCTCGAGCCCCGTTTAACTTACCAAGGTGTTGGTGATCAGGTAACCCTATCAAAGTAGATATGGGCTATTGTCAAGTGAAAAACAAATAGTTACTGAGTAACCTTCTTCTCATGTTGTCTGGAATTAGATAACTAACAACAGTCCTTTCCATCAAACATTAGCAGAGATCACATAGTGACTATTAGCAACGAAAATCCCCTTCATCAATTCAGTAGTGTATGCAAAAGATAAGCGGATTTAGCATGTTTAAGCACTCCTACATATGAACATCCCAGTGCCAAATTTTAATTTTCACACGCACGTTAGTGAAGTCCTGAACCTAGACGTTGTGCTTTTTAACACCCATCAACAAGGTGTATCTGCAGCCTTGAAGGACCTGTTGTCCCACACAACCTCTGACATTCGAGCGCTGATCAGTCATTATCGTAGTCACAGGACTGACTGAAGACTAACTAGTTTCAACACAGAACTTTGCACAGAACTACACCAATTCGACTTGCTGCAATCCATGAAGCATACAAATGAACACAAAAGAGAAGTAAAATTCGGGGGAACCCTAATAAGTCGAAGAAAGAACAACAACATAGAAAAACAATGAGGCTTTTTGGATATGGCAGGTCACAAAGTGTGAATGCATCCGCACCAATGAGAACCAATTGTCTCCAGCCTTCATTGATTTTTACCGTCCCGAGGAACCCAACCAGCCAGTCAAGCAGTCTACACCTCCCAATGTGGCTCAAACTAACTGTTAAATATTTCATAAGCTTATGCCATGGTTCCGTTTGACCACCACTAGTTGTTTTCTAACCCAAATCCTATGTCAGCTAACACTAACGGTTGAGGAAGGTGAAGGCTACGCTAGGCATGCGTAACAAATGCCCTAGCCATCTCAGTCGATCAAGATTCACAATCTCATCACACTCGACGCCTAACCTCAATATCATTCACCCTATTATACCAGCTAAAATATGAAAGATAGAACGGAGACACCTATGATCAAAGACAGCTATGCGTACTACAATATCGTCATTCGTTAAGTTAATAAAAATAAAGCTTACAATTAATCATTTTAAATACAAATGAAGCTTACCTTTGTGTACGCATTTAATGTGTATTTTTAAAAATGTTCTGGAGGTATAACAACTGTGACATTTAGTACACTGGAAGACTTTGGATTCTGTTAAAAAAGAAAATAAGTAAGTGAAGTTAACTTGAGAACTCAAACATTCTCCTTCTTTTCAATTTGATTTAAAGTTATGCTGGTTAAAATAATAATAATAATAATTTAAGCTGTATCGCTTGTAAATGACTACAAAAATGACTGATAGAAAACTTTTGGAGAGCTATTTGGTACTACAGTGTGTTCAGCTTCGTGTATAATTAATACATGCATAGTAGTAGGCACCCTCCGGGCTTCGAACCCAGGACCTTCTGGTTCCAAGGTGAGCTTAATGGTCTACGAGCTCGCCTTGGGACCGGAAGGTACTGGGCTCAAACGCCGGTGGGTGCGTACCGATGAACAGCCTAAAACTAGGCTGACGAAACAACTCTCCAGTACTTCTAGGTTTTCCAATGGTTCTCTAACTGATATCAGCTAATGATGAAACCTTCCAACCAATGGAACATGATCACAACAAAACCAATACTTGAAAACATGCCTAGTAGTTAAAAGTGACTGAATGTTATCACTATTACGTTTTTTGTTATACACATGTCTTTTGGGGAGGAGGAGGCTGTCTAGGACTCCTCTATAGTTTTCAATGACTGTCTAACTGACATCAGTTCACAACGAAATCAACATCGAAAGTAATCAGAATCCCTGCAAAACTCGAAGTCAGAATATGAAAATGTTTGCAAACTTTCAGTCCACTTTTACTCGTCTATAAGTGAAAAGTCTAACAGTATGCCGAATACCATAAGCCGCATACTTTAATTGTTATATTTGGTGAAGAAACAGCAATCTATTCTGTCTGATTCTGTCTGTCTACAATAGCCTTCAGTGCCATCACGAAACCAGACTGAATAGAAAAACACTAAAAACCACTCAGGCAATCCAACCAGTTAATGTTAGACGTTGTTTTATTTCTCTTCAGAAGCTGGAACAGCACGAGGATCGTTTCCAAGTAAATTTATTCTCTGAAGCTCATAAGACTTCAAGATTTCTAGTTCTTATTTATCATTAGGCTTGAAGATAACTGAGAGTAATTGACTACAACTTCGAAATCTGCTTTATCCTAAACACTATAGCCTTCACATACTGACTGACTGGTTTAAACGTAGAACTTAGTGCCAGTCAGTGTAGCCTGTTCGGTCATTGCTATAAGCAAGCCCGACCACCACGTCAAGGTAGCAGCCGTCGGTCGGCATGGACTACACAGCCTTACAGTTATAATATTGCGTCGGTGGCACAGTGGTTAGGACTCTCGCCGACCATGCACATGGTCCGGGGTTCGATCCCCTGCCGGCGCACACCCGATATCTATGGTCGGCCTGAATTTGGGATACCGATATCCATGCTGAAAATTCCATACTTGTACTGATAATACGGTGTGGAATCAAGCTGTAAATCAAAAAAAATAAAATAAATAAAAATAAAAATATTGATGTCTTAGAACTTTAATTGTAAATGCAGGAGTTTTTAGTGGAGTTTTATAAAAAGATACCATTTTGATATGGTTGTGTTCTCTGAGCTGGATAGTTAATTTGCGAAGCTTTCATCACCCTACTTACTAGGCAACATCTTCAGCGCATACTTCAATTTGTGGAAGTGAGCTTTCAGATTTCTCCACGAGTTTATTAATCATCTCTCCTGGTGGGTGACCTTGGACGTGATTGGTTGTTTTTGTGCGTTTTCACACCTTCTAGGCTACTTGTATTGGAGCTGATTGTTTCTTGACTTCAACGACATCAAATTCACAAGAGAAGAGGAATCCGAGAACAAAATCCTATTTTTGGACGTCTTAGTCAAGCGAACAACCACAGGGGAATTAGAAACCCGAGTTTATAGAAAATCAACTGACACATCAAATACTGAATTACAACAGCAACAAACCAATAACACACACAGAAGGAATTGCATACAAACACTATTCAAGAGGGCCGGGACTCATTGCAGCACTCCCACCTCAAGGAAAATTGAAGAGAGATATCTCATGGACGTCTTCCAAAAAAATGGATATCCACGAAATTTCATCAAGCCAACCTATCAAACCAAAAGCCCCCAAGGAAAGCACAAAGAAAGTCGCCCTGTCATATATAAAGGATATATCAGAAATCCCTGCAAGACTCGTCAAACCTTTAAGAATTGACGTCGCACACAAACCAACAAAATCACTTCACTCAGTTCTATCTCAACCAAAAGACTCAACAACGAAAGAAGATAAAACCAACATCATCTACAAGATAAATTGTAACAACTGCGAAAAACACTACATTGGCCAAAGTGGACTCCCTTTCGTCTTCGTATCCACGGACATACGCTAGCCGTCAAAAGACATGACATCCACTCCTTCATATCACTACATAAAGACAACTACGGGCATCAATTCGATTGGGACAATATTCAAATATTAGACAGAGGAAACAACAAAAATGCTAGAGAATTTTTAGAAGGATTTCATCATGAGCTGACATCAGTTAGAGAACCATTGGAAAACCTGGGAGTACTGGACAGCTGTTTCGTCCTAGTTTGGGACTCTTCAGCAGTACGCACCCACCGGGATTCGAACCCAGGACCTTCTGGTTACAAGGCAAGCTCGTATACCATTAAGCCACTGGGACCCGATCCAATGGTCCATGAATTCTAACTTCTGCCAATTCACGACATAGCGCGACCCCTAGCCAATGTCTTCGGCGAGTATTTGTCCTCACGCCCGACCTGCTGCACCCTACTGGTCACGACTTCTCACTAGAACCCCAGGTGACTACCCACCTGAATAGGGCAAGTCGCTAGTGAGCATCTCATTGGTTTTCAAGTGTTGGTTTGTAGGGATTTGATTGGTTACAGGATTTCATCATGAGCTGACATCAGTTAGAGAACCATTGGAAAACCTGGGAGTACTGGACAGCTGTTTCGTCCTAGTTTGGGACTCTTCAGCAGTACGCACCCACCGGGATTCGAACCCAGGACCTTCTGGTTACAAGGCAAGCTCGTATACCATTAAGCCACTGGGACCCGATCCAATGGTCCATGAATTCTAACTTCTGCCAATTCACGACATAGCGCGACCCCTAGCCAATGTCTTCGGCGAGTATTTGTCCTCACGCCCGACCTGCTGCACCCTACTGGTCACGACTTCTCACTAGAACCCCAGGTGACTACCCACTTGAATAGGGCAAGTCGCTAGTGAGCATCTCATTGGTTTTCAAGTGTTGGTTTGTAGGGATTTGATTGGTTACAGGATTTCATCATGAGCTGACATCAGTTAGAGAACCATTGGAAAACCTGGGAGTACTGGACAGCTGTTTCGTCCTAGTTTGGGACTCTTCAGCAGTACGCACCCACCGGGATTCGAACCCAGGACCTTCTGGTTACAAGGCAAGCTCGTATACCATTAAGCCACTGGGACCCGATCCAATGGTCCATGAATTCTAACTTCTGCCAATTCACGACATAGCGCGACCCCTAGCCAATGTCTTCGGCGAGTATTTGTCCTCACGCCCGACCTGCTGCACCCTACTGGTCACGACTTCTCACTAGAACCCCAGGTGACTACCCACCTGAATAGGGCAAGTCGCTAGTGAGCATCTCATTGGTTTTCAAGTGTTGGTTTGTAGGGATTTGATTGGTTACAGGATTTCATCATGAGCTGACATCAGTTAGAGAACCATTGGAAAACCTGGGAGTACTGGACAGCTGTTTCGTCCTAGTTTGGGACTCTTCAGCAGTACGCACCCACCGGGATTCGAACCCTGTAACCAATCAAATCCCTACAAACCAACACTTGAAAACCAATGAGATGCTCACTAGCGACTTGCCCTATTCAGGTGGGTAGTCACCTGGGGTTCTAGTGAGAAGTCGTGACCAGTAGGGTGCAGCAGGTCGGGCGTGAGGACAAATACTCGCCGAAGACATTGGCTAGGGGTCGCGCTATGTCGTGAATTGGCAGAAGTTAGAATTCATGGACCATTGGATCGGGTCCCAGTGGCTTAATGGTATACGAGCTTGCCTTGTAACCAGAAGGTCCTGGGTTCGAATCCCGGTGGGTGCGTACTGCTGAAGAGTCCCAAACTAGGACGAAACAGCTGTCCAGTACTCCCAGGTTTTCCAATGGTTCTCTAACTGATGTCAGCTCATGATGAAATCCTGTAACCAATCAAATCCCTACAAACCAACACTTGAAAACCAATGAGATGCTCACTAGCGACTTGCCCTATTCAGGTGGGTAGTCACCTGGGGTTCTAGTGAGAAGTCGTGACCAGTAGGGTGCAGCAGGTCGGGCGTGAGGACAAATACTCGCCGAAGACATTGGCTAGGGGTCGCGCTATGTCGTGAATTGGCAGAAGTTAGAATTCATGGACCATTGGATCGGGTCCCAGTGGCTTAATGGTATACGAGCTTGCCTTGTAACCAGAAGGTCCTGGGTTCGAATCCCGGTGGGTGCGTACTGCTGAAGAGTCCCAAACTAGGACGAAACAGCTGTCCAGTACTCCCAGGTTTTCCAATGGTTCTCTAACTGATGTCAGCTCATGATGAAATCCTGTAACCAATCAAATCCCTACAAACCAACACTTGAAAACCAATGAGATGCTCACTAGCGACTTGCCCTATTCAGGTGGGTAGTCACCTGGGGTTCTAGTGAGAAGTCGTGACCAGTAGGGTGCAGCAGGTCGGGCGTGAGGACAAATACTCGCCGAAGACATTGGCTAGGGGTCGCGCTATGTCGTGAATTGGCAGAAGTTAGAATTTATGGACCATTGGATCGGGTCCCAGTGGCTTAATGGTATACGAGCTTGCCTTGTAACCAGAAGGTCCTGGGTTCGAATCCCGGTGGGTGCGTACTGCTGAAGAGTCCCAAACTAGGACGAAACAGCTGTCCAGTACTCCCAGGTTTTCCAATGGTTCTCTAACTGATGTCAGCTCATGATGAAATCCTGTAACCAATCAAATCCCTATAAACCAACACTTGAAAAATTTTTAGAAGCTTGGCATTCCAGTGAATCATCAATGAATAGACACATCGAGATTGACAAAATTTATCAACCGATAAGAAAGAAACCTCACACACACAAAGGGTCAAAGTTCAAGTCAAAGAAACAATCAGTTCCAATACAAGTAGCCTGGAAGGTGTGAAAACGCACAAAAACAACCAATCACGTCCAAGGTCACCGGGAGAGATGATTAATAAAGTCGTGGAGAAATCTAAAAGCTCACTTCAAATTGAAGTATGCGCTGAAGATGTCACCTACTAGGGTGATGAAAGCTTTGCAAATTAACTATCCAACCCAGAGAACACAACCACATCAAAATCATCCGCCTGAGCTACAAATCTTCTCCATCATATCTAAAAGATACCATTGTAACACCAGTACTTGCAGTCATTTTATTAGTGTTCCCCTGAAAGACATTCTTTGATTAATATTCGATTCGGACATTTAAATTTAGCGTGAAACGGAATTGCTTTTCACTCAGATTACAGCACAGATAAGATTTATTGACTTTATAATTAAAATTAAGGGTGATAACTGTGAGTAAATTATTAAAAATGAATCACAGCATACGAACGCGGTAAAAAAGGCGATATGTTAATGCAGGTGTGTCGGTGGCACAGCGGTAGGATGCTCGCCAACCACGCCTCACGTGGTTTGGATTTCGTTCCCCCAACCGATGCACTCCCCTACCTTGATAAGCCAGTAATAGGACAGGTAAAGAGTGAAGGTTGGGCATGAGGCTAGAAACCCCATCCTGTAAAAATAATCACCACTGCTACAGAAACTTTAAGCCTCTAGCTTGACGCCCTATGTTCCTCTGGGAATGTAAAGAAATAAAAAAGAGAAACTTCACGGTAGCGAGTTCAATCTCAAATGCGACCATCTGTGAGAAATGTTGTCAATTCCCAAACTAAGATGAAGGAACTGTCTAGTGCCATCTACTTGTCACCGGTTCTCCATTACCCATCATCAATTTGTAACAAAACTTATCATTTTAAAAATCTGTTTGATTACATTTAAAGTTTAACAGAATGTCTCAGTGTACTCACCTTTAGGGGGATTTCGTTTTTTTGGATTTCGTGTCTTCTTAGCCACAACAACACCAACATCGTTACTACAGGTAGTGTTATTATTAATATTGTCACTGTTGTTCATAACACCACATTCACTAATCTGTTCAGGATTGCCTTCACCTAGAAAGGAAACATTTCAATGAGCAAAATCCGATCTAAGTGACAGGAAAAAGATTTATAAAAAAAGAAATATGACGGATATAAGTACATTATCATATTGTAACGGTATAAGGCGAGAGATTTGGTCAGGGGCAAGTTTATTTGGAATTCTGCATCACTATATATAGCGAAATTATGTACACCTTATCTTCAATGCACCATTTGCACAGATCTTCCGTGTTGTGCTACTTCTGGCCACCTTTCATATTGTGTTTCTTTGTGTTCCTTTCACATCTCCCATGTTTCTCCACAACGCTGAATCATTTGTCTTCTGTGATTTTAAATCTATCCTCCTCCTTCTCCTCCTATTTGATGTTTGATGCAGATGAACGTCTTTACACACTACTGAGATATCTTATCAGTAGCACACGCCACAATATGAATTTAATGAGTAGATGCACAACATGGAGTTTTGCATAAAATTCATCTGACTAAAGTTCCCATCACAGCCGCTAGTAATTCCGAAAAAGAACGAAGGTTAAGGTGAAGCTGGCAATCCTTACTCTGGACAGCTGTTTCATCCTAGTTTGGGAATCGTCGGCAGTACGCACCCACCGACAGCGTTCGAACCCAGGACCTTCCGATTACAAGGAAAGCTGGCTCGTATACCATTCAACCACTGGGACCCGATTCAATGGCTCACGAATTGGTAGAAGTTAAACAAGAACACTGCATTAATCCATTTCACTGATATATGACCTGAACCACGTAGAGAACTGTAACAGATGTCTCAAGGATGATAAAAATCTACAGCTGGAGATTGTTGATGAAATCACTCAGAGTCGTTTACAATAGTGCAAATGTCTTTAGTCCCCAGTCCTGAAGTTTATCTATCATCACCGACATCCTTCCTCCTGTGTATCATTGCCTACTATAGTTTCACCATATTTCTCTTCCCTACTTTAATTTGTGCTTTCAGGAAGTTTGGTGATTAAAAGTAATGCAGTTTTGCACAAAGTTCGACGTTAACGTCAATCAGTCAACAGTGATCAGACGTTTTACCTTTATGTGTTGCTTTCCAATCAACCGTATTCGAACTATCAGTATCATATTATACAATTAATAAATAATAGGAGATAACGCCTTCTGCTTACCTTTACTGTGATTTTCCATTTCCACATTTTCATCTCTCTTCACATCATATTTCTCCAATGACTTCGATATGAGACCATCTAACTGTACTGGTTGTTCAACTTTAAGATGTATATGAGTGCGAAGATCAAGTGCAGATGCATCCATTAGGCTACCAAAAAAAATTGATTTATAATAAACTCATTGAATAGCAGCTACGCGTTGCAGTTGTAGGCAAACATATAAGTAGCTAAAGACAATATATCCCAGGAAACACAGAAATGTAGGATGTCTTCTTTTTTTTACTACAACAGATAGACGTGAAATACAACTGACATTCCCGAAAACATGAGTTACACCATCACAGATAACATCTTCTGAATGACATTCTTAATTACATACTTTGGCTAAGAGAAGAGATGTAGGATGATTTCGACTTCATGACTTAATAATTCTTCCCACAGAAAAAAAAAGTCACCATAAAAAATAACCAAACGAACTCAAAATGAAACTTTAAATTACATATGCGTATAGGATGACCACACCTCAGATCACCCGGATTTTAATGACTAAAAAAGGCACGCAAACTGAACACGGTATAAAACATAAAAAGTCTGTAACTGAAACGCAGTTTGATAAGGCAGAATACGGATACAAGAGAATGCCCTCCACAGTGATATATATATATATATCGAAATGCAGACAAATAATATACCACTCTTCACTTACATATATTACCTTACATATTATAAATGCATTTTCAGAAAGCACAGATTACCTAACTATCCGAATGTAAACAAAAAACATTTAACCGTATCCACGGCATTTGTGAGTATGAGCAGAATTTTCTTCATGTGTAAGATTTTTTACGTGCGTACAAAAAATGCGGTGATAATCTACGCCTGATTCCCTTCCTCTGGCAATTATCTATTCGTATCGCGATTACTGTCTCGTTAACTGACAAAGCATATTGTATCGCTTAACTTCTATTTCTACATATGATTTAACCTACAAGCGTAAACGTATCCGTGTTTATACCCCTACACTACACTTTCAGTAGTATAATCGTGAATACTGCAGAAAAGAAGACAACTTTTTCACAGTTTTAGTGGTGTTGTTTATTGACTTTAATGCATGGGCTTTAACCAGTGGGTCTTAGAGTAGAATCTTAGCCATCACATATATCAGTTTGAGAATTGTAACAGAACAGTTAACTCTTGTACAATAATTTTGACCGCAGTACATGAGGAAAACATACGATGCAAATGACTTTTGTGACCTTTCCAGTTGCGATTGAAGCAGGGGAAAAAAGTGCTGTCTGGTAAATTAAAACGTCCCTAGAGAAAACTATAAATCCTGCCTTCCTCCCAGTATATACATGTATATATCTCCCCCTTATACTGAAGGTACAGTTAACCAGTTATTAGGCTACGTCACTAGTAATCCTACATTAAGCTTGCTGCAAAGTACATTCATACACACGTGTGCAACTCCCTAAGCAAACTATTGTTCAAATAATACTCTCTGACTATGTCCGCAACAATTCGGCGAATCAAGTGATGGACTGGGCCCATTCAGAAATGAATCTAGAAGGATAATGTAGGTTCTCAAAAATACACTTAGACAGAGATCTGAGCCAAAAGCTCCCAGTAATTTCCGACGGAGAGATGAATTAACACAAGCATATGTATCTTACGGCTGATCGAATGAAGCTAATTTTCAAACAGCAGAGACTCATAAGAAATATATCGCAATAGGAAGTATGATAAGCAAACTGAAAAAGTGAGATTCGGACGGAAACCGATCTATAAAAACCGTTATGACAAATATGTATACGTTATTTAATAACATGATGAAATTATATGAAGTAATCGGCAAAGTTAAACTTTAAGAACCACTAAGTAACGGATAAATAATCTTGAACGCACCAACCACATTATAAAAGCGATTTTTGAGTATAAAATACGTATATAGTCATGAAAATAATGAATTAAAGGGCACGAAACTAATACACAGGATGCCTTTCTCTAACGTGCGACAAAAATACCTGTCGGTTTTAGATTAGGATATCAGCAGAGAAATTAAACCACATTCTGTGTGGATAATTATGCAGGTCTTCTAACCCAAACAAAACCCCCAATCTTTCCTTAACCTAACGTGAAAATATCCTTAAAATAACCCTAGTCGAACTCAAACCAACAACAATATCACACTCACTAGGTTAACCAAACCCTAACCTGTCCTTAGCATCAACCTTAAGTTAATCTTTCCCAAACGTAACCTGAAACTTGCCAGATATCTTACGTATAACATAACACTCCACCAAACCTATTCTATTCATGATTACAATATTATTTAACAGGTTTCACTAACTTATTCCCTGAGCATTTCAAGGCCAATGATGCAGCCACACTACATTGATATTTACCAGTGCTTGAAGTTGAAAAAGGCTATAAATTCAAGGAAAAATAAGCATAAATATTTAAAGGTCATTAAAATGAATGTGAAACCGATGTACTGCTCAGTATGACTTTAGTTAGCTCAAAGTCTATATTGCATCTCTAACTAGCTGTCATTTGTTATTGACAGCCTAGAAAAACTCACAAATATTTACCGAAAATTTAAAAAAGCGGGATACCTTGAAGACAAATTTCCCACCCACTATAAACCAAATGTCCAAATTCCAATATCCAATATCGTTTTTACGAGCTAGTATAAACCAATTTGATTTCTTCGTGCTCGCCTCTTGATTGTGAGGTAGAGGTTCCAGATCAACAAAGTTTATTTGTTGAAGCCAGATTCTTACTGATTGTGTAACAGTCTAAGATAGATTTTAAAGAAGAGAAACTGAACACAGGGTTCAACGGTAAAAAATAATCAGATAGCTGATATTTCAAAATGAATTTATGTTTGGGAACTTGTTTATCATGTCAAATAACAATACCTCTGGGAAACTGAGACATATTTTGTTGCAAAGGTTTGTCCCAATTTCTCATACGTGTTGTTATTTAACGAAACAAACCAACTGTCACCTGTAAAGTCATGTTCTCTAATAAGCGATTCATTATGGATCTCAACATAAGGACCTGTAAAGCAGCAGTACTTTAGGTAGAGTCGAATGTTAAACACACTGTTGGTCCTATTAAGAGATTTCTGTTTATAAGTCCTCTGTCAAGCTTAAGGACTGAGTATGAAATTTTATAGGCATAAACAACAGGAAGTGATATCCAGTCAGTGGTGAAGTTCACAAGAAAGTCGACAGGAGTCATATAAACCTTCATATGGAGATATTAAAGAGTTAATCTAAAGGGTGATGACTAAAAAACACAATAATAAGGTTCAAAATACTGAGAGGCTTCCAATATAAAATCATTCCAAGTTATCCCAGAACAGTACATCTCAGGCTACAAGGTATTTTAAATGTTATCCCACTTTTTTAGAATTATTTCGAAGTGCGTTAGCACTTTACCGCTTTCTGTGATTGTTCGTACTTTTCTTATAGTCACTGATATTTTACGGTGCACCCCGAACACCCACCGGACACATTAAATAGAACTAAACAATTTAAATCACATATAGTTTGAAAAGTCCTGGTTTCCGAATCGCACAATAAGTTCAAGCTGTAATGAAGTTGCGTACCTTGTTGGCCATTTTTCGTCTTCATAAGAATCTGCGTCGAACCATTGAAAATTTTAAAAAGAATTTCTAAAAATTCAGTTATTTACGTAAGGCCAGATACGCAGGCAACAAGCGAAGAAGATACGGCTTAGTGAGCATGATATAATAGCCAAGTCAAATTGCGAACTACCGGCACACATATATTCATTGAATACCTTGGATACTTTGTAAAACCGCTCTATTCCAGAAATACGCAAGCATAATGAAACCAATAATTATTCAATTATTCAGCTTTAAACAGTAAACAGAGTAGTAACTGATCAAAAGTAATGGCGTTTGCCACGAGTGTGAATTGTAACAAATGCAGCATGCAACACTTGATTACTGTCTAACCCACACAAGGATACTAATGGGTAAAAAGTGCGATAATAGTATTTAATAGTGAATCACTTAAGTAACAAATAAGTAGATCTGAATAAAATATAACTACGAAAATCAAGGAAACGAGCTTAACCCTTTCGCATGAATAAAGTTAAGTTCAGCATTGGTTAATGTACGTGTTCACATAAAACTGCTTATGGAATGACTCGAAAACTACTAGCTGCCACTAAAGCCACTATCAGTAGTCATGGCATATGTCCAAAAATGTTTATCGATACTCCCTAACGCAACTTTGTGCCACAGTACTTTCCAAAAATTTCGGCTAGAAATTTCAGCGCCAGCTGTTTGCTGCGCATATAGGAACGACAGGGAGTGAAAATGAAGTAAAATCTTCCATAGCCGCAATATTTAACGTAAGTTATACGTTCTGTATAAATATATTTCCCCACTCAAAATCGTAATCATTCTTAAGTATTATTTCTCAAGAAACTGAAATCAATAGTTTACTTAAATGTTCAAACTGACTAAAATTATCGATATATTTCATCAACTCCTTGTCTGATGATTTCATCCCTGGACTGTGAAACTGAGATAGAAATACTCAGCATTATTCGAAATATAGAGAATTGGATTTCGTTAGCGTCTGAGTTATTGTTTCGGCCGTTAAATGATTCATTTAAAGAAGTTACGGTAAATGTGTTATTCTGATTCATCGGCTCATATTCCTCATCAGATATCCACTGTAATGCAGTCAATATTTTAATATATACTCCCTTCCTTGTGTAGTTTTTTAAGCCAACTAGTAAGGGTTGGCCAAAACTATGGCAACCTGAAGTGAAACTACCTGAGGTACGGATTTTATCAGCTTGATCAAGCGAACAAGAAGAACGTCTTTGTACGCGTCTGAAGAAAACGTCTTTATTCCTTATTGGAGTCCTCAGTGATAGCCCATGCCCATTTCTTTACGTCGATCCATCCAGATAACTAAATACCATGCGTTTCATGACCCACTCACCAGTCTATATCAACCATGGACCTAAAACGTGAATAGCATATTTTCTCGAACAGATTTTCTGCGGCAGCAGGTTGGATATCTGCACATATGTCCACTAACAGCGGACTCGTATCTGTACGGAAATATCTCCACATCTGTAAATTTCCTGCAAGCCTATTATCCATACAATACTCAATTATTACCTCTTGATGGAATTGGTAGCGTAATTAGTGCACTTTAACTATATTTCCACCAGTTCGCTATGAGCTCATCTCATTTGTTGAACAAAGCCATAGTGTCCGTCCATTTGGCCTCTATGGTTTACGGTAACCCAACACCAACCTAGAGTAATTCAGTTTACAAGAATGTATTTATAGACAGCATTCAGAATTCTATGGGCATTACTTCTCCAAATAGCACATAAAACAGGAGGCGTGCTTTTCAATCAAAAGCAACTTGCGAATGAGCTACCAGCCTACCTTCATGGAGGGGAATAAATATACTTCACAAGGCTGGATGATTAAGTAAAGTTAGGATGAAGGATATCCCACCCAAGATTTATCACTCTTTCCATTACGTCTAATATTACACCTTTAGACACTAAAGTTGTACTTTACATACCACTTGAAATTTTGTGGTAATTAGACAGTTTGTGATTCGTCGAACTGTTGTACACATTTTCGTTGGCTGAGAGGGCTATTGAGTTCATCCACTGTGTTCTTGGTCTCTGGATGACGGCTAACTTCGTATTTGAAGGGTAGTAATCTTGCAGTCCTTCGACAGTCTGTTATCAATATAAATCTTTTTGGGACCATTTGGATTTGTCGGAGACTGCGAGTCCGTCTCTTCAAACGCTATTCGTGCAGTGGCTGAATACTTTCTTTTGCGCGTCTTTTATTGACTGGAAGAGTGGCGGTCAATCGGATTTTAGATTTCCCTAAGGTAGTTACTGTTGTGAATGCTTTTACGTAGTTTTGTCATGCGTGGTTCGCAAAGAGCTGTGGTGATTTTAAATGTAACAATTGGCTATTCTGACGGTGTTTTACCATGTTTTAAAAATCTTTAATGCTTGTTTCGTCGAAAACTTTTGAAAATATTCACCTATTTCGGTGGTTGTCAGTAACTACAATACTTTCGGTCTCTAAGCATTTCCTGAGCTTAACTATGCAGGTAGTATCTCCCTCTTCAGTATCTCCCAGTCACATAGTCTAATGTTGTGTGTCTCTTGCGAAGCAGCCGTAACAAGCCGTGGTAATAATAGGTACTGATTAACGAATGCTTTTTTAGAAGTTCTCCGCAGATAATCAGTGTTTGTGAAAGCAGCGTATCAACGGTGTCGTAAGATAATGCTAGCGAGACGTTTCTCCAGATTTCGAGGGCATTGAGAACGCACTGGAATTCTTTCAAATAGTGAGGAAGTCATAAAAGAATAACAGAGTAGCTGATTTGCACTTAGTGTGTTCATAATCAGAACAAGACAATAGATAGGTACATGTATGTTGTTTCTAGTGCACTTTTGAAGTGAAGCGTGCGAAACGAGGCCGATAATTGAGAAATAAGTCGTAAGACAAAGTGTATTACATAATTATGTATATTTAAGATCTAAATTTGGGAAGTTCTGTTCATCTATCTGTATACGTTTTAATTGTAGTGAATAATATTTGCACATATACCTACTTTCGTTTTTGCTCAGATCCTACTTGAAACCACAATGATCAGTGTGTAACAGTGGCACAACGTAATAAATGAGTACTTTCTGTACGTATGAGTAGCTCAGGTCACTCTGCTAAGAAGATACGTACATCAGTACGCGTTCCATGTATCCCCAATAATGTCCTCGAAGTAACTGTACCTAACTTGTTATCAGAAATATACGCAACTGCTAACCGAAATAAGTTGGACCATATTTCTAGGAGTTTATGTGAAGGAATTCAGTGTGAATATAAATACCATCAAGTCATTGCTGCTTCTTTGTAACCCAACTCATGATACCAATCCGGAAAATCTACTGAAGTCTGAGCGTATGTAAGACTTTTAGCAAATGGAATTACTAAACGAATCATGTCTTCCTACAGCGGTCTCACGTACAATCTGCCTGATCGGATGTCTCTGGACAAAATCAAAGCGATATGTCTCCAAGCGTGCGGCGTGCCCCCTAAACAGACTCAGGGAAAATCAGGAAAGTATACCTGTCCTGTGGTGTTTAAATTCAGCAGTCCAAATGACTCTAGGAAACTCAAGTCGTGTAACAGAATGACTGGTTCATCTACATCTTATAGTGACGTTTAACTTGCTCATAACTTAACACTATGTCAAAGGCGCAGCTGCGCAGGCCTATCAATTGTCGCAAAACCTATCCAACCACAGAACTTCCTGCAAAAGATTACATCACCTTACATTCATATTATTATTACATTAAACCCAAAGCTACAGACACGCATGAAAGTAAAATACCCTTAAATAATAATAATATATTCTCATTTGGTCCATGAGGGACTCCAGTTTACAGGCATTATTAATATCATAAATTACATATACGACTAATAAGCATATTTAATGATAATAATTTAATAAAATACACATTTTTTCCTACCTGTGTAGGACATACCAATTGTGCAGGCATGGATAAGTATTATTCAAGTTACATAAATCTAGTTTATGGTTAAATTACATAGTTGCAGTCGTTTTTGTCTTTGGCTTGTGGAAACAATATGATAACTAGTCATTCAGTGGAGCACATCAAGAAATATAGAAATATTGTCTTCGCATTAACAAAAAACCCAAGTATGTTTTGGATGGATTACAAGTACTTGGGAAAAAATAAAGCTTGCAGTCATTCCCCCATATAACTTTGGTGTGTGCGGCATCGAGTCTTATTCTTGATTTATATCCAAATTCGGTAATAATTTAAATAAGGGATACACTTGTATCGTATCTACATCCGATGGACACAACAGACCCTACTTCTCTGGGGACCCTAAAACTAAGTCGACACCATACCGGCATACATACACCGACCCCGACACAACTCTCCTATCAGTGGCGAAAGTGTGATCCAGAGACCTCTAAAACAAGGAACAAGTGGGTTAAGTTTGTTTTCTAAAGGTGGCACCCTGGCTCACCACATCCCCGAAAACCATCGTATGCAGACTATTAAAGATCATCGATGGACTAACATTTACTGAAACAACGTAAACACACAAAATTGTCGTAACTGAGACGCATGTAACTTTACTCCAGCGTACTTCCGTTCCTTCATCCAGTCTAAATTTTCTCAGACAACAAGAAATCGTAGCCTCGATATTGACGCGAATGGCACACATACTATCAAACCACTTGTCTTCAGAATGGAGGGCGATGCATCGCAGTCACGGTTTCATGAACACTTCACACCTCAAGGTGACCAACGATGGCACTTCTCTGTGTGCCGATACTGGTGTATTACACTTTTCCAGCACTGCCACTCAGTAGCCATCATCTTAACTAGCACCTACCAAACAATCTACTCCAGACGCTACAAACCTCGAGGACAACATTTTTGAAGATATATGCGATTTCACTGTCATTCCGACTCTGCCTCTCATTCTATCTCATCAATGCTCTCTCCTTACTCAACAAAATGTTTGAATTCACGACATTTGCGACCCGTCCTTCATAATGATTACTGAAACATGGCGCACTCCTCAGATTTGCTATAGGGATGCCCATGTTGATAAGTACAACCTTTCAGGGATGACAGAAACCACGACGGAGGGGGGTGTGCTACGTATATTAGGTCTGATATCAAGGCCACACAGTGCTCCCACCCAGAGCTCGTCACGGATAACGACTCAATGGGGCTATTCTAAGGCTGTCCCGCTCCAATTCCTATCTTATAGGTCGCATCTATCATCCCCCATCCACAACTGTTGAAGATGATATGAAGCTTGCAAGCTCGTTCGCTCACGCCACTTCACTACTTCACACGGCTAAAATTAAATGTGGGGATTTTAATATGCCTAATGTAGTGTGGCAAACACTTCGCCCACAAAAAGAGGATGTAGATATCTGACCACTAACAAGGACAAATGATCTGCGAACATTAATGGTGCCACATATTACAACTGCCTCGTGAATTAACTAATACCTTCCTACTCGACGCATCCTGGATGACAGCTGTGGAATATGCCTTCACGCCGATAAAAAAGTATTAACTTATAGCACTTCACGACTGTATTTTATAATATAACTGATCGTGTCTGTAAAAATGGCTTGCATTTCTTGTAAACACCCGTTTGTAAGAAAACTTAAACTATTATTATAAGTCTGCATTAAGTACAATTCACTTCTGGCGTTACTTACGATGAAAATGCTGACAAAATTATACAAACACACCACTTGTTTTAAATCAATACCCAACTTGGATATAAATCAAAAATAAGATCCAATGCTGAACACACTGAAGTTATATGAGGGAAATGACTGCAAGCCCTATTTTTTACCCGAGTATTTGTAATCCATCCAAAATATACTTGGGATATTTTGTTACCACGAAGACAATATTTCTGTACTTCTTGACATGCTCCGCTGAATGACTAAACTAAAGATAAAAATTACAGTAACCATGTTACAACTCTCTTCTTCGACTTCAGAAAAGCCTTTGATAAAGTCCCACATAAGAGACTAAATCTTAAGCTAAAGAGTTCCAAGGCCCCTTGTTATTCTGTCTCAGTTCTTTCTTGGAAGACCGTTCCCAAGTTGTGGAATTCTCGAATGATTACTTTTCACCTAGACCCATACGAAATGGAGTGATTCAGGGTAGTGTACTAGGGCCATTGCTTTTCCTAATTCACGTTAACGACATCTGCAGTGTAATCGAACATGGTATTCCATGCCTCTTTGTTGACGACCTAAAGATCGTATACAGCTTACCCTATTCTACTCTGAACGAGGGATTCACACATATTCAAGACGATCTGGATGGGTCACACAACTGGAGCAATGACTGGCAACTACCATTCAATTCTAATAAATGTGGTATCCTATACTCCAATAACTTCCAACCGAATTTCAGGTCACATATAGGTGACTCTTTTCTCCAGGCACTCATCCGTAAAAGACATGCGCATTACCTACTCACAAAACTCAACATTCAGTCAGTATGCGAAATCAGTCGTTTCCAAATGCCGAAGACTCACAGGCTTGTTACGCCAAAAAATGTACACAACTGAGGCTGAAGTCCTTTTATACAAAGTCATGGTTCTTCCACTACTTGGATACTGCACAGTCACCTTCAGTTCTACGCATTGGTGTAATGCGGTTCGTACTGAAGATATCCAGCGAAGCTATACACGACGCCTATTACACAAACATGAAGGGCTGGCTTACGCGGATATGTGCCAAAAATATGGGCTTCAGTCACTTCAGCTAAGACACATGAAGCCCAACTTAGCTTTCCCCATTCGCCTTTTACACGGCTACATCAGAAGCAATAATCCAACAGCTTTCAACATTAGAACCATAAATGCTTTTAGGAATCATGATAGTACTCTATCTATAACCCGGTACCGGACAAAACTGCGTTCACGTTTCCTCAAAGTATAGTACAGTGCAATATGGAACGAACTTTCAGTCACTGTACGTCTTTGCCGATCTCCTACTGAATTCCAACGCCTCCTTAATGAGTTTCTGTCAACAAAAGTGCTTCGGTCAATAGGGTACGGTTGTGCAGCAAATACACAAAAAGTTATGAAATAAAAACAACCGGCTTCAGGATAATTGTATTTAAACCAAAAGTGGATATCATAATAGTAAAACCTATAAGGGCAGCATTATACATTGCAAATGAACTTTGTCAGCCTAGGGATTATAGTCTCCCATTGTATTTCCTTTATGAATGCATATATTAATGATACATTGCACTTACTTATTTCATTACACTTTACTGATTCTCCCTGGCATTTTTACTTTCCTAAAACAGCTTACTATCCCTTGTAAACGTTGTACTTACCTCAATATTAGTTGGTTATCGTATGCCTACAAACATGGGTTGAAAACGAAACGAAGTCGATTTTCCCGCGCAACCTGGAGGACTACTGTTCAATTCAATAATGATACGACCTGGGTCAGACAAAGAGTGTATTTATACATATTTATACATATATCAAATATTTATCTGTTCAAACATTATTAACTTGTAGACAATCTACTATTTGACATTGTATCATACTTGATCGTACCTGTAAAGATGGCATGCATTTTCATGTATATTTATATGTTTATATAGAAATGTACTTTATTATTATAATACGGTTAAATGTAGTGTCAATTTGAGGAGTTTGGGCACTGAGTGGCTTCGGAGTTGCTATGTCTATTGGCATTTTCTGGAAGGTTATGGTGTTTATTTAAGAGGCTCTTCATCAACAAAGAGAAATAGCATTTGCTTAACTAGTGTTCTCCGACTGGATATTTTTGTATTCGGCGTAGTATCATAAGTGGCCGAAAGTTCTATGTTATGTTTATAATGGTGGGATATCGTTGTTTCAGTAATCACAAGGATGTTGTTATCTGCCACAGTTTTTCCTCGCTCTACTCATGGATTTTACATCAGGTATGTGAGATATGGTAATAAAAGATTCGAAATACATTGAAAAAATGCATGACAAAATAGACTACATGGGGGAGGGTGAATATTGTGGAATAAAAACTTATGGTACTTGTAGTTGGTCTCACCACTATAGTACTTGACTACCGATAACCCAACTAGACAGTGAGTCAAGGAGAAAGATAAGGGTTTTGTCTAAACATGTAAATTGCACATACTCTGTTGGAAAGTTCCACTGGTATATATTGGTCATTAAATGTAAATCGGCAACAGTATAGAGATTGTTGTGGCTGGTTGGCTTCAGGCATAGTATCAATTCCCTGATTTCTTTTGCGGGGATGCATATTCTTTTTTCTGATGATTTAGTGTAATTTGCATTTTCATGTAAATTTATGTTGATATGAAAATGTACATTATTATTAGTGGGTGAGGAGAGAATGTACCCCAAAACAGGATTCTAATGGATCAAAATTCTGTACAAAAAATGAACTTCAGACAGACCATTTGATCGTGGCTTTCAGACTAAAGTGATATCCTCGCAAGTAGTCAGTTCTAGAGTCAAAATGTTGGAATGAGGTCGTCCCTTAACCACTACAGTGAAAATGGGGGGCAGTGATAGTCCTCCTTGAGTGGATCGATAGATAAATTTAGTCATCAATCTTTGAAGCCTTCGTATGAGTCTGCTTCTCATATTAAACATACGCTCGGTGCCTGGATTCTACATTTCAAATAGGACTACCTGTAACTGGGATATACAATGAGAAATATAATAACTTCAGAAATTAAAAGAAACTTATAAAGAGATAAAAGTGAGCCGCTTGCACATGAATTTCACGCGTCGTCTTGAGCGTAAGGTATGGAGCTCGTAAGAAATTTGACACATAGTTTACTATGCTAAAAAGGGCCAAAAAACTCTGGTTACTAAGGGTGCTTGTGTTCATTCTACAAGTTGCATGCACGATGCTTGATTTCTGTGACAGTCTAAAGTGAATACAAGCGGTAGTCTTTTATTTATTTTTATTTTTGATTACAGCTTGATACCACATCGTATTTTCAGTACAAGTATCGAATTTTCAGCATGGATTTCGGTAGCCCATATTTCGCAGGCCAACCACAGATATCGGGTGTGCGTCGGCGGAGGATCGAACCCGGAACCATGTTCATGGTTGGCGAGAGTCCTAACCATTGTGCCACCAACATTCATAACTTACGTCTTATGTGGTTTTCTGCATAACGGCATATCTTCGTTTAAGTGACAAGGTAGATGTGTCTGTAAGACTGAACTGAAAGCATGAGAACAGGAGAAAGGTACTCAAATTCAGTACTAAATGTGTGCATTCAATGCACCCAAATGTAATACCAAATGGATGTCAAGTTAAATAGTACTGGATACACTGATGGTCAGTCATAGTTCCCGTTGTTAATTGTGAATAATTTCTTTGTATTTTTGGAGGACTACATTCGATATTACACAACCTATCTCCATAGATTTGGCTGAGGGTGCATACCATACCAATACTGTCGAATGGTAACCATTAATATAAATTCGCTGGAACAATAATTGGCCATGGAATTAAGTAGGGAAGAGTGGAGAAACCACACAGCCACGTTTTAAAAATCATAGTACAGTCATGTTGCTATATTTCTTTAGAAATCTCGGGCTTGGACATTGAATTTTGTTTAAAATTCTCAGGCCAATCATTTAGCTCCAAGATTGGTTTTTCCGTATTATTTTATTCATGTGGATTAATGTCTGGTTTTCACGTAAAATACATCCATCCTTTGTTTTCGTTAAGCTGCGATTGGTAATAGGTTGTTTTTTAATTTTGGATTATTATCTGAAACCGCGAAAACTCGGAATATTTCCAGTGAAATCAGCTCATCTCTCATTTTTAAACCAAGTGGATTACTCTTGGAAATGTGTGATTTAGAATGTTGCTGTTTAGCTGATGACTGGTGGTAAATGGAGACAGTTTTTTCGGTAAGTGTTACTTGGTTTTGTGATTCCTGAACTATACAAACAGTTGAAACTTTGGTATTTTTGCTGTTCTCGTTCATGTTAATTTACTGGATGTGGTGGATTTTAATGTTGCGGAGATATTGCAATGAAAAGACCTGTGTATTGCTCATTTAGTTTGTATTTAGCGGTCGTAACCCGTATGTATTATCCCAGTAGACCCTGGGAACATCTAACCTTATCAATAAACTTCCTAATCTCCAATGTATGTGGGAGACTTAAAATTAGTGTTTTAAAAGTTTAGACATATACAGACTGAAAAAGATTTTTTCCCCATATTATTTTAAACTTATTTTGGAGCAAAAAATTTCACGTTCAACTACAATTCCGTAAGCCTCGTATGTTCCTAGTGTAGACAGACATGCAGTGAAATGCATCTGTACCGGTTTACTTTTCATGACAAAGGGGACACAGAAAGAGATATGTCAGTATCGAACTAGGCCTCAGTAAAATAAGATGATGAGTCAAGGAAGTCTGTAGTCAGGTATCAGGCGGATAAGTGACAATTATTATGGCGAGTAATTCATGATACTTCTCCCTTTCGTATTGACAAAGTCTGTTTCCACAAATTGTTTCTTAAATCTTTACTATGTTTTGATTGTAGTCAACCCTAACTCTGCAAAAGTAATTGCAGTCTACCCAGGTAGATGTGTTCGATTATGTTCAAACACTCGTTCTTCATTCGAATACACAAATTAATAATCTTTCTCCGTTTATTGGATGTACACGTCGTAATTACTAGTATTCGAATTTCAACTTTTATATTCAGGGTGTGGTCTGGATGTCTTCTGAAACAGGTCATTTTACCTTTCCATTCACTCTAGGGTCTGGTCATTGGAAGCATTTTTTTATAATCATAGCCAAATGATAAAATAGTGGGCCCCTTCCTTATATTACTTTTGACTTTGTGTCTGGGTGGCTGTTATCTTACCTTACTATAATCATAGGAATAAAAGCTAGATTCCACGGGGCACGGTTGAACCAGTAACTAGTTAGAATAGCAGTACCTTGTAAATAAATATACTTGTGTGACATACATAATTAATTAGAATGTTCGAAATATATTGATTTAGTGTTCTTCAATTTCTCACTTTTTCGTCGTGAATACGTACTTTGTGTAATGCTTAGATCCTGTGTTGTCGGTTTTAACTGAGTACCAGTAGTTGTCTACGATGATCCGTTCAGGAATGACAATGTGAATAAGTGGTTGTACACTTTCTGCAACTAAAAAAGGATAGAACTAAGATTGTTTGTGAATAGGACTTATAATAACTTAATTTTGTGAGTATTCTGTCTGGCTGTTTTCTTATCATATTTATTGCTGTTATCTACGTACTTCATGCGTCAGTTTAGCGTTTAACATCAATAATCAAACCACATGTGAGTACCGTAATATGATTATTCTCAGTAAATTATACTGGAAACTTCAGTAATTAGTACTGTATCATTGTATTTTTATAAAATAAATTTATTCCGGTGTATTTATGCTCTACCACAGTGTTCAAGTTCTATTCTTATATCAACCAATCAGGATCATAATCATTAGGGAATGAGTTGACTAGACTTCTGTCAAACGTCCACTTGGCATTTCAAATGTTATTACAGTCATTCGGTGTATCATATATATTAGTCTCAATGACAGTAGACTTACTAGTTGCTCGAATATGCTTCCTAGCACTGACCGGCACAATTGTCCCTATCTCTTATAAGTATGTCGCTGTCAGATCCTCTGGACCTTATCGATGCGTTTTATAGTTGTGCTTAGGGCAGACTTTTGTGTTCATTATAAATCAGAGGAAGTTGATGGGCGTTAGAAAGTTACAAGGAGTTTACAGATTATATACTAACGATGCATTCTCCCGGGACGCACGATAACTTCCTTGTAACATTCCCGGCACCCAACAAGTTCAGCTAATTCATATCTAAAATTTTTGGAGACCTTTGTTTTACTACTGGTATGTTGTCTGCTTGCATCGACACAAGTCTGTGGTTTTAGTTCTCAGCACGTAATGTGGATATAGCAGCAACTGACATGTTTCAGTCTTTATTCATATTCACTATCTGTTGAGTAATAAGTTGTGATTTGGCTCATTAGGTTTAGCACTTTCATCCAATGTGCTACTGATTCGAATGCCGCTTTATTTGTTTCAACCTGGTCTGACTAGACAGCATCAGCAGGAGAATTATAGTCTGGTGCACAAAACATTTGTCACAGGTATGAGCTTAGATTTTCAAAGTGGAGCCATCGGAAGGCAGCTTGATGGCCATGCCAGCTAGTTGAACATTGATCGTGATCGTTATCGAGCTGAAGCCAGTAGTCATCCCACCTATTACAAACTAGTCCGAAATCCCCCCCGCCCTAAACGTGCATTACAGATCCAAGCACTTAACATCTATTGTGCACTTGGTTATACTAGGTTCTTAGGTATTTGGATTTTGAGCAGCTAGAATAGAATCAAAACCCTGCTTCAACTCTGTCGTGTTCGAGGTGTTAATTTTTGCACACATTTTGATAGCTTACTTCGTAAACTGTTTCTTAGGAAGGGACAGGTGTACTGCTCAGCATTTCTAAGTCAGTATCCTTACTGCCTAGGGATGCTCTGACGTACATCATCCTTCACACTTTTTAATCGGAATTTTACTCTATATGCCTATTTGTCTGCTGTATTGTCCACATAGTTGTGTTCAATTAACCTTATTTTAGACTATTGTATGCGACAAATTGAATTGTTGCATTCTTCAAGCGTGTTTTTTATCAAGTGTGTACACCTTCAACAACTTAAATTATAAATCCAACTTTGTCATTTAAAGGTCTTTGAGGTAAAATGTTATTAACAGTGCAGCATGTAACCTTTCAGTTAGTCTTATCAAGTCCTATTACTTACTTCAGCCCTAGTGCACTCAAAATCTAGACACTGAAAGATTGGCCTTAATAATATGTGCAGTAAATTGGATAGCCACATCTCATGTGTTCACATCAGTGCTAGGATGAAGGACATTGCACAACTAAATACAGTGATCAAGAAATAATTTCATCACTACGTTAATCAAAGCATGACTATAAGATGCAGTAGAATTGTTATTATTCTGTTAACCTATGTACGGTAGCACTTCATAAGCGTGATATTTAAGCGAAACTGTTGTGTGTTTCAAAGTTGATGATTTTGTTAGTCTTTTGTTCTAGCGCGTCATCTGTTTGATAATTTAGGGTGTTATTGATTCAAGGTTTGATAAAAAATAACATCTGCTGAACCTTTTTAATAGTTACTTATTCCATTAGAAAAAAAGTATAGAACGCTAGGCTGTGATATTCCCGTGTCAGGAATATTTAGCAATGAAAGTCGCTATTGAGTTCCTAGGAGTGCTTTTATGGTGTTCGAATTTTGTAAGCAAGGATTCAAGACGAATTCTTAGGAATTGATCCCTAAAGACAAATATCTGTTACAACCTGGGTTTCTGGGGTGTATAACATTTTATGACAAAATACTTGTTAGCCGTGTTATACAGAGTTTGTAATTGCGTTAATGAAATGCAATACACGTATTCATCTATTCAAAAGTGAATCTGTGATCATCCACTGGCTTCGAAATCTGGTAGATGCGTAGATGAGTCCCAAGGAGGGACGAAACAGCTGTCTAGTATTGCAGTGTTGGTTCTTTTCTTCAGTCTGCTTTCCACCAATTATGTAACGTTTAAGTGTTTCTTCAACAATTCAACTTTCCCTTACAACTATTTTAATTGTTTTGTTCGGGAATAGTGTAGACCTGCTATCATGTATACAACTTGACAGTAAAATAGATCAGTCGTAGAATATCTCGTAGTTCCATTGTGAAAGTATGCAAAACAAAACCCTCACGGCTTCTGGAAGGCATTATTCCATCTTTTACCATGGTTTGTTTGTATGCTGAAATTATTAACTTTTCATCCAGGGGTTCAATTTATAGGTCTTTGTACTGATGAAACACCTTAAAATGCTAGTGCGTAACATCACAGCACTCCGCTGTGGGTTTAAATAAGTTATTCGACTTGTCGGCAATGTTGAAAATTAGAAGGAAGTGTGGATTTATTAGGCATTTTTTGACAGAATAAATAGTTTGAAACAGTAAAGCTTTTGCACAGTTAAACACTATCAAAGTTGTCTCAGTTGGGTTTGGTTTAAGTGTCAAGTATTACTGGCTACTATGATTCGTTTACAGCTACTTATATCAATAAGAAAACACGTGTTATAGTATATATGTATATGTGATGTTTGTTATACTCATTCAACACTTGTTTGGTTTGAAATAACTTCCACTAATAGGCATTCGCTATCTTTAGAGTTGTCAAATGACTATAGTCATTTTGACTGCAGATCTCAGAACTATGAAGCACTCAATTATTTCGTCTGATACTATTTCTAACCCCCATGTATCTTCATAAAGTATTGGGGGGGATGACCGTAATAGTGTATTTTATCAGTCTCGGCAGTAAAAGTTACTTTTTAAGTGCACTGAAGTCCGGTGAAATTATCTACCAATATACCAAGTCTTTTAAATGTATTTATCAGACCTACGGAGATCTGCATTATTATTTTGAATATCGATTAGCATTTAATAACTCATCACATTTTATGTGTCAAACTCCTAACAATGTCATAAATTTGCATACACGTAATTATTCACGCTTTGATGGATCATTAAATGTTAGATTTATATAAAATCACATCATTATCTTTGACAGGACAATGTTTTCAATACAAATTTACTTTGCCACTGCCCTTATATAATCTCCACTGGCAAGTTCTCAGGTGCAACAAAACTAGTTGTGAATATTTGTTTGATTGTATTGGAATTATAAATAGTCGACTTTTGAGTTTATGACAAATGGAAGCCGTGTCGCTGTGAACCTCTCTTAGTTATGAGATACCAACACAGTCGTGTCAACTCTGACTACATTGGAGATTATCCAGTAAATACGACAAACAACTTTCTCGAGCTGTTATGTACCTAGTAAATTTGTTAGTGGTGTTATTCTATATACCGAATATTTATAACGACAGTCTACTGTTGGACATAGTTGCTAGTTCCTTTGAACTTGAACACCTGTGATGAAAACCTCATGCATTTCCCCAAGTCGAACGTGCTGATGTGCATATGAACAGATAGAAATGTAAGTTTTTCGTTTTATATTTAGTGGTTTTCTTGAATAATTTGAAATGTATCCGTTACCTGATTCTCCTGTTTTTGATTTTTTTGAAAATGTTCACAGGTACCCACCTCTATTTCAGTCACTGACAGTGGCGTTCCAAGTACCGTACACATCGATATCAACATTGGATCAGTTCATTCTGCTTCAAAATACTCGCATCCAACATCTTTGGGAATTGTCTGTTCAGATCATGCATCAGATGTCCTTGTTGACTTAAATCCTCCTCTTTCCTTGACTGCAATAGCTCCTGGGAACTCTTCAGACCATCGATTGCTGCAATTCACTGATGATCTTGGTTTGTGCATTAAACCGTCACCTGACGTGTCACCCATAGCCGACGATGACGAAGATGTTCGATCTCTCCTGGCAGCAGCAGCAGCCGTCGCTGCTGCAGATAACAGGATTTCACAATCCTCACCAACAGTCCGTTCATCCTCTGGGCTGAACACTCCTCCTGATGCAAGAAGCAGTCGAGTTACAGATATTGTCACTTGTAGGCCAATGTCAGTTGGTGTATGTGTTCAGACTCCGACTATTCATTCGGAAGATAGTGTTTCAATGTTGGTTTCGCGCCACGGTTTGACAGGAACACCTTATGAAAACAATGATGATCCTCTCACAATTTTACTGCCAACTTCTAATACACAGTCAGTGTCTTCAAGTTATTTACTTTCATCAAACGTTCCTACACCATGCAGCTCTCCTCTGACTTTCCGATCTCATTCTCCTATACACAACCCTCATCTAGGAGGTATACATACACCAACACTACTACATCACAATCTATCTTGTGAATCGCACCCCATTAATAATGAACGCTCAAATGCTTCCTTCTCATCACTTTCTCATTTCCCTTCCCCAGATACACCCCCTTCGCATACGGATAGTTATACAACTTGTCAAAATCAAGATAGTCAAGTTTTTGGTACAAATCTTATGACACTAAAAGATGCAATTCATCCACCACCTTGTACATCATTAAGTCCCACCAAAGGAGTTCCAGAATGTAATACATCTGGTCGCGTATCTGTACCTCCATGCTTGCCAGTTAGCGAACATGTTACAGTAAAAGTTTTAAGCCCGGGAAATGCATCAGAACAATATAACACTTGTCCATCGACGAGCATATCTAATGTGTCAGATAATATTTCGCACAACTGGAAAAATACACCCACTTGCGGAACAGATATTCAGGCAGCAGAAACTTGTAAACTCTTAGATAGTGGTTTTGATTCTGTCTCTAAAGCTACTGATGAAAATCTAATGGATTTAGAACAAGTTATTTCTTCGCATTCAGCATCACTGGCGGAGGTTGACGATGAGTATTTTTTGAAAACTTCCAGTGATTTCCATGTGAACACAGTGGTAAATATTGATCTCACTTGTATTTCTCACTCAGATGAAGTACATTCTTCTGCAGACAGCACTATTGACAAATCGCCTAAGACATCTACTCTTTGCCCAGCTGAACCAGATTTCCCTGAAATTTATACAGATGGCCCAGATGGAAATGAAACTACCAATACTGTGATATTACCTCATGAACCAACAAATGGTAGTCAGCCAATAACAACAACAGCGACAACTCAATCACCCTCTGTAATAATGCCTGTTGAAGACACAGTTAAGCTCGAATGTGTAGACAAAAGTCCAGACAAAGAACGTTTCTCTCAGTCATCATTGAAAAATACATCTGAGTCTCAAGACAGTACTAGTGATTGTAAGACAATCGCATCTGATTCCCCTCTTGTTCAAGCTGTTACTACTGGTGAATTGTGTCAGCCTGAAAACTCACCAATAGCGAATAGCTCTGTGATTCTTAAGTCCCCAACAAATGATGTGAATAATTCAATCAAGATAAGTGATGAAGAGCAAGATTTAATATTTGATTTAAATGATGATAAATTAGAAGATACGCATGATCCTCAGCCTAGTAGACAGTCTTCTGTTCAGTCCTCTAAAGAAGTGGATGAAGAAAAAGTGTACAATGATGCAGAATATGCAGCTGCAGCTGTTGCTGCTGTTGACGATGTAGTCTATGCTTTGGCTGGAAACCGTAAACCTGATCCCTCTATACCGCTTGATCCAGCTTTAGAAGGAACAGGAACAGATCGTTTATACAGCTTGAGTTTAGCTCCGGTTCATAATGGTTTGAGCAGTAGTTCACAAATGAATGTTTCCAGTTCACATTTGTGTAGTACAGCAAATTTTCTTACACTTAACGCAAATTCAGTGAGTTTGATTATCAGTTTTTTGTTTTTGTTAGTAAATTTAATTGAATGTGTCCATTCTGTATCACCATTCACTACAGATTTCCTTTTTTCACCAGAAATATTGAAATAACTCAAAATGAATTCCATTTTATTCAAAGAAGCTGGTTGTGATAGTTCAGGCTTTCTTTGTATTTCATCTTGTAGCTAAGTAACTAGTTTGTTCAAGTGTTGGTTTGCAGGGACTTGATTGGTTACAAGATTTCATCATGAGCGGATATTGGAAAACCCGGCAGTACTGGACGACTGTTACGTCAGCCTAGCTTGCGACTCTTGATCAGTATGCTCCCACCGACAGGGTTTGAACCCAGGGCCTACTGGTTACAAGGCAAGCTCGAAGACTATTAAGCCACTGGGACCCGGTCCAATGGTCAGTCCCCGGGAATTCCAACTTCTCGATATAGCGGGACCACCAGCCAGTGTCATCGGCTCATGATGAAATCCTGTGACCAATCAAATCCCTACAAACCAACATTTGAATATCAATCTGATGCTCACTTGCTTCCGGCTCTATTCAGGTTGATAGTTACCTGGGTTCTGTTGAGAAGTCTTGACCAGTGCGGGGTGCAGCAGGCGGGGTGTGAGGACAAATACTCGCCGATAACTATTGTAGCTTCTCTGTGCTAATGAATGAATAGTAAGTTCCATACTCTTGCGAATTTTCCTGCATTAACGTTAATCCTTTAAGCCGCAACAGTTTAACAGAATATCGATAAATAATAGGAAAGTAGTTAGTAAAAAGTGGAAATATATGTTTCTTCAAAGTTCGAAATATGTGTCTTTAATGAGTACTTGAATCAAGACTTCCCTTCGACTAGCTGTAATCCATTTTTACTTTTTAAGTATTGATTTTCAGGGATTTGGTTGGTTTCAGTTTAAATCACGAAGTGACATTAACCAGGAAAGTGTTGAAAATCAGGGAGTGGTGTGCACCTGTGTGCCGTTCTAGTTCGGGACTCTTCAGCAGCACACACGACCCTACCGTGGGTCGAGCTGTCAGACGGGTTCGTTGACCATTTGGTCACTGAAACAGAATTGAATGACGTATGAGTTATAGCTTCTGCCAATTTGCTATATACAGACTAATTGCCATTCCAGTTTTTTCCCTCACACCCGACTGGTCCTGACTTTTCACTATAACTCCAAACAACGTCACCCAATTTTTTCTAGCGACTGACTACAGGATGAAGTGACCTGTGTTGTCCTAGTGAGAAGTCGAGATCAGTTTGATTCGCCTAGTTGGGAGTGAGAACGCATACTCACCGACGACATTGGCTGACCACAGCACTGCATGTTGCGAGTTCTTCTGGGTACGATTCACTAAAAAATTCTAATCACAATCGTTCCCTCCTAATAACTTCAGCCTTACTTATAGTTCAGCTGTTTACTTCAAATAAAACCTCTGAAATAATTCATTTTGCCTGCACAGTTATACACCAAATAAACTACTAAAGTCGTATTTGCTTTAAATTAAATTCCGAGAGCATTTTTGTTTTTCTTTTCAATGGAGTTGGCATTCTTTAAAGATTATTGCCATGTAAGGCAGTATATATCTAGTTAGTATATAATCGCAATTTAGGTTTACACTCTTGGGTATTTGGTTAGTACTACTACTAAGCAATGGTTCAACGTAAAAGCTGTTTGTATAGTAACTTCAAGAGAATGTTTTCTTATCTTTTAGAAGTTCTCGCTAACGGCATGTATGAGGACGAAACAGACTCACAAATGAATCATATAGTTCAGAGAATGTTATCATAGTGTGTCTCAATAAACTCTAAATGAGTAATTACTAAATTAGATTATATTTTTAAAGACACTCTGCGTAGATGAACATTTAGTATCTGATTCACGTATCAGTAACAGACTAAAGAACGACTTAAGGTTGAGTAGCGTTCATCATTTACCCAAAAGTACAAGTATTCTAAAATAGTTGCACGTCGTCGGCACAGCGGTTAGGACTCTCGCCGACCATGCAGATGGTCCGGGGTTCGATCCCCTGCCGACGCACACCTGATATCAATGGTTGGCCTGCAAAATTTGGACTACCGATATCACGTGCTAAAAATTCCATACTTGTACCAAAAATACTGTGTGGTTTCAAGCTATAATCAAAATAAAAAATAAATAAATATGTTTTCATCTGTTTGAAACGTATATGATAGAGAAGATACAGTACAAAAGCCACACCATTCGAAATATTACTATCAGTGGTAGTCGGCATTTATGCACTGTTTTGTTATGAAATATTTAAGTCTAGATTTGTGTCACCATTGGAGTAATGATACTTAGAGTTGAGATAACTAACTGATTTCAATATACTAAATATTCCATTGTGTTGTTCTAAACTAACTGATTGGCTGGTTTCAACATAGAACTTTGCACAGATGTACAGTAGTTCGAGTTATCACACACAAAGGAAGGCAAAGGAAAAAAACAAATATTTGGAAGAACGATAATAAACAGAAATGTGAGGGAGAAAGAAGAGTAACATAGAAAACAATAGAGTATAGTGGATGAGGCAAGTCACAAGGTGTGAATGCAAATGCACCATTGAAGACGAGTTTTAGCCATATCAACAATTGTCTCCAGCCATTGTTTCTTACCATCCGGAGGACCCCAGCCAGTCAGGATGCCTACACCTCCCTACGTGGCTCAAACTAAATGTCAAAGACTTCATTGACTGATGAAGTCATGTTTTCGTTCGACCACCACCAGTTCTTTTCCAACCTGATGCTATGTTAGCTAACATTTCCCGTCGGGGAGGTGATGGCTAGACATGCGTAACAAATATCCTAATCATCTTAATCGATGTAACTTCACAACCTCATTGATAAATTTTCCCTCTTTACCCAACATTCAACTCCTCACCTCAGTATCACTCACGCTGTTCTACCACCTAACATGGGAACATAGTACATACAACAGCTAGCTTTCTCACGTCTTTCACTTTCAATGGTCATGTCTTACAGTCAGCCATAAAGGGGGACGGGGCAAACTGCTGAACAGTAGCCAAGTCCTTTGGTCGACAGCCAGACATCACGTCTACAACGGAAATGACTCAAGTTGGCAAATGCCACACAAGCCTTTTGTATCCGTGCTGAGATTTCGTCAGCAATCGACCAGCTGGGGTTGATGCAACTTCTCAAATAAGTGAAGTTGTCAACACGCTCTACCACTTCACTCCCTATCTTTAAGCTTGGCGTCAATGTAGTCCAATCCTGTTGCTTCATCTTACATTTGACAGGAGCGCACCACATGCCAAACATTTGATGCTTTCAGTTCATAATGTTCAGAAAACTCTGCTGTATTTTGTCAGCATCACCTAAGAGCACTATATTATCCGCACATTCTAAGTCAACGAGATTATACCCTGGTAACAAGTCAATCCCTGAGTCGTTGAAATCAGTTAGAGTTAAGTTCATTAGTACATATATGATGAAATTAAGCAGAACCGAGTCGAGATAGTGCAACTTATTTTAAAACTCTTACAAATCTGATATTAATGTTTTCACAACTTATTTTATCATATATATATATATATATATATATATATATATATATATATATATATTCTCAATGTTAACATGAACTATGGCTTATGATTTTCACCTTTAGAAGAATAATAAGCACCATGCTTCTTATCTTATAATTTCACTGTTGAGAACATATGTCGTTAGAAGTTCTAAGTGGCCTCTCAAATGTAACACACTAGACCCAAAATAGCATTTGTAAACACGCTTAACCTGCACATTACTTTTCTCTACCATTGTACACGTTGTGGTATGGTAGTGAAGTTCATCAACATCGTTTAGTGTGAAGAATCTTACTGATTTCTAAAACTTGCTGACCACTAAGGTAGGGCATTAGTAGTAGAAAACCATTCACCTTAATTTACCACCATCAACTATCGTACTGGACTGAAAGTTTAGATGTGGTATTTTGCTCGAATTCTAAACGTATGTATTATCACCGTAGATGAATGCAAAACGGTGATCTAGATCTTCTCAGGTGTGTCTATGATCGTCTTGATTTAGTCTGAGATTTTGGACATTCTGGATAGTCAACAAAGTCTGCAGCCATATCTTGCACCGGCTGTATCAGTTGTGTACCTTCAATTTATCAAAAGTACAATTTCGGAATTCAAGCATCTTGTTACAGTTTACAGGAGAAGCTTGAAGAAATTCCTATACTAGTCTCACTTTTAGTACCCTTACACAGAATGGGCTGAAATTTATATCTCACTATTAACAACATTTTTAATCTATTTGTTTGTGTGCCATATGTCATGTGTATCCGCTCTCAGTTTTCATTAAGTCCAATTTCTTTTTATTTGATCTCATAAGCTATACTAAGTTTTTGTTTTGAAATGTTTTCACTGAAATAGGATCATGTGGTTACTTTGTCTTCTGGTAGTAATCAGGACCGTGCCAGTTTTCATCAAACCATGACAATCAATGAATCTTCAGATGGTGAAGTTGGCCTAGACGATCGTCTGTCCAAAAGTCTATCGAATCTAACCTCTAACAGCTGGAATAAAAGTGACGTGAAAGGTGACTTCTTATGCTTAACCTGTCATAAAGCGTTTCCTCAAAAAGCTTTGCTACTCAAGCATCGAGTTATGCATGAAGAACCAAAGCACATGTGTGACACTTGTGGTCGTAGTTTTGTGCGTGAGGATAAACTTAAGCGTCATGTGATGTCTATTCATACGGCTGAGAAACCGCATGTTTGTCACATATGCAGTAAAGCTTTTTCACGCAAGTGAGTCATTATCTTCTATTTCATTATTTTTTATTATTTGATAATTTTTCGAGTAAATCAATTTCTGACTAAAATAATTTCTGATTACTAATTAACCTAGTGTGACTAATCTGTTGGATGCAAGAATGTTTCATGAAATTAGAAGAAAACCCGTGTAAGAAATGAATTCTAGTCAGGGATATTCTCTTAGCACTTATTTCATTGTATTGTGATACGCGTAACTTCGAACTGGATTTCAATTTTCATCACTCATAATGCATGCGTAACTGACTTCTTTCACTTAGAATTTCCACACCTGACTTTAGCACTTCCCCACGTCTTGTAGGTTAGTTATCACGACCAGTAGGTGCCACCCTAAAGTAGTTGTCGGGCTTTTAGGTGACCTAACGAGCTACTCAGGCTGGAACAAATGTCTCTGCAGGGCCTGCAATCCCAGAAAAGTCGTTCGGATAGCAGTTATATTTATTGTTTTTTAAAATACAAACTTGGCACATTATGGTGACCAAGAAATGCGTCACTCAGAATCCCATAGTTTCTGCGAGGGTTGAAATACTGCCTTGATGTTCAGACCGAAGCAGATAGTTGTCTTAAGGGGGTCATCCCTCGAGCCTTTGACTTGAAGTTTGATTCACAAAGCTGTGAAGCAACGTCAGGAGTTACGTCTCCATGGTCACCATGCACCATTTGTCTTTTTGGACTCTGTAGCTAATGTTCACCATAGGTTTGGAATCGGGGTTTTCTTAGCTCCCCTTAGGTGCGTTCACTAACCTGGTTGTAGACACCAGACGTCCACACTCTTCCTGTCACTTTTCGGGAGAACACTCCGTCTCGTGAAGGCAGTGAGAATATGACTTAAGCGGCACAGGCTGTGAACGCGCGGTTACATGAGAGCATTTCGGAGTGAAGAATGAAGTCTGCCCACCCTCAGCCGTTCCAAGTTGTTTATGTGGGTCTGAATAGCGATTAGAGTAAAATTTGTCACCGCCATATTGTATGTAAGTCGCTCAGCTTATGTTAGGGGTCTCCAAGCGAAGTACTACTGATGGATATGGGTGTAATAGCCGTAAAGTGTGTGTTTCCTTCTGACTACTAAAACACCAGCTATGCTGGACCCCAAAAATTGTACATCCCGACCTACCTTGCTGTGGTCCGCAGCCGGCGGTAAGACAGACACCAAAGCTACTTACTTCAAGTAGGTTGTGACCACCTTCAACCAGTTATCGCCTCTGGAGTCTTCGATGACATCACACTAATGCCGCTTCTGTTTGAGGTATTTCGACAAGAAATCAACATCCACGGTGTGGATAGTCCAGACACTTTCAGTATCGGTAGTTCGTTTCAATCATACAAATACACAGGTCGGGAAACATATAGTTCATATATCATGTTTTCGCTTCAATATATAATAATGTTAACTATCATAATGATGTTGTTTCTCTGGTGGGTATTTCATTTTTTTTCTTCGTTGTTTCATCTCAACGCGTCCACTGGTAACCCACATTCAACGCTTAGTTTACTCTATTCAGTGTTACTCAGATAAGAATTAAGTTATTTGTAAATGGCGCAGACTAACCCGTATATATATGTATGTATATACGTATCGTGAAAATCCTGGTCTGGTTCATATTCTGTTTTTCTAAGTTTTGTAAAAAAATATACGAGAATAAACTTGTTATGTAAGGTATACTACATTCAGCCAAATAAGTAATTTCTTAATTAGAAAGTTCTATGTTTACTGTGAAAAGTAAAATCTATTGTTCACTCGTATTGTGTCATTTGAAGTCATTAGTAGCTGAGAGGCCTAAAATTTCATCTGAAATGTTGTCTGTATTTTACTGGCGTCTTGTGTGTATGTGTGTGTGCGTGTCCTGGAAACACATTGATCACTGTCGTGACTGCGATTCGTATTTAACTCTTTTTGTAATTTCAGTGTTGTATTTCTCTATAATCTGTTGCCAGGAGTGTGTACTGTGTTGTCTAGATCTATACCCTTTCTTCTCGGTCAGCATAATTTTTAGTCAGTGAGTGAGTGAGTGAGTGAGTGACATCCCTAGTGGGGACGCGAAATTTGATCATCGGATGTTCTTGGTTTTCTGCTGGTCATATTCTATTGTCAAAGAATGTTTTCAACTGCATATTTGATATTAGTCATTGAGGTTAAGATGGGTTGTTCATAAGAAATTCCGGTTGAAGTCGCTTGCGTGCGTGTGTGTGTGTTTGTGTTTACAGTAAAAATGGTACGATTTACGAAATCGCTGTTTCTATTCATCACCAGCTTTAGATGGCCATACCCCTTCTAGCGCTGTAGAGGCTGACTGACTGACTGACTAACTGGCTAGTTTAAACATAGAACTTTGCGCTAAAGTACAGCGTTTCAAGTTGCTATACTCCATGTAGCACACAAAGAAAGACAAAAGAGACTCAAAGGAACGATAATACACGGAAATGTGAAGAAGAAAGAATGGTAATATAGAGAAACAATAAGGTATTTTTGGATATGGTAGGCCACAGGGGGAGTGATTGCATCTGAGCCACTGAGAGCGATTTTTAGCCATACTGTGGCGAGTGTTACTGATAAGATTTATCAGTAGTATATAAAGAGATGTTCGTCGGCGTAAAAACACCAAACAGCAGCCAGATACATTTGATTTCGGAGAAAGTAAATGATACAGCGTTGTGGAGATACATGGGAGATGTGAAACGAACAAAAAGAAACACGACATGAAGTCCAGAAGTATCACAACACGAAGACCTGTGTAAATGGTGCGCTGAAGATAGGGTATACATAATTTGGCTATATAGAGATACCAATTTCCAAATAAACATTCATTTACCAAGTCTTCATCTTCGACTGTTTCAATGCCACCACTTCTCACCAGCTGCCATTGGTTCTTACCATCCCGAGAACTCCAATCATCAGGTGGTCTACACCTCCCCATGTGGCTCAACCTAACTGTTAAAGATTTCATGGACTGATTCCTTGTTTTGGTTTGACCACCACTAGCTGACATTGCCCGTTGTCGAGGAAGGCGATCGATGGCTAGGCATGCATCTTAATAGGTGTACCTACACAACTTCATCGATTGATTTTCCCTTCTTACCTAACACTCGACACCTAACGTCAATATTACTCTGTCTCTATTATACCATGCAACATCGGAGACAGTAGGCAGACACACCTGTGATCAAAGACATCTAGCCTTCTCGTTATTTCTTCCATTTTCAATGGTCATGTCTCACAGCACTGTAGAGAGACTATCGGTATGCAAACTGTTGACTCAGGTTATCTCTTTTGCCATTGGAGGTGCTTTTATCACAAAATTCTCTGAAATGAAATTATACTATCAAGCTTAGTTGAACTTATTTTTCACACGTCCACTAGTGTTTAATTATTTCTTAACATTATTTCATTTGACAGAGACAAACTTAAAGATCATTTAAAACATCATGATCGTGCAGCCAGAAATTTCGAGTGTCAACAATGTCAACAACCATTTGTACAAAAATCTGACCTCAATAGGCATATTCGTGGAGTACATCAAGGTGAGCCAGGAGTCGGTATAAATATGACGGTTAAACGTAAAGCACCAGGTAGGTCCTGTTATTATGGTTGTTATCGTTGTTGTTGTTTGTATGCATTTCATTGATTTTCTCTCATATTCTGTTCGTTTATGATTAATTCAGTTCACCGCCTACCCTCCTTCATGTACTTCGAAGTTGGAAGCGACAACTAGATATCCTTGTTACATTAATCATCATTATTATTATTTCATTAATGTTCCCTTGGATTCCGATTGGAACATAAGGCTTCAACAGTACATCTCCTTATCTGGCCCCAAGATTGCTCATAGTCTCTCATCCCCGCCTCGCAAGATCTCCGTGTTACTCTCGGATGCCCTACTCGTCATTTTTCATTTGAGCTTTACTCGAGCGATGGTCTACTGCGCGTGATGTCATTCGATGGTCTTCTCCATTACATGTGTCCTATTCATCTCTATTTCTTCCACATGTTTGTTGAGCAATAGGTTCTCGCCTGTTGTTTCGTTCATTGCCAGAGTTCCTTGTTGTTAATTCTTTCTGGCCGGTCAGCCGGCCATTTGCTCTCCAATATGGAGCTAGCGAATGAGGCAGCTGTTGATAAAAGTCTGCAGTGACCTGTTACAAATGCTTTTCTTGACGCTCAGTGCAAGTTTGCAACCCATATAGAAGAAAATCTGACTGACTCACTTGACATAGGTGTTGAAGTCCGAATCTCCATGTGTATGCTGACTGAGTTCAGAAGATTTCCAAACTGATTTCAGAGTGGAGAGGGTGTGCGTTGCCTTTCTGATTCTGGTTTTGACATTTTCATCCCCGCCGACGACTGGTGCTTCCTAGAGAGATAAATGAAGGTAGGAAGCAATTTATTTCTTATTTATTTCGTTGATAGTGATTGTTGCTTGCTGTTTTTATTGTTGTTGTTGTTGCGGTTAGTTGGTTATTTTCATCGCCTGCATCTTCTCTATATTCACCACGTGGAATCCTTTCTTTGCTGCTTTTTTCTTCTGCCAACTTGTTGGTTATCGTGTGTAGGTCTTCGAGTTTGTTTGAAATTGGTGTGACACAAATGATGCACGTGCGAAATGCAGATCTTATGTAGTCTTTTTGTCGGTGGTCCAACATATTCTTGTGTTCTCTCCCTCCACCCACAGTCTGACACATAATCCAGTGGACCACACTTAGGAATATCATCGTTGGTGATAGTAGGCAACCAGTTTTGTGTTACTCCTGTATTCACTTCGAACGCCTCACTGAGTTCTACGTTCTGGATGATTAGAATGTCTATTTCTTGAAGTTCTTTTTGTAATAGATTTTATTGCCCAGCGGATTATTGCAAACAAATAAACAGTAAGAAGTTAGTATTTTTTTTGGTCTGAGACCATCAGAACTTAAATCTTTTCTCATTCCCTGCTTTATGAATAGGCCATGGGGCTTCAGGCATTAAGCTTTGAAGTTTCCGTAGCCTTGTCGTCTCTTGTACGCGCTAGGGGGTCCTAACCTCATGCACATTACCTTCATTCTTTTCTTGGCTTACTTCTATTGATTGACCAGAGAGGGTTTGTGGGTGCGTCATTTGTCGTCAGGGAATCAAACCTAGATCTCCTGTGGGATTGAGGAGCATTCCATCAATAAACCACTGATGCATAAACATGGTCAGAGTAGGGCGCATTCAGAGGGACTACAAATTTCGTCGAATCCTGCACGTAACCACAAAACTGCGTTGTATCCCATCTCGCCTGACAGATCCGGCAACATATGCGATCTCGGATTTACATTTATGTCTTGTATACAAATGTTTCTCTTAAATTATAATTAAGCTGTATTCATCTTAGTGATTTAATCCATAGGGTCAGGCTGGAAAAGAGCTAGTGGCGGTCAAACCAAAACATGGCACCAGTCAATGAAATCTACAACAGTCAGTTTAAGCCACGTAGGAAGATGTAGACTTCCTGGTTGGGGTCCTCGGGACGGTAAAAACCAATGGTTAGAAACAATTGGTGACATGGCTCAAAATCGTTCTCAGTGGCGCAAATGCATCCACTCCTTGTGACTTATGATTTCCAATGAAACTGTTTTGTTCTCCGTTATTACTATACCTTTGTCTCACACCTCTGTTTACTGTGTCTCTATTATGCATTTCTTCTACTTTCTTCTCTTGCTTTGCGTGCTACACGGAGTGTAGCGGCTTGAACTGCTGCACATATGTGCAAAGTTCTATGTCAAATACAGACAGACATAATATTATCCCGGTGGGAAATATGGAGCTCTGTATGTCCATTTTTGAATATGAATACATCATCAAATTTTAGCTCTCATGTATTTATTTGAAGCCAGAGGAATAATTATGCGTTGGTAGTACAGCAGTAGAATGCTCGCCAACCACGCCACACTCGGCCCAGAGTTCTATCCTCGTTCGACTCCTAAACCTCACTAAGCCAGTAGTAAAGCCTGTAAAGATTGAGGGCTGAGTGTGAGGCTAGCAAGCCCAGCCTGTAGAAATGAAACCACTGCTACCAAAGCTCTGACTGGAAGCCCTATGTTACAATCGGAACGTAAAGGGATAAAGCAACGAATAATTAACTGTCATACAAAACTAATGATAATGTGATTCCCTAAATTAGTGAGACACCACACAGCCTGATTCTCTAATATGAATAAGCGGTGTTTTCTGTTTTTGTTTTCGAACGTTGATTTTCACATTCATCAATCTTATATTTTGCCCTTTTTATTTTTATGCATGTATAACATTCATTCAGGTTCTGCGCCTCCACGATTACCTAAAAGGAGAACAAAACCAGTATCAGTTAATAATAATGCAGGAAATAATAGTGATGTTGAAATTATTTCTTCCGTTGAGAATTCTTTCAACTCTACACCGATGCATCGATCACATAATGGTAAAAGTATTGGTTGTAAGCAGAATTCCAGTGATCCTGAATCTGATACGCACTTGAATAATAATCAAATTGTTTCACTTGCCAGTAGTGGATCTACTGTCTTTACGCCTATTTCAGCAGTTGTTTCAGTTGCTGGAGGAGGAGTAACAGCTCCGACAATTAATTTCACCCCCTTAGCAGTAACAATGTCGCCTGCAGGTGTAACTCAAGCAGCTCATTCAATATTTGCTGCAAATGCCTCAGGTTTAATGTTTCCTACAATGACTGCAGCTGCTCATCATCATCTTGTTCAACAACAACAGCAACAACAAGCAGCGGCAGCGGCAGCAGCAACTGTCATGTTACCAAGTGTCAGTATAGCTTCCATGCCAACGATGCATCCGTCAGCCATTTCTTTACAACAGCAACAGCAGCAGCAACAACAACAACAATTTTTCGCTATGGCTGCTATGCCTGCTCTTGCTCAATCGATAGCAGCTAATCAATCATCCAATGGTGGTGGTATCCAGCAAAATCATCATCTTCATCATCAACCTGGAGCATCTGTTCAACCAACACAGACTGCTATTCATTTTCAGCCTGAATTAAAGACTGTAGCTACGCCTTCTGGTCCAATGATGGTATTGACACACATAGCTGCTGCAAACCAAGCCGTCAATCAAGCTCATGGTCTAGTAAGTTGTCGGCTGCCTCTCATATATTTTTCTCTAATCTCCTGGTGTGTATTAATATTTAGTGTTCTACAAAATTTGTGTTTTAGGTAAACTTAAATAACATTGTAACTTTTCTTTTGATGTGCTATAAGTGGTTTGTAGCACAGATGGATGTTTTTCGGGTGTGTGGTGTGTTCTCTATGTCCTTATCACCTTTCAGATAACTTCATCACCAATTTCACTTCAATATTGAGTAGGGGGTGTCTAAAATTCTCCTTATTCATTTATTATTATCATTATTGTTTCCTTTAATTCCTAGACGAGTATAGAGGGCTTCAGCCGTGCGTCTCCATTGCGTTCGGTTCTCTGCTAGAGTCTTCATCTGGCTCCAAGTCTGCCCACACGCTTTCATCTCCTCTTCACATGACCTCCTCCAAGTCACCCTTGCACTGACGACACACACGCCGCTTCCCTTTCGGGTTCCACTCGAGCAATGGCTTGTCTAGTGATGTCACTTGATGGTTTCCTCAGAGTATGGCCAATCCATCTCCATTTATTCCTGCCTATTTGTTGCACAATCGCTTCCTGGTTGGTTTGCTCATCGCCAGGGATCTCTGATGCTGATCTTTTCTGGCCGGCCATGTGGTCTTGAGTATTGAGCGAAGACAGCTGTTAATGAAGGTGTGTAGTTTGTTTGAGATGCTCTTCGTGACGCGGCGCCAAGTCTCTGATCCGTATAGTAAGTAGCACTGACTTCACACTAGAGCTGAAAATCCCGATCTTATTTACATTTTCATGCTGAGTGCTGAGTGTTGACCTCCACACAGACTTGAGAGTAATGAAAGCTTGTCTTGCTTTCCCGATCCTTGCTTTGATATCCTCGTCAGTTCCATCCGCCTGTAGTTGAAACGATGCTACCCAGGTTGGTAGGTAAAGGACGTCGTTTCTTTCAGGTTCCTCCCATTTATGCTGGCTGATTGTTGTCTGTTGTTGCTGTTGGCCAGGAATCTTCATCACCTCTGTTTTCTCTATGTTCAACTGAATTCCTATCTTCTCTGGATGCTTCTTCTGCCAACTTGTTGCTTTTCACTTGCATATTTTCGAGCTTGTGGGAAATCAGACATATATCATCGGCGAAGTCCAGATCCTCCAAGTTTTTTGTGTGAGTCCATTTTATGCCTGTTTCCTCATTGTCCGCTGCCTGTCGCATTATCCAATCTACTGCAATCATTGGCGACAGTAGGCAGCCAGCCAGCTTGTCTTACTCCCGTCTTCACTTCGAATGATTCCGTAAGTTTCGCGTTGTGGATTACTTGGCATGCAGCATTATCGTACAGCTGTTGGATGAGATGTATAATTGTCGGTGGCACCCCGTAGTAGCGGAGTAGTTGCCAAACCACCTCTCGATCGACGCTGTCTGCTGAAGGCCAATTCAAAGTAGATGAAGCTGAGAGAGAGAGGTGACTGCCATTCCAAGCTTTGTTCAATGATGATCCGTAGTGTGGCGATTTGATCAATGCATGACTTGTTTCTCCTGAATCCAGCCTGTTCCGGTCGAAGTCTTTCATCCAGGTTGGCTTGTTTGATTCTCTCCAGGGAGAAAAGTGGAAAAGGGGAAATTAACTAACCGATAGAACAGAAAGCAATAGATGACTTGGACTGATATTTAAGTGACACCATATTTGATGATTGGATTTTATGGCTTTTTTGAGAATCGACTTCAACACTTCAATGCATAATTGATTAGAATAACTGGCTATCTCAAAGATCAAATGAATCACACGTGGTGATACGAAGTTGTCTGGTACTTTCAATTGATGATTAGTATGCTGCTGCCTCTCCGAATCAGCAGTAGGCAATACTGATTCAGTCTTACTGGCAGTTTCATTTCTTTCTACTGTTGTTGTTGTTGTTGATGGTGGTGGTGGTGGTGGTGGCGATGAATCATCCGCCATTTGCACGGATCTACTGTGTGTGTGTTGTGCGACTTATGCTCTCTTGTCCGTATTGTGTTTCTTTGTCTTCTTCTTCTCTTCGTGTCGCCCACATGGTTCGCTGCACTACACTGGTTCACATCTGCTCTCTAATAAACGTCAAATCTATTTCTCTGAAATTGGATAGTTTAGTGCCGATCAGTGTCTCGTTGTTTACTACTGATAAATCTTGTCAGTAGCATATACGCCATGTTACGATTCCAGGATATTCTTCTCTATGTACAATATAATATAAGTAGTGGAGAAGGGGTACAATGTATACGAGAAGTAAGAATAGTGAATTATAAGCTATATAGAGACACTACATATATTATATTGTACATGGGGAAGAATATCCTGGAATCGTAACATGGCGTATATGCTACTGACAAGATTTATCAGTAGTAAACAACGAGACACTGATCGGCACTAAACTATCCAATTTCAGAGAAATAGATTTGACGTTTATTAGAGAGCAGATGTGAACCAGTGTAGTGCAGCGAACCATGTGGGCGACACGAAGAGAAGAAGAAGACAAAGAAACACAATACGGACAAGAGAGCATAAGTCGCACAACACACACACAGTAGATCCGTGCAAATGGCGGATGATTCATCGCCACCACCACCACCACCACCATCAACAACAACAACAACAGTAGAAAGAAATGAAACTGCCAGTAAGACTGAATCAGTATTGCCTACTGCTGATTCGGAGAGGCAGCAGCATACTAATCATCAATTGAAAGTACCAGACAACTTCGTATCACCACGTGTGATTCATTTGATCTTTGAGATAGCCAGTTATTCTAATCAATTATGCATTGAAGTGTTGAAGTCGATTCTCAAAAAAGCCATAAAGTCCAATCATCAAATATGGTGTCACTTAAATATCAGTCCAAGTCATCTATTGCTTTCTGTTCTATCGGTTAGTTAATTTCCCCTTTTCCACTTTTCTCCCTGGAGAGAATCAAACAAGCCAACCTGGATGAAAGACTTCGACCGGAACAGGCTGGATTCAGGAGAAACAAGTCATGCATTGATCAAATCGCCACACTACGGATCATCATTGAACAAAGCTTGGAATGGCAGTCACCTCTCTCTCTCAGCTTCATCTACTTTGAATTGGCCTTCAGCAGACAGCGTCGATCGAGAGGTGGTTTGGCAACTACTCCGCTACTACGGGGTGCCACCGACAATTATACATCTCATCCAACAGCTGCACGACAATGCTGCATGCCAAGTAATCCACAACGCGAAACTTACGGAATCATTCGAAGGGAAGACGGGAGTAAGACAAGGCTGGTTGCCTACTATCGCCAATGATTTTCCTGATTGCAGTAGATTGGATAATGCGACAGGCAGCGGACAATGAGGAAACAGGCATAAAATGGACTCACACAAAAAACTTGGAGGATCTGGACTTCGCCGATGATATATGTCTGATTTCCCACAAGCTCGAAGATATGCAAGTGAAAAGCAACAAGTTGGCAGAAGAAGCATCCAGAGAAGATAGGACTTCAGGTGAACATAGAGAAAACAGAGGTGATGAAGACTCCTGGCCAACACCAACAACAGACAACAATCAGCCAGCATAAATGGGAGGAACCTGAAAGAAACGACCTCCTTTACCTACCAACCTGGGTAGCATCGTTTCAACTACAGGCGGATGGAACTGACGAGGATATCAAAGCAAGGATCGGGAAAGCAAGACAAGCTTTCATTACTCTCAAGTCTGTGTGGAGGTCAACACTCAGCATCAAAATGAAAATAAGATCCGGATTTTCAAATCCAATGTGAAGTCAGTGCTACTTACTATACGGATCAGAGACTTGGCCAGCGAGTCATAAAGAGCACCTCAAACAAACTACAGACCTTCATCAACAGCTAGCTGCCTTCGCTCAATACTCAAGACCACATGGCCGGCCAGAAAAGATCAGCAACAGAGATCCCTGGCGATGAGCAAACCAACCAGGAACTGATTGTGCAACAAATAGGCAGGAGTAAATGCAGATGGATTGGCCATACTCTGAGGAAACCATCAAGTGACATCACTAGACAAGCCATTGCTCGAGTGGAACCCGAAAGGGAAGCGGCGAGTTGGTCGTCAGTGCAAGGGTGACTTGGAGGAGGTTATGTGAAGAGGAGATGAAAGCATGTAGGAAGACTTGGAGTCAGGTGAAGACTCTAGCAGAGAACCGAAGGCGGTGGAAACGCGCGGCTGAGTGGGTAAACCTTGAATACTAACTTCTACCAATTCGTGATTTTAGCGTGACTGACATCAACCAATATCATCGTTGGCGAGTATCTGTCTTCACCCGCAATCTGGGGGATCCAAGTGTTTACGACCGCTCCCTAGAACGAACTGCAGTCAAATTTGTCATTTAGCCAGTCACTACTATCAAGCTTGAAATCAGTTTCAAAGAATTAGTTCATAGGGATTTAATTTTTTTAAAGTTAGATCACCGATCGATATCAGTTTCATGGTCCCGTCCAGTACTCGACTGCTGATTTTCGATGGTTCTCTAACTGAAATCAATCCGTGCTCAGACTTGAATCCATAAATTAATCATAAAACACAATTCCTTTTTTTTTCTTGTCAAGGGAAATCGTAAATCGGACTGTTTTTCGATAATATTTTGTTCATCAAATTACTTTTCACGCTTATACTCAAGTAATAGTATGAATTTACGTGCATATAAACGTTGTTGTTTTTCGTGTTCTCATATATTTTAGACTGGTCAGGCTATTTTCCCTCAGGTTGTTGGATTTCATGCGACAGCAGCTCAGCAACAGCAAATACAACAATTCCAACAACAACAACAACAGCAGCAAGCAGCTGTTGTTCAACATCAACAGCAACTGCTACAACAACAGCAGGCTAATTATGCAGCGGCTGTGGCTGCAGCTGGCACACATTTAGTTACAGTTGCTGGTCAAGCTCAGGGTAATTGTAATCAGGCGCCTGCTAATCAAACTCAGCAGTTCCAACTGCACCATCAAGCTACTCAACAATTGCAACAACAACAACAACAGCAGCACAGCAACAACATGCAGTCGCATTGGCAGCACACCAACAGGCGGCACATAGCTTTCTGTTTCCCGCAGCTAACCAAACGGGTGTTACCGGTGCTCCAACCACTTTCTTCTGTCATCCACAGGATGGAATGACAGCTGGTTTAATCTTCGCCTCATCTACTGATCCTGCTAGTTTTGCAATAGCTGCAGCTGCACAAGCTCAGGCTGCTGCAGCCGCTGCCGCTGTTCAACAACAACAACGTCAACAGAATAATGTGAATACAGTTAATAATCAGAATGCGTCTGCAATTGCTGCTGCAACTCAACTACAAGTGGTGGCTGGTTATACTCCATCGGATGCTGCACAACAGCAACTACAACAGCACCAACAATTATTATTACATCAACAACACCAGCAGAGATTAGCAGCTGTAGCTGCCGCCGCTGCAGCAGCAGGAGTTTCTCAAGGGGCTATTGCCACTCCTCATTCTGGAGTGTTAGTATCCTCGAATACTGGAACACTAATCAATGGTACATCAGCCTCTGTAATTGTAAATTCGAATCAGGAAGAACAACTTGCTCGTGTCCAACAATCAGCGCAATTTTTAATGGGACAACAAGAAGGAAGTACTGCAGCCGCCGCCGCAGCAGCAGCAGCAGTCAGTAATTACCAGTTAGCAGCATTCACAAATGCCGCTGCAGCCGCAGCTTTGTACCAACAACAACAACAACAGCAGCAACAACAACAACAGCATCCCGGTTTTATGCTTGCAGCGGCGGCGGCAGTAGCAGCTAACGCTGGAGCTAACAATCAGAATGGTACTGTCATCTCAAGAGGAGGGTCGGCGACTGTCGGGGCAATGACTCTACAACAACAACAACAGCAGCAGCAATATCAACAGCAGGCTGGTCTGATGGCTGCCGCTGCTTATCACCATCAACAGCAACAGCAACAACAACAACAACAAGCGGCTCATCAGCAAGCATTGCAACAACAGAATAATATTCACGCGGGAGTCCAACAACGTTGATGAAACAACTAGTATTATTATAATATCCCTTCAATATGTTATTCTAGTCCTTCAGTCTATGGAATCAAGCTTCGAATCTCTCCTGAGCATACATATACATATAATATACATAGGCAGTCGTTGTAATTATATTGATGCTACTATTTTTTCTACTGATCTTTACTTTTTCTAACTTGTCAGATATTATTGGATTGCATTTGTTTTTAATATTTAATATTTTCTTCTTTTGCTTTCATGACGTCAGTCGTCACACAGTAACTACTCTCTACCAGTGTATGTGTGTGCGAGTGTGTTGGTCACCATTTCCCTCCTTCTGCAATCACTTCACCATTTCATGATCTATGGTGTTAAAATAGTCCGGACGACAATGACTGTGTCTATACTTAATCCATATCTCATTGAATCTTCCCCTGTACATAAACTTAGACCAAATATCTACCCATCTATCTTCCTATCTATCCTCCTGGAATGGTTGTATAATGAGGAAGTGTATTTCTGCTGGCAATATAATCACTGATCATTTGATTTAAGAACTGTCTATCCATCCATGTTACTATCTTTGTTGTTTAAATAACGAGTGATTAGTATTAATTATTAAAGCGGTATTATTATTGTATAGAATACTGTAACTATCCCTCTCTGTTCTGACGCCCTCAATTTTGTCTCTTCTGCCGTCCCCTCCTTGCAGACATGTAGAGTAGTTTTGTTAGTCGATCTATCCCGACAACTTTATTGTCGTTTTCATTTTTTTTTTGACTTTTGCCAACATGACTAATATTTTTTTGCATTGATCTCAATTATTAATCCTCAAGGACTGTACATTATCGCATCTACACTCTTCCCCCCTCCCCCATTAAACCTCCTCTTCTATCTAAATGAAAATGGGTAAATTCCTTGCCTTGATAATGAATATGCGGATGGAAGATAATTCTCTTTGTAAATTTCTTACCTTATACTTTTTACTTAATTTAGTACATATAATATATTTTTAGTGTTTTATTGTGCCGCTGTATTCTCTTCCTATCATTGTTGTTGTTCTTGATGATGTATATTCAAGTTGTGCTTCGATTCAGTTGCGTGCATGCCTATTCTCTCTGCCAAACGTTTCTTTGTACTTTGTCTTTCTTAGCCAGTGTAAATATGATTCTCTTTTCTTACGCATGTATATTCTCTCCTTCTACTGACATATACACCACAGCGCTTCTTTCACGCGCGTGTGTGTTTGTATAACAGGTTGAAATGTGTATTTCTGAAAGTGATTTATTCTTTCCCTTGTCTTGTGTAAACAAACCTACTGCGGATGTGTGTGTATGCGTGTGTGTTTGTGCGTGGGTGGGCGTGTAAGTGCGTGCGAGCCCAAGTGTGACATATTCTCCTCTCCACCCTCCTTAATCTTCTCTCACTTGTTTTGTTGTGTGTTTACTATACACACCAAACTTCCTATTTATATTTTTACTGATTCGAGTGTGTGTGTGTGGCGAGGGGACCTATCTAGTCTCTACATCCTTGTCCCTTTGTTCATGTGTGGGTGCGTGTATGCATGTATGTGCGTCTGTGTACCACTAGTGTTGATGAGACTATACATTTCACTGACAGTCTGTTGTAATCCCCACTTATTTTCTTTACTGACACACTGTGTCCACTACTTTTTTGGTCGCCAATAATTTGTACATTATGACAACAGTAATAAGAATTAGCTATTGTGAAATAAAAGTAATATTGTATACCTAATATTATTATTATTATTAATATTACTATTACTATTATTACTATTCTTGTGACTAATAATTGTGAATCCATATGACTGCTATGACTATTACTATACTACTATTTATTATAATAATAATTATTATGATCATTGCCTTATTTTTTACACGGATATTGTAGTATATGCTGTTGCGCATATATATTTATATATATTTTTTGTTTTCTTCTCTTTTGTGCTCTCTACTCACAGTATTTTCTTTTGTCTGCTTACTGGTTCCTTTTCTTTTGCCTTTTTGTGGTTTCTTTCAATGTCCTTGATAATAATGACTACGACGACGACGTCGATGATGTCCATCGACACACATATGTATACATAAACCGTGTATATCGATCTATCAACACTTATTACCCCCCCAACCCCCCTATTTATTATTATTATTATTATTTACACAAATATATAATATATGACAATAATAAATCTGCATTAACATAAAGATTCTTCTTTGTGTTAATTGTGAATATATATAAAGATATAACTACTACTTCACTTAATTTTTGTTTTTTTTTGGTTACAAATTGGCGATATATTTCTCAGATATGCGTGAAAATGACTTTTGTGTAAATGCGTGGGTGTGTGTGTGTGTCGGTGAGTGAGTGAGCGGGAAAGGAAGGAGTCGGACAACGACACGTTGTGTGTGTGTGTGTGTGCTTTTCCCATTTTTGTGCCAACTTACGTTGTCTCCGGTGCAGCAGTTTGCTCTGTTGTGCTTTATGACTATGAGACATGGTCATTGGAAGTGGCAGATATGAAAAGGTTAGTTAGCTGCATTTGTTCTTAGGTGTCTAACTTTCTATTTCCCATCTTAGGTAGTATAATAAGGTGAATAATATTGAGGATCGGCGTTGGATGTTAGGCAAGGGGCGGGGGGAAACCAGTCAATGAAGTTGTGAAGATGCATCGATTGAGATGATTAGGATATGTGTTATGCATGCCTCGCCGTCAGTCACCTTCCACGACGACTGGAAATGTTAGCTGACGTACATAGAATGGATCAGGTTGGAGAAGAGCTAGTGGTGGTCTGACGAAAGTATGACAGCAGTCCATGAGGTTTTCAACTGTTAGTTCGAGTCACTAGGGGGCTGTAGACTATCTGGTTAATGTCCTCAGGATACTGAAGACCAATGGCGACTGGAGACAAGTGGTGATATGGTTCAAAATTGTTTGCAATGGCTCAGATACATTCATGCTGTGTAGTCTACTTTACCCACTAAACCCTATTGTTTTCAATGTTACTGTCTTTTCTTGCTCACACTTCTGTTTATTATCGTTCCTTGAAATCTCTGTTTTTTCTTTTGTGTGCTACATGGAATGTGACAACTCGAACTACTGCACATCTGTGCAAATTTCTATGTTGAAATCAATCAGTTGGTGTTTCCCTTTCAACTACACGTCTTCTATAAAGCTGTGTGCTTGCGTGTCGTTGGCATATAAATATAAGCAGCTCAACAGGCTTTAACTTTAAGATCTGTCCGTATGTATTTTACCGCACTGATGCTTACTGGTTGGCTGTTTTCAATCTACACTTAGAGTTTTGTTCCGTTATTCTTTTTACTGTCTTTTAAGTTCAGCAGTTCGAAAAAAATGACAGAAACAAACCGCTACTCTGTGATAAAGATGATTTTACATTCGTACTAAAGACACCTTACCTCAGCTAACGCCGAATAAGCCGACTAATCAGAGTATTTGATTATGAATAGTCTCCTCATCCCAATCTTAGGATTGGTGAAGATAGGTGAGCGAAATGCAAGTGAAACGTTCTCAAATTAGGATGCATTCCTAACCGTCTACATTTTGTTAACATCATTCGACAAGAATGTATCATCTGTATTCTTAATCTATGCTTGTAATAATGACGACGTTCTGTAAAGTCACTCTTATCAGTAGACAGACATGGTACCTAGACTGACAGCTGCAATCTCATTGGCTATTCTAGTTTGACTGTTTTCAGTAAATTTCAGCGAAGAGTTTTACCTTCCGGCGATATTATTCTTAAGCTGTGCAATCGCATATATATAGTAAATTTTCTTAGCAATTCTTGTAGGTCTGCTAGCTATTAGGCAGTGGGGTGAATTAGTCATATTGAGAATGGGTGGAAGAGGTATGTCTTTTTTGTGCACTTTCGGTAATCCATAATGTCGGGCTGTATTTGAGCCGGACGGCCTCAGTGATTCGAAGGTTTCAGCATCGATGAATGATACAATTTTTAGTTTTTGATATGGTTGTGTTCTCTGAGCTGGATAGTTAATTTGCGAAGCTTTCATCGCCTAGTAGGGTGCAACATCCACCGCGATAACTTCCGACGTGGGTCTCTTGCGGTTCTCAGACACTGCAATGGCAAATGATCAGTCTCAATGGGGAACCGTTGACCAAGTAAACAGGGTCTCCATTTGCCTAGCGCCACACAACCGCCAAACACTCCTTCTCAGTTGTTGAATACTTCTGTTCCGTGTGCGTTAAAACACGGCTGGCGTATTCGACGACTCCGTCACCCTGTCTGAGTAATGCGCCTATTACGTATTCGCTAGCATCGGTAGGCACTATAAGCGGCTCTCCCGGCACCGGTAGTCGCAGTGTTATTCTTTGGTGGTCCATCAGCTGTTTGATGCGGTCAAAATACCTTCTGCGAGTCTTCCGACCAGACAAACTTCGACTCGCCTAATAGCCGGTAGAGCGGAGCCGCTACTGTGTTGAAGCTTTTCACGAATCGACTATAGAACGCTGCTCTCCCCAAAAACTGTCCTTATTTCCTCTTCGAATTCAATGGACTTGATAGTTAAAGTTTTTTCCGCCAGTGGTGTTTTCTCGCCATTTCCCACCTTATGACCCAAAAGCGTAACGTTCTTCTTAGCAATCTGAGATTTCCACTTGTTGATACATAGACCGAATGCTTCGATGCGCCTTAGAACTGCCTCTACATGATCTACGTGGTCAATCCCGCTCCTACTGTATATCACTAGATCATCTCCATAAACTTCGACGTTCCTCAAATTCTTAAGTAGCAACGTCATTGATCGTCTAAATGTAAACGGGGCACCTGCCAATCCAAAAGGCATGCGTTTGAACCGATACTGTTTTTGTTCCACAAAGAACGCCGTCTTATCTCTATCTCCTCGTTCTATAGGCAGTTGCCAGTACCCCGATCGCAGATCTAAGACTGTGAACAGCTTCGCACTTTGTAGGTGATCTAAAGTTTCTGCTATTGTTGTCATCGCACACAGTCTCACCTCTGTTATGTTGTTTAATTGTCTGAAATCAACACAAAATCTGTATTTCCCGTGGGTTTTCTTCACTAATAGCACTGGAGAATTATATGGACTATCGGCTTCTTCAATAATGTCATCCTTTAACATCTCTCCAACCTGTCTGGCAACCTCGCTTTCTAAATGACACGGGACACTTCGAGTAACGAATGGTCTCACTTTCCCGCTTGTCACTGGGATTTCGTGCCTCACTTTTTCACAGTAACCGTACGGATCTCCCTCTCTAGTGAAAAGATGGTCGTATTTGCTAAGTAACGTTGCTATACTTTCGACGCCGCAATCCCTGCTACCTCACTATTCTCGTGCATGCTGAAACAACGATACTTTGTAACGACAACCCTTTTCTTCATGTTAATCACCGCATCCACTTCTCGCAAAAAGTCGGCCCCAAGGATTGTTCGGTGCAATTCAGGTACGACCAGGAATTGGAACGTCACGCTATCCTCTCCATTACTGACTCTGCAGTCCGACACTCCCGCGATTCTTAACACGTGGCCCCCCACTGTCTGCACTCTCAACGAACACGGTCTTATACTCTCACATACACTCCTACCTACGAGTGAGACTACTGCCCCTGTGTCAATTAAACACACCAACTCGCGGTCATTTACATGGACCTTCGAATATATCGCCCCCTTCTCCATCACCCCTATTACCTCAAGTCTCGGAACACAGGAAGAAGACACAGTATACCTTTTAAAACTTCTTCTTTGTCGTCTCTCCGGCTAACGGTTTTTCCAGTGTCCCAGTTTACCACATGCTAGACACCGGTCTCTCCACACGCTCATTCTCAGTGCGACCACTTCACGTTGCAACTCTTCGATTTGTTTCTCACACTGCTCGTGGCAACCATCCTGCTTAATAGTTGTCTGGTCACCTTCGCAAGCTCCCCAATTTCCAGTGGTTGTACGGCTTTAACCAAATGTAGCTGTTGAGATATATGTTCTGGAACACTCTCCACAAACTGAGACGCCAACATTTGTGCCTCAGAATCTTCGTCTAGTGTTGGTAGAGCGCGACGAAGTAGGCTTGTCAAGGTCAGCGTCAATACGAGAGGATCACCGTCAACTCCCAGCTTCGTGGTGCGAAGCTACTGCATTGCCCGCTCTCTGTCCATCGGGTTGTCAAACTCCTGCTTCAAGCGTTCAACCACTGACTTCCAAGTTGCTTGCCTTACGCAAAGGCTGCTGTGATTGGTTGTTGAGTAAGTCTTTGTTCTTATTTTTCTGATGACCAATATTGGGGACGTAAACATTGACGTAAAATACTGTCTACCGATTTCGGCTAGCAGACAGCTCTCATCACAGTTGAAATAGTTTACATTTGCTTCTTCATGTAAATTGATTCAATGAATAAGCTATTTTATGGAATAGCTTCTTCATCTTCTAGTCCATATTGTCTGTGTCATATCCTACTTCTTAGTCATAAACTCTATCTGTCTTAAAGAGTTTATTTTTTTTAATTTGTGGAAAATTCCCATTGAGACTTACGGGAAATCAAAACAAGTATTTCAACGAAGAGACTGTTTTCAATGGATTATATCCCATGAAGAGATTGAAATGAAGGTGTCAATCCATAAAATAATAATAATAATAGTAGTAGTATGAAATGTAATTAAAGTGTTTGTGATTATAATCATAGTTAGATATCAAGTGGCAAAACAAATAATGTCATATACAGAGTAATTCAAAGGATGTTTTGGGGTTGGAGGGAGGGGGCGTAGAATTGGAGGACTATTAGGCAAATAGAATAGAAATAACAACGTTACGCAACACTGCGTGAAATTCTATAACAGAACTTAACATTACTAAACAAAATTGATTTAGAATGACAAGTGAGAGGAGTGAAATAATATCGGGGACTATTCTAAGTGACAATAATGACAGTAACAATCGACGTAATAAAGGAAGAGTATACAAACTGAATGGACAAAACGAAAAATAAGTAGAGTCTAAATACGAATAGGGATGATCACACTTAAGTACAGACAGATTAAGACCATGGTAGTTGGAGGGGTTGAACAAGACTCCTCTGTACACAAACACCTGGCCAAAGCTTCAGCAATACAGATGAGTCGGATACGTAATGATTTAGGCAGGTTATTTTTCACCTTGTAGATGACTTTAAAAGCCGAGGCTGTAAAGATAGGTTGACCAGTATCGACCAGATGTTCAATGACTGCGCTTCTCATAGCTCCACTTCTACCTCTTCGTAACCAGACAGGATAGTGTTCTTGCACCTTATTGGACAAAACTTGAGTTGAACGACCTACCTCCAAATGAGCGGGTGAATTGATAAATGCACATCGAGTTGGTCAGCTGCGGGATCTTGTCCTTCAGGTTACTGAACTGTATTGGTCGACTAGAAGATGCTATTCTCAACGATACAGCAGGGAATGTTGTTTTCAGAGATTGTGAGGTCCTTCTTTTAATGATGTCGGCAGTTAAGTCACCTTTGAATTCCAAGTTCATGTACAGCATTTTCTTGGTTACATATGTTAATTCACATTTCATAAGTTTTGACTGTTTTTGTCTGTAAAGCCTGGAGGAAGTCGATTTTTCATTAGGATTTTTCTTAGAAGACTTAACTCTTCCTTTACAGCACCAGGACTACCTTATATGCTGAATGCGAGTGGTAAGTGACCGGATCAGGTTTCGTTTTTGACCAATGGGTACCCAGCTGCAGAAATTTGTCAGTTGACCATTCCATGACAGCTTTCGATAAATCGACGTCTTCAGAGTTCCATCGGTCCTCCTTGATAAGTGCACATGATTACAGTCAATTAGCAATCATTTCAGAAAACATTTGTGAGCATCCATCGATTTAGGTGGCCAGGAAACACATGTGAAGCATTTCAAGCTACATCTACTTTCCTACATGAGAAATGTTAACTGAATTCAAAGTTAACTTGAAAGAGTCTGAAGTGGCCATATCAAAATATTACGCCTAATCATGACTGGTGGCCTGGAGGTGTGGACAGTTTTTGACTGGGGTCCACAGGAGGGTGAGGGTGGATAGTTAAGTAAAATTATAAAATAGATAAAAATAGTTTAGTTCAGTAGATTTGGAATCTTAGCATTGACTTCAATTCAGTAAGTGAAAATCAAAGTCAAAATTAAGTGGAATGGAATGCAACAGAACAAAACTCAAAAGCACACGAACAAAACAATCACGGTTACCAAGTGGGCTAGTGAGAGACTAGTCACGCTACCTTCCTGTATGCATAAGTTGGGTCGAAGTCTTTTGATGACTAGCAATGGCTTCTGCGAACCGAAGTAACTATGCTTTTCTTTGTGTATTGATTGATTATTTTGAAAGCCTGACTAATTCCCACTGTATGTTCCATGTCAGTTAATTAGGTATTGTCTGGTGATTGCGCTTGAGCCCACTTTGCTGCCTTTCATAGGGGGAGACACTGTTAGGGATATGCTGTTGTCGAGTAAATTAGATGCGATGTTGTATCAAATGTACCATACTGCTATATCATGAGTACTGTTTTGGAATAAAGCAAATTATTATTAGAATTCTGGTCAATTTCATGTTATGTGTAGCAGTTTTCTCCACTTGGTAAGAAACAGATATGGTTTAAAATCTCATAACAAGTAGGGTACAGCAAGTTGAAGGTGAGGCAGTAACTCATCGAAGAAGACTTTGCGGAGTGGTCGCGGTATGTCATGAATTGACAGAAGTTAGAATTCATGGGCCTGTAAGAGTTGGACTTGGGTTAACTTCGACCTAAAAATAACCACTCTTACAAAACTTCTTCACCGCTTATGGCCTTAATCGTACTCTGCCTAACGTGCAAGTACTAACGAACGGAATCAAGGTTAAAAGACTTGAGATGGCAAGTGTAACTGGAACAGAATTGTATTTACACAAAAGAGATATATAATTTGATAAGAAATAAGAGGTATACACTTATCTGCAGGTGAGACGGTGGTAAGCTCGGAGAGTGTGCTGGATGAAAGCACAGCGAGAGAGCGAAACCGAAACCGTACAGGAGGTTCACGAATCCAAAGTGGAAGTGGGGTTAAAGGTCAGGCTGAGTTCGTTCAAACAAAAGTTCGAAGGTACAATGTACACTACAGGCCATTGGGTCAGATGCCAGTGGCTTAATGGTCTACGAGCTCGCCTTGTGACCAGAAGGTGTTGGGTTTGAACCCTGTCGGTAAGTGCACACTGATGAAGAGCCCCAAACTGGAACGAAACAGCTGTCCAGTACTCCAGTGCTGGTTTTCCAACTGATGTCAGCTCATGATGGAATCCTGCAACCAATCAAACAAAATCCCTACAAAAAGCCAATACTTAAAATCTTATAAATTGAATTTGGTCTGTTGTCCTCAAGGTTTGATTAGCTGTTGTAGTATACTTCTAATCAATTGCATTCCACTCCCTACAGACATTCCCGAAACTATAATATGTAAATTTTGATGTATTTTATTTAAATACTTTCGACTGCTTGATTTATGTCACCTGCCCCAACATTTTTGGCTTTGATTCCTCGCGTGCTAAGTGGAGCATATTTGTTCAAGCTTTAAAGTTTCAGTGGCTGTGTTGTCTTCTTGGGGGTGGGAGATCAGCAGCCTCAGACTATGTCAGACTGTGGGTGGGGAGCGAGAAAACAGGAATACCCTGTAACACCGATAAGAAGACTTAAGAAGATCTGCATCTCGCGCATGGATGATGTATGTCACACAAACTCGAAGACCCACAGACGAAAACTAAGAATTCGCCAGAAGAGGCAGACAGCAAAGACAGGACTCCACGTGGTGGACACAGCGAAGACGGAGGCGATGAAGATAACCAAGCAACAGTAAAGACAACCATTACCAATTACCATCGACAGGAGGGATATGATAGACGTTACCGTTGAATGACATTGCGCGCTTAGCAGGCCATCGCGCGAGTTGAATCCTAATGCGAAGCGATGACTGGGTCGTCTGAGGGTGACATGGAGGATTGTGTGACAAGGAGGAGATAAGAGATTATGGGCAATCGTGGACCCAGCTGAGAAGGACTGCAGAAGATAGAAATCCCTACAAACATTCCCGAAACAATAATATGTAGGTTTTTTCTTGATTCAAGACTTAACACTACTTAATTTATGTTACATTTACAATTTTTACTCCTCGCGTTCCTAGTGGAACCGTTTTAGATCCAGCTTTGAAGTGCCAGTAGCGGTGCTGTCTTTGTTGGTGGAGTGGGGTGGGTTAGTCTCACACCCAACCTTCCTTTCTTTCTTGGCTTACTACTGGGTAGTGAACTAAGCGAGATTTAAGAGTTCATCGATGGGGTTTCTAACCAGAGTCACCTTGTTTGTCTGGTATTTATTCTGCCATTGAGGAATCGGTCACCCTTACAGCTATTAACTGGGTCAGATGTTGCTTTTAACTACAATAATCGGACGAGATCTGGAGTTTTCAACGTGATATGATTCCCGATAACATTTACATTATCTGATTCGTTCACACACACATGCACACACACCCACAGTCATCGTGATTTTAGGCAGACTGTCACAAATAAGAGTCTGTGATATCCCTTATGCTGCTAGTTTGGTCTTTTCTATTTTCTTTTAAAAATCACTGACGTTCATAACTTTGTTTTAATTGACTAACTTCATATTGCGAAACTGCTTTTGTGTTTTGTGAATTTTGAAATAACTAGAATTCCCATTGAGTCATATAAAAGAAAAGACGTCCAGCGAAGAGTTACTCCTCTTTTGGGCGATATCATTCTTAAACTGTACAATCGCGTATATGTAGTAAATTTTCTTAACAACAAAATGAATATGAATGAAAAGATTTGTCATTAAAATTGTAAATTTTAGGTAACAAATTTCATTAATGGGTTAGAAACTAAAATAAGATTAAATAAGCAAGTTGAGAGGCGTTATCAAATAGACAGGGTTGAGCAGCGCTCAAAAAAATTAAAACTGAACGAGAGTCAAGTTAACAACAGTGGTAATAAGGGGTGGGGAAAGAAAATACTATACAAATAAAAAAAGAACACCTGACCACTTTTGTTCCTATGCAGTTTAAACGTTCCCTAGTGAAATGTTTGTTCTCAAGGGCCCGCAAAATATGTACGAGTGACACATTTGTGGATGAGCTTCAACATATATCATCAGTTTTGTTAGCTAATGGTTATCCAGAGAACTTTATCAGTTGTCACAGTAAGGATAGACCGCACCTAGAAAAGACAGCTTCTGTTCCAAAAAAGCTATCTTTATTAACCTACCTGCCATTCAAGGGTGACCAGATTATGCAGTTGACAGCTAGCTCAAAGACTTCGGTCAGCCACCAAGCGCACCTTCTACGCTGCATCTCTTTCCCTATACCTACGATTAAAGGACGAAATTCTGTAGACTCTACTTCATCAAACTGTATCTACAAGTTCACCTGCGGTTGCGGTGACACCTATACAGGTAGAACCAATAGAATGTTTCAATGTCGTCGAAATGGACATGTTCCAAAATGGTTATTAAAACACAGAAAATCTCAATGCAATTAATCTGAATAGAAATCCATCGTCATCATTCATTGCAAAGCACTTATTAGTGTCAGGTCACAAAATCAATATTAAATGACTGTTTCACAATTATTTCACATAACTCTAAATCACGGCTATTGAAGGTGATGGAAGCACTTTGGATTGATCACATACATACTAAACTATGTGTACACAACGGAATAGACTCCAACCTTCGCCTATTTAAATATGATTGGTCATTAGTATGTACTTTAGTTTTTTATTTAACTGAGTAATTGTCATGAACTTTATTTTATTATTGTTAACCATGTTAGTTGTAAAGTGGTTGTAAAGACAATACGAAATGGTATCATCTCGAGAAATGTGTCTTCTAAATACCTTACTCAAAACAAAAACAAAAAGACGAAACAAAGATTACGTATTTAGTGTCAAGGTAGGTCAGGTCAACTGTATATTTATTGACTGAACTCTGCATATAAAAGAAGTTTATTCAAAAGAATAGACACGGAACAAAGAGTACTCTTTTCGATAAATTCATCATCAGGTTCTACAATTATATATATACATTATAATGAATGAATGAATTAGTCTTATGAACGACATTAATGTTTAAATAACATCAAATCAATAATATTGATAAATTACAGCTGAACAGCATCAACATAAAATAAACTGAATGTCAGAAGAATTAGGAAAGGTAATAGTACAAATTCATGAGTTTATAGTCTCTACTGAGGGCCAGGGCAGTAGTAGGGGCTGGACTTGTTTCTTTTGGACACAGAGCACTGGTTGTTTGAGGCGAATTGCAATAGCCTCTGCTGTTTGGAGCATGCGGTACTTCGACGATTTTGGTAGTTTGTTAGGCACCCGGTATATTATAGAAAAGGATTCTTCTACGCTGGCTTTGTGACCGGTTTGCACCAGATGGTCTAATATCGAGCTGTTAATAGTTTTAACTACACCTTTACTTAGCCATAGTGGGATATGTTCTCGAGCACGAAAAATCAAGTTCCTAGAGCAACGGCCAACATAACTCGCTCCACAAGCGCAGTTGAATTGATAAATACAATTTGAAGTGGCTAGTCTAGGTACTTCATCTTTCAGTCGAGGTAGCACCATCGGTCGTGTAGAGAATAATACGTGTAGTTCGCCAGCATTAAAAGTTCTTTGAACTGATTTTCTTAATTTCTTTATAATTAACTCGCTTGGTATATCCCCCATGAATTGTAGTCGTATATAAAGTGGCTTCTTTTTTACAGATAGTGGGCAGTCCTTTTCGGCTTTCTTTGTCATATGTTTCTTGATAAATTTGTCAGGATAACCATTTTCGATTAAAGTATCATATACCATGCTTAATTCATCTTTAATTACTTCTTCAGAGCATATAGCTCTAACTCTGTGGCTAAGGGTCTTCACTAAATTCCTTTTGTAATTGATGGGAACGAAGCTGTGAAAATGTGTATATTGTCCCGTCCAAGTACTTTTTCTATGCAAATTTCTTTTTATGCTACCGTCTGGTTTTCTTGTAAGTAGGACATCCAGGAAGGCAATTCTGTCTTGGGATTCCTCTTCGCATGTGAATTTCATAGCCGAATGTACTTCATTGAATTCAGTAATTATTGTACTCCTATCAGAACCATTATCACAAAGAATGAAGGTATCATCCATATATCGGCAATAAAATGAGAGCTTACTGATAAGGTTGTTCAGAGGTCCATTTTCTAGCTTACTTAGAAAGAAATCAGCCAGAATGGGACCCAATGGGGAGCCCATTACCACCCCGTCCACTTGACTGTAAAGCTTGCCGTCAAATTCAGTCATTAAATCTACAGTGAACTTGACCTATCTTAACACCAAATACGTAATTTCGTAAATGATTCGATCATGGTTTATGTGATTAGTTGTTGATAGGAATCAGCTTAAAATAGTAATATTCTTCTGATTCATCGTGTGATCGGATGACTGTAAAATTTCATCATTTTTTGCTCACCTTGGTCTTGGTCAAACCTTCAACCAATCAGAATATTAATTTTTTTGCCGACCGAGCTGAATCGCCTACCAATCAGAGCAATCGATTCTCCACTGCCTTGGGCCGATTTTAATGTGGTTAAAAAAATATATATAAATATGCCGTGTTTTTCCTAATGATATTGTATGCTACCAGTCACAGGCCAGTCTTTGCCTTTTTGATATTTACTTGGTTCATTGAAGCGCATGTCGCCACGGACAAATAAGTGTAGCTAACATGTCAGCTGAGTTGTTCATTGAGTCATTATTATTATACGCAGGCATAAGTCCAGTGTGTCATATTAACTGTCGACGCGATCATATCAATTGACGACAGGTCAATAACAAATTGGCGACGAGTCCATTCCCCTGGCGACATAGTTCACAAGAAAACTGGCGACAGGATTATTCATTCCAGTGTCATCAAAACAGTTCTAAAGGCATGCGGAGGATTGGGAAATAAGAGGGACAAATTGGTACCCGAAGTCATTACTTAAGATTCAAACTGATTTTGTATAAAGCAAGAACAACAGTGGTTAGTGCAGTGGGCTCAAATATCAAACAAATCACAGTTGAAAAAAGCCTCTCTTCATTTAACTAGATTTTAAAGGTGAAAACATTGCAGTAATGGTCAACAGAAGACTGAGTACTTCGCTAGCCAGAGCCTATTCTGCAGCTAAGTTGATTCCCATCTATCGAACAACATGTTGTTTGGTGCAGTCAAAAGTTGACAGATACCGTTCTCATGTTAACAACTCCAACTGTGTATACAAATTTACGTGTATCTGCAGGAGCGGTTACATTAGAAGAACAGAAAGAAGGGCACATCTCTGATTTTCTGACCATGTGCCGAAAAGCCTACGTCTCAGGGGAACAAACTCTTATAATACCACTATTACTAGACATCTTGATGCGGTTCATGAGGTGGAAATCGTGAAATCCTTTAAAATTACCAACAAACGGAGAAGCTCTATTCTCCTCAAGTTTGACGAAGCAACTTCTATCAAACGCTTGATACCCGATTTATGTGTTTAGAAAGAAACAGTTATCAGTTTCTCTTTGCCACCCTGGTAACTGGATATCTCTATTCTCTCATTTGATTACGTAGTTTTTGGCTTTAACCTCTCCCCCCGCTTTGATATAATGTAATTTTGCTTGACTCTCGTTTCTATGACTTGAGTTGAACTCAGTATATTGTTTCCTAATTTATTAGTCACCCATCATCTTACGCACCACTCGTCTTTATTACGAAACCCCTTTACCATTGTATGCATACATTTATTTTGTTTAAACTTGAGCTGCCTGTGTAAAAACTACATATGTGTTATTTTCTAAGCACTGTTCACTAATTGCGGAGCCTTCTGTCAACTGACATCATGTAAAATTTGCAAGTACCTTAAAACTTTTCTGTACATAAACTTAATAATAATTTATTTAGGCTGTAAGCAGCAGCTCATCAGAAGCCAACGAAATAAACAAATGATGGTACCATATTATTCTTCACAAACCGCTTTTGTTCTTGCATTATTCAAATTCATCAAGGGGATATAAGTGCATGAAGTTTCTGAAAAATTGCCTCCCCGCAGAATCATACAAATTGATACTATAAAGTTACACCTAAAGTGCCACTATGTCACTGAGAATAAATCTAATCAATCCAATCTCTTAATATATGTGAAGTTTGAGAGTAAATTTATTTCCCACTTTTTACACTTTTCCCAATAAATGTATCTGCCTCTTATTTAGAACATGGACTCCATATTTTAAATGAATTCTGACTTAGATCGAATACAGTATAAGAAATATACATTAGAAATTGTTTCTCCTGTAAACCTTTTAGTAGGCTGGCATAATTTTTAGTACATCCAGCTGTACACAGGGAGTGCGTCGGTGGCACGGTGGTAGAGTGCTCGTCGACCACGCAGGTGATCGGCGGTTCGATTCCTGGCAGACGCACTCTTTCACCTCGGTAAGCCAATAATAGGACTGGTAAACAGGGAAGGTTGAGCATGCTGCCAGCAACCCCATCCTTTAAAAATAGTCACCACTGCTACAGAAACTTCAAGCCTTTAGCTTGATGCCGTATGTTCCACTGGAAAACGTAAAGGAATAATAAAAAAATTGCCAGCCTTATGATGTATCTCCACATAACTTATTCGTGACTTTTTGAATTGAATGTTGTTGCTGACTGGACTGTTGGATGACTAATCAGCTTATCTATGACACTGAGTGATGATCGTTTGGCCGAGTGATCACTGCTCACAGAAGAGATATATTAGTTGCATAAGCTCCCATTGAGCAATTGTTCATCAATGAACATGTATTATAAAACATCCTGTATTGACAGTTTATAAATTTCATACATTTGACATCTCTGGATAAAAAGAGAAGGAAAGACCAGATATGCTGTATAAAATAATGATACGATCATTCTCTTTCACAGGTTCTCATCAGCTGGCATATGTCAAATTGCAATGGTTATCAATGATGACAATGACATATTTCAATGTTTGAATGGTGGTAGTAGAGAAAACCTCATAAAATCCAACTCATCAGAAATATAAGCAGCATTACAATTTTCGGTTTAAATTACCATCAATTTATATACCTTCAAAATAGAAAAGGATTGGTTGGGGGGAGAGTGTAGGGGACTGTCTGGGGAGCTCAATAACATAACAAATATGAGAATAAAATTCCAAGTCAACGAGATGATAGTGTAACAATATATTATCAAAAATGCAGTAATGAGTTATATTAATTAAAAGGTTACTTGGATATACTGTTAAAGTCCACTGCTACAAATTATTAATATAATCCACAGAAGCGTTCACTGTTGGAATCGTGTCTGCTGGTAGAAGCTGTGTGCCGGTTTGTAGAGTTGTCTTCGGATAGGGATAATAGGTTCCTGCAATAAATCCAATGTATACAACACGGTAGGAGTGGAGCAAGTAGACAGTAATGACCAGTGAGAAGGCGAAGCTATCAACAGTACATTGTATTTCGAATTGTGGTCAGAAGTTATATATTTAAACATGAATCGTTTTAAACAAAAATCATGCACAATGTCTCTAATTTCAACATTTAACAAAAAGTGTACAATCATATTGATACGTACTCCACAAGAGGAGAAGATAGAAAACAGAAAACACCTAATAAACAGTGTTAACTTGTAGGTCCACATAGCGACTCAAGAAGGTTATTCAGTTCATAAAATCGGAAACTTGCTCAGTGAGCTGAAATCACTAATATGAATGACTAATCGATATGTTATCAAAATGGAGCTATCAAGGCAGTGAGATATTGATCACACTCTCTTTATGTGTGTGCTTAAGTTTGTTTTGAAATGCTTAATTGCAATCGATTCAACAAATCTTAGTAAATTTACTGTCTTCCGTATGTTAATATTTTGAAGGATGTGGAAATCTCGATGAAATGACCCGTTATGGGTAAATTTTTATTTTGATAGAGTCTCACAGTGTTATACAGTGATATTTACTGATGACGTTTCGAGCACAATTTATTGCTCATAATCATATCAAGGTATCATATCATTATGAGCAATAAATTGTGCTCGAAACGTCATCAGTAAATATCACTGTATAACACTGTGAGACTCTATCAAAATAAAAATTTACACCCATAATGGAATTACACTCTACCACAGTGCCTAAAATTTATTCCTATAAAAATGACCCGTATCCACAAGGTTTCTGGTGATGACTGCACTTTGAGAATATCTGCTTTCTTCTGGGCATAACTTTCATCAGATATGCTCAGAAAACCGGAGAGAAGCCATTCTTTCTGTACTTGGGTCGGCAAGTACACGTAAATTTCTAAACGCAGTTGGTAACATGAGCAAGGTGCTTATCCAGTTTGGACTGGCTTATACAGCGTGTAGTGCTGTATAGCTTTACGAGCTTAGCTGCAGGAAAGCATCTTTTTATTGTGCCTTTCAATCCCTTGTCAATGTTTTTTGTGATGCAGATTCTCCTTTGAACGGGAGACAAATGAACACTTTCTTCTCTTCAACAGTTGAGTGTTTCATCTTCTCGTCCTTTTCTTTGCTATAATTTTTCTCTTTTTTTCCGTTATATGCTGCTTTGTTTCTTTCTTCCGCTTACGCCAGTAAATATGATACCACCTGCTTTTCTAACACCTTCAAACACTGTTCAACTTTGGCTTTGCTACCGATATGCCAATATGTTGTTGTCATAATGAACTGAGATTTCCTTAATCTATGTAGAATTCTATTTATTGATAATGTACTAACTGGATGCAATACTGTAGTAAAAATGCTGAGAATTCCATTCTGTATCACAAGTACTGTTTTGGAATAAAGCAAATTATTATTATTATTAATTTTTGGATACCGATTTCCCCTTGAGCATTTCTCAGCAAAGCCTAATTCTCCTTCCATCTTGTTGGGTGAACATGACAAAAGGGGACAAAAAACGTGTATACAGTTCAGTGACAGAACATTTGGTCAACTCAGGACATACAGCGCCTTTCGAAAAATCTTTCAAAGTAATATACAAGATTCAATCAAACCTATCAAAGAGAGTGAAATCAAGACATCTGGGCATAGCTGAGGCGTTAGCTATCAAAAAGCTCAAACCCACATTTTGTATTCAAAAGAAATACGTCCAACCCCTGTCCCTGCCATGGCCAACATAAACAGGTAAATTATTTTAGTAATGACCATCCCATCGCCTTTCTTATCTAAACTTCCTGTTTATTCATGTTATTTTAAGTTTTCTTAAACCCTGTTTACACTACCATATTTTCATATCCACACTTCCTGTTTATTTTGTCATTTTACTATTTCTACATACTTAATCCCTGATTGCATAAACAATTATTCATCATATTAGTTTTTTATCCAAACATCCTGTATATTTTGTTATCTCTACATTTCTAACCCCCAACTGCACAATGTCAATAATAATAATTTGCTTTATTCCAAAACAGTACTTGTGATACAGAATGGAATTCTCAGCATTTTTACTACAGTATTGCATCCAGTTAGTACATTATCAATAAATAGAATTCTACATAGATTGAGGAAACCACAGTTCATTATTACAACAATACATTGGCATGTCAGTAGCAAAGGTAAAGCTGAAACAGTGTTTGAAGGTGTTAGAAAAGTGAGAGCTGTCTTATTAACAGGCGTAAGCGAGAGAAAGAGATAAAGCAGCACATAACGGAAAAAGAAGAGAGAGAAAAGGAACAGAAAGAAATAAAATGTTGTACCTATTGATGAAGTGGGTTGGAAAGATGAGATCCAGTTGTACTAATGACTATTTAATGAATTACAGATGTGACGCCTAATGCTTTCTTTATCACACAGAACACGAGCTAAGTAGGGTATGGTTGAGTTTTTGTACTTGCTGGTGCGAGCATATAGTTTTCTATATAGGCTTCTGGTTTTACCTGATGAGATGCAAGGGGAGAGTTGTGAGTGAAGAGGAGGGTGTGAGTTAGATAAAATGGATTTGGCCCATTTCTCACATGAGTCCATGTGCCTGTCAACCAGAATATTAACAAGCTGGTTAAGTGGCACGTTGCTTACCCTGCTGACAACATTTAACATCCTGCGTAATATGTTATAGTCTTTCTTCAGTAGCCCTGGAAAAACTAAAGGGAAACAATACAGAATAATAGGCAGGATGCAAGATTTAACGAATTGTAGGAGTAAGGGTTGGGTTATACCAGAATGTTTTAACTTCTTGATGTAGAAGGTAAGACGGAATATCTTCTTAGAAATCGCTAAGATATGAGACGACCAGGAGAGATCAGCAGATAGAATGACGCCTAGGTATTTAATTTCCGATTTGGTTTCTATTTCAGTGCCATCTAAGTTGCATACCTCGTGAGAGCCAACCAGTTTGTTTAGGTCGGATTTATGCCTAAAGGTGAAATTGACTGTTTGGCATTTGGAGGGGTTTAGAGTAAGACCATTTTCCTTGGACCACTGGTTGATTTCTGACAGGAAGCCATTACGTTTAGAGCAGTCGCTTTGACATTTGACAGGCAAAGATACAGACAGATCGTCAGCATATTTGACAAAATTAATGTCATTTGAAGATGGTAAGTCATGTAGAAAGAAAGAAAAGAGAAGTGGGGAGAGTATAGCACCTTGGGGGAATTCGGCTTCAGTGATTACAGCAGAGGATGATTTACCTTTGTATATGGTGTACTGCTTTCTGTTAGAGAAGTAGGAATGCAACCAGTTAGTGACCCACGACTCAGTTTTCGTCAAAGAGAGCTTATTTCAATCTTCTTAGTTATTATAATGCTACTTTGTTTGAGTTTTATCCGCCCCCTGTTTATTATAGCATTCTAATTCGTAATTGTAATTTTTTTTATCAATTTGACCCTTAACCGGAAATTATTCTGGAACTTTCCTATCCATTTGATATAAATACACGAATGTACAGCCTAGATGATGACTTCGTCGAAAAGAAAATTTTCTTCGCTGCAACTGCCTTTTTATTCCCTATGATGAAATGTGTATATTCCGTGATTTGAACATAACTACTTGGCTCCGTCGTACAGTGTCCTTACTAATCCACGCTAATAGCTCATAGGACAGAAGCTGTTGTAGTGAATGAAGATTCTGTCCGACCCAGGTTTCTTTTCTGTAGACAGAGTTTTTGACTGTAACATCGTTTCTTCTTCCTACATTAAGGTCAAGGAAATTGAACTCATCGTTGTATTCATAATCCATGGTGATTATAATGTTCGGGTGGATCTCATTAAGACTGTCAAATACTTCAAATGGGTGACTTATATTATAAACAGCAAATGTATCATTTTGTCAGACCATTGTAATTTCAGGTAGTTTCTAGTTGATGACAACCTGTGAAATGAAATGATACCATTTTATACTGCAAATCTGGTCTTTCTCCGTTTATCGAAGTTCGTAAGTGAATGAAATACAAAACTATTTCAATGAAGAGGATCTTTCTGGTGAATTCATTTTCTCAATGCACTTCTTCCCCTTTCATGAATTTGAATAAATTAAGAGAAATAGTTTGTACACTATAAGATAGATAATGGTACCATCATTGCTTATTTCGCTGGCCTCTCATCATCTGCTTACAGTCTGAAGATATTATTAAGATTATGTACAGACACAATTTTAGCATACTAGCAAATGTTACATAGTATCGGCTGACAGAGAGGAGGCTCTAAAGTTAATAAACGGTGCTCAGAAAACTATACTTATGTGGTTTTCACCCAAGTTTAAGCAAAAATCAGTGTCTGGATACAATGGTAAGGGAGTTACGTAATAAAGACGAGAGGTGAGTAAGATGATGAGTAACTAATAAACTGGGGTTCAATGTGTTGAGTTCAGCTCAAATCATAGTAAAAAAAATAGGACTGGTGAAATGTTTAAAGGACAGAGCACACAAATTAAGTAGTACCAAAGAAAATCTAAAACAGGAACTGATACACATAAAAGAAGAGTGAATTGTCAAAATCTCTGCATATGGCAATTCATCTCTTCTGTGGAAAAATCGTATATAAATACGATTGTACAGCTAAAGGAAATGAACAACAACACAGTTTGTGCAGAATAAGATGGTGCTGTCATCTGTTTCGTTGGATTCTCATTCATAAAATTATCAATATTTATGTATTGATTTGTAAGGATTAGATTTGTTTTCTGAATTTGAACACGGATGGATATCAGTTAGGGAACCATTGAAAATCAGTACTAGAGTACTGGAGAGCCAGCTGTTTCATCCTAGTTTGGGAATCATCGACAGTACGCACCCACCTCACTGAAGTTCGAACCCAGCTCTTTCCGGTTGCAAGGCAAGCTACCTCGTATACCATTCAGCTACTGATATCAATCAGAAGTCATACTCGAAAAGTATCAGTAGACAAATTAATTCAGTTCTTCTCGAGTTTTCCAAAGCTATTGCTGTCAAATGTCTGAAACCTGATATCAGTGTCTAGAAAGAAGCAGTTGACGGTCTTCCCTTGACTTGGTAATTCAATGTCTTTAATTTCTCTCTTTCATTTGATTACGTAATCTTTGGCCTTAAACTCTCCCCCACTTATATACAGTGTAACTTGTTTTTGTGATTTGAGCTGAACTCACCACAATGAACCCCAGTTTATTAGTTACTCATCACCTTACTCATCTCTTGTCTCTACTACGTAACCCTCTTACCATTGTATCCAGATACTGATTTTTGCTTGAACTTGAACTCTATAAGTATAGTTTTCTGAGGACCGTTCCTTAATTCCATATTAGTTTCTTTATTAGATGGATATTAACACAGTGAAACGGTATTATTTACTGCATGACGTTTCGAACAAAATTTATTGTTCATAATCATATCAATTGTGATCACACGACTTCGAAACTTGAGTTTTATAGTTATCTTTGTTCTCTCCTATTTGTCGTTGTTGGGGTAGTAGAATTTTCCAGATATCTGGGACGTGTTGAATCATTCCTATTACACGTGTTGGTTCGCAGTTGATTCGATAAACGTAGTTTCTGTTATCAATCTCTCCCTCCACCCTGTGACATTGGATTTTAAAACTGTCATCTTATCCCATCCATCCTATTGTATGGTTGTGTGTAATTGCATGTAGTGAGTGGTATAGCTGAACCATTCTCCAGATTTCTTATTCTTATTCGGGACAACCAATCTAGATTTTGCTAAGTTTTATGTTCAGCTAGTCTGACTGACCCTGTTCTACTAGTTTGACCTATGTATTTGACCTGACAATCATCGCAGGCAGGGTATTAGAAAAACTACATTGTTTTGTTTTAAAGGCTCCACAGGATTGATCCTTTAGCCGACAAAGCTTGTTTCTAATTGAGTTTGTGGGTTTGAATTCCGTTTTTATCCCTGCCTTGTTAAGAATTCTTCTTCCTTCCTTGTATGGAATTACTACTGATGATTTATATTCCTTATCGTTGGTGTCGTTATTAATATTATCATTATTATCACTATCGCTACTATCATTATTTATTTTATTTTTACATTTCCTTACATATTTCCTGACTAATTTATCAGGGTAATTATTAAGTTTCAAGGCTTCTCGTATGTGCCTCACTTCCTGTCTTAGATTTTCCTTGGTACTACTTAGTTTTTGTGCTCTCTCACTTAAACATTTAACCAATCCTATTTTTACTGACATAGAATGAGATGATCGGAAGTCCAAATATCTGTTTGAATATCTGGGTGTCCTGTTAACACACTAGTGCTTAACTTCCCATCTTCTTTCCCTTCTACGCTGCAATGTGCAGTAGTTCGAGTTGTCACACTCCATGTAGCACACAAAGGAAGGCAAAAGAAAAAGCAGAGATTTCGAGGATCGATAATAAACAGAAGTGTGAGGGAGAAAAGACAGTAACATTGAAAACAATAGGGTTTAGTGGGTAAGGTAGACTATAAAGCATGAAGGTATCTGAACCATTGCGAACAATTTTGAACCATATCACCCCTTACCTCCAGTCTCCATTGGTCTTTAGTATCCTGAGGACACTAACCAGATAGCCTACAGCCCCCTAGTGACTCGAACTAACAGTTGAAGACCTCATGGACTGCTGTCATGCTTTCGTAAGACCACCACTAGCTCTTCTCCAACCTGATCCATTCTATGTCAGTGTGTTGAGTTTCCTTGCCATGGTGCAAGAAAGCACTTTCGTGCGGCTTTCCGTATATTTCTGGCACTATTCGTAGAATACAATGTTCAGGATTTGTTGGTGGATTTCTCTTTTGAGCTTGGAGTGCATAATCTGCATTTTGCGAATCCAGCTTGTTTTGGGTAGAGTTTTGCATATAAGACATTTTTTGTTCTCTCCAGAATGACGCCACTTAATATTTTGATTGGCGTGGACATGAGCATAATACAGAGCCAGTTCTTGCATATGCCCGTGGTTATTCTTCTTCGGTAGTTTGACAAGGTAGTAGTCATTCTTCCTATCAGTAGGCACCTTTCCTTCCTTCTCAACCCTTTGAAGTAGTGACGTGGGGGTGTTTGCTGAGGTTTCTGCATCCGTTCTCAGTGTCCCCAGAGGAATTCCGTCTGGTTCTTCTGTCTTCGTGGCTTTCACTACCTTTGTGACATTCAAAACTCTGACTTTTTTCAGAGGATTGGTGTCCACTGGCAGTTCCGTGTATGTTGTTGAAGGTATTTCTGGATGAGTTGCACGTGATGTTCGGTTGACGAGTCCCTTGAAGTCACTAGTCCAATGTCTCCTTTTTTCCCTCCATTTGGTGATTTCATTACTTTCACTATCTTTCATTGGTATCATCTGTGTTGATCTCTTCCTGGATAGACCTAGATATCTGAAATGATGTTGTTAGGTCTCTTTCGCTTTGGGCCTGTTCTACTCCACTTACCAGCGTTTCGTAGAATTGTCTTTTGTCTTTCCCAGCACTGGGCTTCACTTCTTTCTTAATTCAGTGAGATGTACGCTGAACTCAGCTTCTCCTTCTCTCGTTCATCTTTGTATCTTCTGTCCATTTGCTGTTTCGCCTCTGTTCTGTTAGGTTCCACCAGTCGGTAGAGAGCCATTCCTTGTCTTGCCTCTTCTTCCTTCCTCAGACGGTGGTGAGTGTTTAGCTTAGCATCATCTTCAGAGAGTTCTAATGTTCTTCCACGCCTGATAGTAGATCATAACAGTAATTATGCATATCTGAAGTTAGATGTCGAATTGACATCATATAGAGGACGAGTGAAAAAGACGGCATGCTTCCTTCTAGATAAGAACTCTGCAGTAGTATATACCAGTGACCCCGCCCAACTGTGACCAAACACACGTGCTTCAGACTACGAGGCAGTCCCGTCGACCATAGGGCGATATATGGCGCTACCGCCAGCTAATGTCACCGGTAGTTAACTGTCTACACAGCTGACATGATATACACCACTCATCACGATTTCTCACTAAAACTCTAAACAATCCATTCTGCATTAGAATAGTTCCTGTGTGCTGGTTTGTGGGCACTCGATCCTATCCTCAGTGGGTTACTGGGAGCTGATGAGGAGTCGCACACTAGGACAAAGCAATTGTCGAGTACTACCTAGTATTCAATGACTACCCGTTGTGATCGAGTTTTACTCATTTGTTGTTGTCATCCAACTTGATAAGAATGCGTCCCCAGACACGACACTATAACTAACTGGTTATTTGTAGACATTCACCAACTTGAGATGGACACGACATGCTTTTACCATTTTGATTATTATCATTATTCAAAATACAGGGCATACACGGTACAATGATCTCCGGAAATCCAAGTCATAAATGAATAATCAATTTTTCAGTTGTTGTACATAACTAAGACCTCGGAAACTGAAGTCTAATATAGGGCAGTCGAAAACTATCCGTTCAGGTTTTAAGTGCCGATGTCAACCTCTAAATAGTCTTTAACGTCAGCACCTACTAAACTTGCTTTCCCCAGATAACCCTGATCAGTACTCTACCTAACGTGTAAGCACCGATAAACGAACTCGAAGTAAAAAAAACTTGTGACTAGGTTGTATGCTCAGGTTAGGATTATATTTAACAACAGATTAAATGTCAAATTTAATAAATAAGAATACTGTACAACTTCTCTGTTAACTGACTGGGGTAGCAAACTCAAGAGTGTGCTTGGTGATAGCGCAACGAGGGAGAACGCCACATGCGAGCAGCCACACCGGAAGGACAGTGAAGGCGCAGCACCATATTACATGAATGCGTCAAAACAAAAATTCTAACATTCAAGGCGCACGACAGGTTATCTCCAATTTAGAAGGTTGGCGGGATGCCACTGTAGCGGTAAATAGTTCCCCAAAATTATTAACCACAGCAATCATCACTCAACATTGGATGCTCACCATCACTGTTTAAGTCGACTTGTTTAGCTGAAGGCTTCCGGTCAAGCATCCCCGCCATTTGGTACTCCGTCGTGTCACGTGCGTGCACGATTACTAGCTAGCTAAGCATTCACTTCTACCCTCGATTTTGTCCCGAAATATATCTCGTATTTGGACGACAAAATCTGGTCTTTTGCTTTATCTTTGGTACTCGAAGAACGAACACTATAGAAGTTGTTGGTATAAGATCTTGCGTTAGTATAATCCGTACAACTCGCGAACGTCGATACCTGCAACCTTCGATACACGAAAGCACTGGGTCGAGAGATAACGGTTTGTACAATAACACTCAAAGAATAGGGAAGATTGAAGAGAGTAATAAAGAAGTGTGAAAAGAAAGAAACAAAAGTTCAAGGGTAATGGGATGGGGGCGGTATGTACATGATTGGCGGTGTGCAGCGAAACATAAGATGGAATGACGCTGGTGTCTTCATGCGATTTCAAAGTTTTAAGCTGTTTTGTTCTTGTTGATATTCTTTTTATATTTTTGCCAAATATACCAGCGGAGTAGAAAGAACAAGGTAAAGGAAAAGAAAATGGAAGTGGCTAAGATTTCAAAATTGGCAAAAGATTACTACAAAAGCTTGTGCCGAATAAATGCAAGGAATCATGGTGAAAAGTTAAACGCCAAGCTGAAACAAAACAGAGGAAATTGCTAACGGTAAGGAAATTCATGAAAGTTACACGGACAACATGTGGAAAGAATCAAAAGTGATGAGTAATTACAATTAGTAAAAGAAAAAAATGTTGCGAGCTGGATAACTAAAATGGTGAAAAATGTTTACAAATACGGCTCACAGAATGAATCAGTTTCAGCAGGTCATAACCTCGAGTGAACATGCCAAAATCTGTCAAAGTAGATTGAGCGGGTTAAAAATTACAGAATAGAAGTGACAAGTACGCACAAGAATACAAAATGGTCCATGCAACTGTACAGAACAAGTTTTTTATACATGTTGTTTAAGAGAGTTTTTTTTGTTTATATTTTTTAAAGATTTTTTGACACCTTTTCTTTAGTTTTTTCAAACGCAGCACCGTCTGTAATCCTGTAAATGATGGAAATCTCGAGACGAAAGAAAAGCCAACATCTCGAACCGCTTTAAGTGAGATTCAAGATACACTGTGATAATTGGTATAAGAAAACAAAGAAAATTCATCCACGTTATAAAAATGCTACTAGAACTCTGGAACGAAAAAAATTCAAAAGGTTTAGTACTGGGAAAAATGACTACTGCCACAACAAAATCAAGAAAAGTAATTACCATAAGAAATAATTACAGTAACCTGGGAGATTAAATTAAAAACACCTAAATAATGTTAAACACGAACAAAACAATTCCAACAGTGGTGTGAACACGGGCAGTAATTTCGCTCGAAATATTACCAATAACAAAACTTATCCCTGTGTAAACTAGTGATATATAATTATACTTTATTTGATGAAATCGTTAGTTAATAAATTCAGCGTACCGCATGGGCCAGTGTACGCGTCGACCTGTTCGTATAACAGGTGCTTTAGGTGTTGTAGCAAACTTACCAGGGGTTATAGGATGTTCATCCACGGTATCTGGCTTGGAATTAGACGCGGGAGAAGTTGTTGGATTAGAAAGAGGGGAGGGTAATGATTCTTCTATGTATACCGCTTTAAAACTGTCTAGGTTGACTGTGTCATGGAGGCCGAATCGACCGAAGGATTTTTCCTTTCTACTAATAACCCTGAAAGGTACATCATAAAGGGGTTGCAGTAGTTCACGTACAGCGTCACAATGTATGGAAACATGGGTGCAGTCCTCAAGTCTATCGTCTACTTGCACCTTCTTGTACTGGGCACGGGTGGGAGTTGGTTGGTGTCGTTGTATAGTGCGTTTTAGATGCTCAGCATAACAGTGGACATCAATAACACCTGGCTCAGCACTGTCTGACGAAATCATCTCGCCAGGCAAATGGAGTGTGGTTCCAGATACCAACTCTACAGTGGTACACTCGATATCAAACTTGAGCGCTGAACGGATGATAAGGAGGACCAAGGGAAGGAACTCTGTCCCTTTGATGTTGTCGACAGCCACTAATACGGCTTTAAGTTGTAGATGACAACGCTCTACTACTCCATTTCCAGATAGACGATATGCCGTTGTTCCGATGCTTGTGAACTTTAGCGCGTCGGCATTTCATACAAGCACGAACCGAAATACGCACATTAAAGAAAACTGTATGCTCGGACGACTAAGTATAAAAAGACTGTACAATGCCTTATTTGTTAGGAACACATTCTTCATCTAATGAGAAAAGTGTGTCAGGCATGAGACTATTATTAACTTACTGCGAAACACGGGGAAAACGACCGCTCTTAACTCTCTCTCTCACATTATTACACTGATGTTAATATTTTCGGTCAATTTAACTTTATATTCGTAATCGTATTAAATAATAATATTATCAATATAAATGACCTGTGTTTCAATGATTACTCGTGTGATGAGACGAAGATTAGGTGCAATGCTGTACTGCACGCTGACAATTCCATATTTCCTATAAGAAGTACCGTTCGGAATACGGCGATTAATATTATTATTATCATTATTACTGCTACTATTACTATTATTAATATTCCTACTATCATTATCATTATTATGATTCATTCGCTCAAGTCATCCATCGCCCACATCTAACTCATACACTCCCTCCCCTCCATCCAATAAACTATACAGATTCCAATAACAATGAATACGTGGCCACACACCAGACAAGAAGAGGTAGAAGAAGGAGGGGAAGAAAGGAATATCAGAGAGCAGGTGATTACATCAAGTCGACCAGTAAGCGACACGAAGATACAAAATTCTGAAGATATTGAAAATGCAATCGGTGTAGTGATGATATGTGTAGTCATCGATCTACTCTCGGTGATAATACTACTTCCAACTTACTGTTTAGACAAGAAAATACAACAGAACAAGAGGCGCGTGATGAAAATGCATCCGGGAGAAATCGACTAGCTAGTGTGAACAAAAATGAAGAGACGATGACACAAAATGAATGGTCACATGGTGCAGAAGGCGTTGCCGCCAATCATCCCACTCTCCGCCGCGTCAGGGCATTCCAAATTCTAGTAATGTCACTAATAGCGACAATAATACAGTTAACCCATCATTGATGATTCAAGGTGATAAACGATATAAATGTGAATACTGCGGTGAAATGCGCAGTAATATTACAGTACATGACGTATACATACTGGTGAGAAACCGCATGCAACAATACGGTTTCTCACCAGTATGTATACGTCATGTACTGTAATATTACTGCGCATTTCACCGCAGTATTCACATTTATATCGTTTATCACCTTGAATCATCAATGATGGGTTAACTGTATTATTGTCGCTATTAGTGACATTACTAGAATTTGGAATGCCCTGACGCGGCGGAGAGTGGGATGATTGGCGGCAACGCCTTCTGCACCATGTGACCATTCATTTTGTGTCATCGTCTCTTCATTTTTGTTCACACTAGCTAGTCGATTTCTCCCGGATGCATTTTCATCACGCGCCTCTTGTTCTGTTGTATTTTCTTGTCTAAACAGTAAGTTGGAAGTAGTATTATCACCGAGAGTAGATCGATGACTACACATATCATCACTACACCGATTGCATTTTCAATATCTTCAGAATTTTGTATCTTCGTGTCGCTTACTGGTCGACTTGATGTAATCACCTGCTCTCTGATATTCCTTTCTTCCCCTCCTTCTTCTACCTCTTCTTGTCTGGTGTGTGGCCGCGTATTCATTGTTATTGGAATCTGTATAGTTTATTGGATGGAGGGGAGGGAGTGTATGAGTTAGATGTGGGCGATGGATGACTTGAGCGAATGAATCATAATAATGATAATGATAGTAGGAATATTAATAATAGTAATAGTAGCAGTAATAGTAATAATAATAATCGTCGTATTCCGAACGGTACTTCTTATAGGAAATATGGAATTGTCAGCATGCAGTACAGCATTGCACCTAATCTTCGTCTCATCACACGAGTAATCATTGAAACACAGGTCATTTATATTGATAATATTATTATTTAATACGATTATGAACATTAAGTTAAATTGACTGAAAATATTAACAACAGTGTAATAATGTGAGAGAGAGAGAGTAAAGAGCGGTCGTTTTCCCTGTGTTTCGCAGTAAGTTAATAATAGTCTCATGCCTGACACACTTTTCTCATTAGATAAAGAATGTGTATCTGACAAATAAGGTGGTGTAGATTTTTTTATACTGTCATAAAGTCTTCTATAATTGCGTCTAGTTCTACCTGATGAGATAGATGCAAGGAGAGCTGTGTGTAGAGAGTATGCGCAGGGTCTGACAGGACAATATTCGCCAAGTTTATTGCATGAAACCATTTGTCTGTTAACAACAGCGGTTTTAACGAGTTGGTTTCGCAACATAACACTCGCCCTAATGAGTTTTTTCCGTGTCCTTCACAGTGTAACAAAGTCCTTTTCAGGTAGTCCACGAAAGATCAAGCTGTGGGGAACAATGGAAAAGCATAGGTAGAATACAAGTATTAACAAACTTACAAAGTAGACACTGACTGATACCAGACCATTTTAAATGTCTTCAGTAGGATGTTGAACGAAATCTGTCCCCTTAACTCTCTCAATTAACGTGATCTGGGAAGACGAGGAAAGATCAAAGGAGGAACATAATCCGAGGTTTTATTTAGCATTCGATTTAACCCCAAAGTCTGTGCCATCTATGATGGTGGAACCAGGCGAACGAACCAGTTTTATAGCAGTCGCACTTTTGTCTGTAAGGGAAATTAACATCTTGATATTTACAGGGATTTAGCTTAAGACAATTTAACAAGGACTGCTGACCAATTTCCAATAAAACGTTATTTTGGAACAATCTCGCAGAGTAGTAACGCACGTAGCAACAATCAGATCATCGTTATACTTAGGGAAATTGTTTTCATCAAACTGAGGTAAATAAGTCACTTAATGAGAAAGAAAACACAAAAGGAGAAAGAAGAGCAGCTTGATTGAGGAAAACCAGCTAGAGTGAGTAGAGCAGTGAAGGACTACCTACCATATACACTGTACTGTTACCTATCAGAGAAGTAAGAATACAAGCACTTACTGCTATACTAGTCCAACACTCTACAAGGAAGTGTCCCAGTAAGCTTGTTTAACAAAACAGGCCTAGGTACGATGTAGGGGTTCTAGGCTCACGCCTCAAGGTGAAAACAGAAACTTCACTCAAGTCAGTTAGTTCCTCTATATGGTTCAGAGACCTGGAGCGTCACCGAAAGCATGTCCAACAGGCTACTTTAAACTTTTGTCAACAGTTGCCTCCACTACGTACTGAAGGTCAGATGGCCGGTCCGGTCAGAAAGGATTAATAACAAGGGAACGAATCAACCAAGAACCCATCGACAAGTGAATATTCTGAAGATTGGTTGGACACACCACTGAGGTGACTGTTGAGTGAAATCACGCACCAGGTCCTGCAGTGGAACCCGGATGGGGAAATGCGAGACCGGCGTAGGTATAAGAGTGACATAGAGAAAAAATCGGTGTGAAGAAGCAATGAAAGTCTATGGACAATCGTAAAGCCAGATAAAAAAATACAAAGAACATAGTGAAATAGACATGTGCATTGACTCACGTGCTATGTTCCACTCAAAACCCAAGGGAATAATAATAAGGTACTAGTAAAAGACACAAACGTTGATTAGCGTGCGTTTACCTTTTCAAGTGCTTCCCTTATGATTGCTTCCCTCAAATCTTTGGTTTCATTTTCAAGATATTCTGAAAATCTAATATGACGTAATAATTCTCCTCGTAATTGAACGATTGTAGCTTGGGACGACGTCAGGTTACACGACTGATTAGTTATAGAAAAGCTGGTCACAGACACCATTGCTGTAGCGATTGTATCAGCGTCAGCATAAGCTGAGCAATCAGACGTCTGTGAAGAGTCAGTAAGATGACAACTAGTATGAGTGCATCATTTGACGTTTGACGACGCTAACCATGAGCGCAAAACAGCAGCTTCTTTACGCACACTGGCAAGTTCACCGCTTAAATCTTCCCGAAGGTGAGTATCCCCATCTATAAGATTTTGATAGTGATGTATACTATCCTGCAAAGAAAAGAAACAGACAAGACTTTCGAAGTAAAACTAATCGTTTTTACTCTAAGAATTCTTACTAAATAAAAAAGTGATTAGTAGCTAACACATATTCATTAAATTAATTTAACAAATATATACCTCAAAATTTTATGAATCTCATAAATACCAGGTATCGAATTCAATTTAAATACACAACTTTCAAATCTTCAGGAAGTTAGGAAACGGTTGTTCCATAGAATCAACACACAATAGCTCAATGCTGTAAAGTCCACGAATACCAATTTTAAGTGACTAAGTCAAGCTACATACATATCAGCCATTTACAGTTTAGAAGGCTGACGGATAACAGAAAAGTTAAGTTATAAACAATACGTCTGTTGAAAGTGACAATTATTTGTTGTCACAATCTTCATGTGTTTGTGTGCATTTAACCTTTAAAAAATTGTATAAATAACAATATTTGTAGAGTATTCAGATGACAAGTCCTAACGAAATTCTCATGAATTCACTAAATACTGCTTTTTACGCTGTTGTTGCTCGTTTCAAAGTTAAGTCTGTTGAGAAAGTCGCTGCTGGATAGATAGAGGGAAAATGACCCTGTAACTTCTTGGCTGAAAGTTGAGTGTCTAGACGTGTACATCAAGCTACCCTATATGGGGCATAATAGCAGCTTGATAACTAGACAAAGACTGAACGCTGCTGTTAAAAAGACTTTTTATGCAGCATATAAGAATAATAATAATTGAGAATGTGAAGCCAATATATCTATCTAAGCCCTTCAAACATGCGAAAAATGACGTCACATCCCACTGTATTTACCAATTTGAATGTACGTGTGGACACACATACATAGGGAGGACTCATCGACCTCTGCAAGTAAAGGCTTCAGAGCATATTCTTAAATGGCTCCAGAAACAAATGGAATCTTCAGAACCCATTAACAGGAGACCTAGCTCCTCTGTTGAGAAAAATATTATAGAGACAGGACATAAAGTTGACGTTAACAGATCTTTTAAACCTATCTATAAAACGTGTTTGGGGCGTATCCTAAAGTTTGTGGGAGCCCTAGAAATTAGAAAGTTTTAACCACCTTTATACCTTCAAAAACAATTCGTCATCACATTAAACCTTCCTTGGTAAATTTTGTTTTGTTTTGACATTATAGCAGATGTACTATTACCTATGCCTTTCGGCGATTTCAGCGAGAATTATTACCAAATCGCGTTCGATATTGGCTGGGCGTTCATTTCTGTCATCCATTACTTAATACAGAGTGTTGACAACTATTAAAATTATTGCAGGATAGAACAGCATTATCGTTATTTTGTCAGTGTATGTCAGGAACAGTGGATGCAGGCTTACTCTGTCTCTCAATCAACCAGGACTTAAACATAAGCACTGCATCGAGGAGGTTGGAGTAATGTTTCGCGACCCGGTGACAGTTAGCCTGTAAGACAAACAATGGCTGTGATATCAATTACCACAAATATTTGTACGCGTCAGTAGTAGGGTGTATTACTAAACTATAGGCGTTTCATGGGCCTCTGATTTGATAATAAGTCACCTTATCTTGTATGTATCATCTATAAGAAACACATTTCACTGATGACCTGCAGGGGCAAATTTCATCTTCACTATGCATTTCAACATGCTACTCATTTTACAAAGTCATTTGGTAGATTCCCTTTAAAGAATAAGAATAAATAGAAATTCAGTCCATCCAAACACAGTTTAATTACTGCTGCTTACCGAAATTGTAAACCTTTGAATCAATGATTGATTGATTGATAGGGGCAATCATTCACTGATGTCACAACAGCTATTCCAGGTAGTTCACTTGAAGAGAGGATATCCGTGCATTTGCAATACATATATTCGATTTCAAAGGTTCATTATAATGACGACAGTGATGATGATCCAATTTATCAGTGAGATCCTCTTCTTTGATTTGATGTTTAGGACTCTTTATAAATGGAACTCTCACTTTTCTTGATTACTGTCAACTGATTTTACACACTAACCTGTACAACAAATACAACAGGAGTAGAGAAAAAAGTGGAAGCACGTTAACGACAACATAAAACGACTTAGGAAACATCAGCACCGATGACTACAACCACAACAACAGCAATGTCGATGATGATAAAGTACTTGAGCTTCTAAGAGGATAAACAGCAACGATAACTACACTGCTATGACAGATTTTGATCCTCAATTATTCAGAGTAATGCATGAATAACACTTCTTAAACAGGTTTTACTTACCTTCGATAAATGAGGACTCAAATGAAAATGACGGAACTCTGTGAGCACACAACCACGTGGATTTTGGGTTAATAAATCCTCTAAAGGGGCTCTGAATGTCAAGTAGTTGGTCTACTCACAGGATTTTGTTCAGCCTTAAAATGACTGTTCCCTCCATCTATTGAAGCGGGAACGAAGTATTAACCATGACCTATCCAGTGTGACCAAAGAATACAACTTAAAAATCATGTGTGATTTCGTCCCTTGGGTTGCGAGTGGAGCATAGGGTTGCAACAACACACCACCACTTTGTTCTACTTTCTACCATCCACTTCTACTGGGTCAATAATTGCCCATAACCCCTCATCTCCTCCTCGTCACACGACATCTTCCATGTCACCCTCGTTTCTAATTGGGATTCCCCTCGAGAAACGGCCTGCATTGAGCGCGATGTCATTCGACGGTTTCCTCAACACATGCTCGATCCATCTCCATTTACTTCGACATATATATTGAGCGATCGGCCCTCGGTTTGTTTGTTCCCAGCCAAAGTGTCTTGCTGCTAATTCTTTCTGGCTGGCCAGTCCTTTGATCTTCAGTATGCAGCCAGAGAAGGCAGCTGTTGATAAAAGTCTGTAACAGGTTGTCCGGAATCCTTTTCGTGATGCACACGCCAAGTTTCTGACCCGTATAGAAGAACTTACAGACTTCAGAAGCACTTACAATAACACTGCAAGATGATTCACACAATGCGACAAAGATAAAAGTAACCAACTATTATACAAACTGGAACCCACTCTATTACTTAACACAAATATATGTACGATCAATACACCAAATGTCGTGGATTCTGCCTTGACGTGCTACCCTTGAAGAACTGTAGGACTTACAGCAGTATGCCTACAACCCTTCTCAGGTTGACGCCCTAAGTTGGAAAATCGTCGCAGAGTTAATTTGGTGACCTCCTTTTATCATCAAGATCACTAACTGTGAATGGTGCCACGCCCATGACATCGTGTCGTGTAATGTAGATGACTAACAAACATACGACGTATATGACCAACCAAGCGAAGGCACTGAGTAATTTACACCAAAGATAATAACATTAAAATAGTAACTTGAAACCTGAAAGGTTTTTATTCGTGCAAGCCAGTTTAACAATTACACTCTTGTACACAGTTGGCTTATCACACTAAACTGGCCATTGACTTTCGTCTCTTTAAACGGACCGACACTAACATAATCACACTATAAGACAAATGGGTACATGGACATCCCTTTCAATGTGGATGACAACACCAACGACGACTGATACGAGTTGATGAACTTAGTGATGCATCAGAAGCTGTTGTTGTTCGACCTTTAGGAGGTTGTCTAACCGCAGGATTACCACCACAGCTACCTTTTATGATTAGCTCCAGCTTAGCATTACCATCTGTCGATAGGTGGACTACACACTGATCACTTACACTGACGGTCTCATGAGTATCCATACCTTCTGCAACCGCATCTGCCCTTAATTCTACTTCACGTTCAAGTTGTACAGAACCTTTGTCTGACTCAGTAGTAGTAGGCATTCCGCTCGTCTAATCATGATCAGCCAAAGAAAAATGTGCACTATCATGATCATTATCACAAATACTCATTTCATCACCGTTTATATGGTCGACTTCATCATTTTCAACCTCTTTAATAACAGCAGTAGATGACTTAGGTTCTTCCTCATGAATCCTTAAATGTTTCATACCTTTACTCTGACTAGTAATACCTTGTAAACTTGTGGAGTCATAACCTGATTTCACATTTCGCTTACCACTAAACTTGTTCACTGCTTCACAGTTCGCTTTTGTATGCACTTATTGCAAACGTGTAAAACACAACCGTGTTTGTTTCACAACTTGTAACCTATCTGTTGGGGACGTCCCACGAAAGCTGTCACATTCATTAAGTTTATATGGATCACTAGACACCATATAGCTTTCTCGATACTTCTCTGAGACCCTTTCGTCATAAATGACTGCGATTTGCTCTCTGACTTCTTTATTCAGGGATGGGATGAAGTATACTGGCGAACTTGCTCATAGCTTGGTTAACACTGTCTTTCACCAGTTTCAGAATATCATCGAAATTTGGCTCTAAACCTTCACCCTCTATACGAGAGCTTATCTTCACCTATTTCCTTTGCAATCGAGTAGGTAGGCGTCTCGCTATCACCTCTAGGTCTGAACTCGAGTTCAGATTACTTATGCAATTCATCGAAACCAACCTATTCTTGTAGGTCATCAGATTATCCAAAAACTCAGTGAGTGCCTTGGAGTCATCTCGTAATTGACTACCATTACCCTTGACAGCCTTGAATACACTCCTCACAATCATCGAAGGTCTTCCAAACCTTTGACGCATGATACGCATAGCCTCCGTGTATCCCTCTCTAGGTGGCAGAAACTTGCAGCACAGTAATGCACTCGCCGCTCTTCCGGCACAATACCTCAGCAAGTACATTAGTTTCATTCCATCACTTAGTTTCAGACCCTCTAGCATGACTTCGATTTCTTTCGCAAAGTGAGGCAAGTCAGCAGGATTCCCTTCAAAGCACCTGGGCTCGAACTTCGGTGGCTTCAAGCAACTTATCTCCCTCGCTGGTACATCATGCTTGCCCAACATAACATCAGATATAACATTACACACATTAGACAAATCATCAAGACTTACTTTGTCGTCTGCCTCCAAAGTTCTTCGTCCTTTCCTTGGTCCAGGCATTATCGAACTTAACCAGACGACCCAGAGAAGTTGCAAATAACACTTGTCCAAAGAAGACTTGCAGACGCAACGAAAGACGAATCGCCACCAAATACAGCAAATACTTCCAAAAACTATCAGAAGCTGTCAATGTCCAGGTCTAACTACCCTGAACTTAACGCTGTTCTTAAAAGACTTTCAGAAACTATTGTCAATAACCAACGCGAAAAACCAGAACACAAATTGGTGATTCAAGAATCCTATATTCTTGCGCCAACACAGAACCAACCACAAAGTTATTGTACACAAAGTCTAAGGATAAATGTTATAACAATTAATCACATTCATACTTCTGATAGTTTTTCTCTGTCTTCTAACAAACACCGAACGATAGAACGATGACTGCAGTATCGATGACTCCCGCCAAAATATGGAGTTGGGTATGAGCAAACAACCATGAATTGTTCGTTCGTTCTTCAACTACTTTGACATATAGAGTTAATAATACAATGCTATTGTTTGTGTCAAAATGACTTTACTCAGCCAATAACCACCTTTTCTCATATACTTTTCTAAAACGTGCAATTTTTATAATATTTCGCAGTATTTTTAACATTATATAAGTTGAAGGGTTACTTTGCAACGTCTAATGCGTACCGTATGAAAATCGGTCGCGAAAATTTAGCATAACTAGGTCTGTTAACCGGCTGTTTTCTCAAGGATCATAATAAATAATTTTATCACTGATTGTTCCACTACACTTTTTACTCTGCTAAATAGACTACAACTTAGTTGCTGTAATACTGTGGTGAGAGATGTTTGCTAGCCAAACTGGTTGACAGTAATTGAGGTCAAGGTCAAGATGGACAGGCGGATACAGAACTGACACAGCCACAAGAGATGCAAGGTTAACTTTGTGTGAGAAACAACCAATCAACAGACTGTATTTTCTACTAACTTTAACCTACAATAATGTACGTCAAAGTCTATAAATATGTGTTGATTTTCCGTAATAAACGTTCTGTTGCCTGGCCCTTGTCTTCTGTTGTTACAATACTAGCTACTTCTATACTTTATACTTCCTAAACGCAATTTCCTAGGCGTTTGTTACAAATACTGGTATACATGTATGCATGTATAAAGGTGATACTGCTAAGAATATCCTCAGGTATCGATGTATCTGGTGACCTAATGGGAAGCACTTGTCATGAAAGCTATTAATGTGCAGCATACTGTATGATTGGGACGGGCTTAAAGCAACGCAATACTGCAACTACAGTTTGCAAAAAAACTCAGGGCTTAACATCAAAAAAGGAGGGGTTGGGGTGGCACATGCTGATCAGCAGATATGGTAGTGGTGACAAATATGAATCGCTCCAATCTGTAGGACAGCAACATGCATTTTTCGACAGCTTGAGTATCAAGCATTAGTCTAGATCCTTAACTAAATTATGAGGGTTGTACTGATATAAGTTATAAAAAATGCTTTTTCTCCTACCGTCCACAAGCCCACTCAGTTTCTTGTCTAGATCCTACACCATGGGCCCCACAGAAATTCGTGGGACATCTTACAGTTCAGGTTATCCGACGGGATCTAATCTTCCAGATCTTTGAATTCACTTCTCACTGAAATATCAGTTATCTACCTCACAATAATCTTTTTATTTACACACTACTATACTCTATATCCTAACTACCTGGGCTTTTATAAAGGCCAAAATTTACTCTTTCTCCTTTTATGTTACTCCCTTGTAGACTGGTTGCTTTGATTGCCGCTGAAATTTGGTGGTTACCTCAGTGAAGGTCTACAATTTAACACTTATTAGAACTTTTTCTGATTGCTTGTACATTCATCGAACAATTAAAACTTTTGTAAAAGTATTAATTAATGATACTTCAGGATTGTAATTTATAACAACACTGATTGTGCCTGCAAAGACGACACACATTTCTCGTAAACTCACCCGTTTATACGAAATGTAAACGATTATTCTAAATTTCAGGATGTATTTAGAAAGAGGGTCTATTTTGTCCCCTTTAAGACAGGGACTGGCAGCCTAGATAGTTTTCCTTTGCCGACCTCACGAGAGATGTATATAAGGAGGTGAACATATCTCTGGCGATTCTAGTAGGGTCTGTGCGAATCGCCCATAAGGATCTGAAACTCCACGCAGCCACCGCGCGACAGTGTCTCGCAGTTTTTAATCGTGACTTGCTATGACACCTCGATCCAAACGAGTCCGAACTGACGGAAGTGTTATTCCCTCTTGTTCGTAGGAGCTGATGCTTGCGTATCCGATGCGCACGATTGTACATTTCGCAACAGTGACCGGGAGCATCCATTCTCTGGATCACTCTGACAATTTTTTGAGGTCTTCCTGCAATGTGACCGTATCACTGTTGCCCTTCGGCTCTCTCCAGATTTTTAAGTCATCTGCGTATAGGACCATAGGGGAATCGTTGAGAAGAGATAACTCATTGATATACAAAATAAATAGGGGAGGTCCGATTACTTTTCCCCATGGCACTCCACTACGTGCTGCTGTCCAGGGAGAGATATTCGATTTGATCCTAACCCTCTGCCTCCTATCTATGAGGAATTCCCCAATTTAGTTTGGTAAGCTGCCTTCAATACCTAGACTTTCCAATTTCATTAGTAGCCTTTTGTGAGGAACTTTATCTAAGGCTTTGCCGAAGTCCATGAAGGTGACGTCAACGGGTCCTCTGCTGTCTCCTGATTTAACCCAGCTTTCTCTTGCAGTGAGATGTGACAGGAATGAGAGGTTTCTTCGGAAGCCGTGTTGTGCCCTGGATAAAGTTTTGTTGTTTTCCAGATATGCCATGATGCTTTACTTGATGATTTTTTCGAGTGTCTTGATTAAAGTGCTAGTGAGACTAATAGGCCTTTGATTTGAAAGGCTTTGTCTTGTTCCTCCTTTGTGGATGGGTGCTACTATGGCGTCTTTCCAGTCACACGGCAACACTCCATTAGATATCGTAGTCAAAGGGCCGGCTATGTGAATTGACAGCTCCTTGAGAAGCATTGGATGAAAATTATCAGGATCCATTGATTTCTTCTAGTTTCATTAGGCAGTTGAGCACGATTTCTTGGTCGACGTCAACGGAATCTACCCCGTATTCCTCTAATGCAGCCAGAGCTGATCCAATAGGGAGTGATGACTCCTGTGTAAAGACTTGGGGAAGTAGTCTGTCATTGATTCTGCTTTTTCTCGATATTCTTCGATTGTGTCATTGTCAATAGTCAGGTTTGGGACACTATTGGATGTTTTATTCCTGAAGTTCATGTACTTGGGACTCTGTATCAGTTCACTGAGTTGACTTCTGAGACGATTGCATTCATATCAGCTTTCCAAACGTCTAGTCGAAGCAAGGTTTCGGCCCATGACACTGCTGCTGTGAGCTTGAAAGTGAGCACAGAGTGGTCACTTCTTCCTAAAAGAGGAAGATGTTGTATGAGATCCACATCCTCACCATGAGAGAACACTAGGTTCAGGGTTGAATAGGAGTGCTGTGGCATTGGCTTCATGACATGTTAGACTAGGGTTAGCGAAACGCTATATTCTATCAATTTATGATCAAAGGAGTTGTCTAGAGATGGCGTTGCAAGGCTTTTCCAGCCAACTGTTGGGACGTTGAAGTCGCCTACTACGAAACTTCGACACTTAAAAGTTTGGCAGGTTAACCTCGTTGGTAGTGACACCGGATGTGAGCCATGTCTCTGTGATGACAATTACATCCAGATTCCCGGAGTCTATCATATTACTCTACCCAGTCCGTTTATTCAACAGGCTGTGGGCATTTGTGTAGCTAACGGTTAACTCAGTTTGGTGGTTCCGCGGCCTACACCCAAAGATTTCGACACCATCAAACTTCGAACGTCGACAGCCCGAAAATCTTTAATATTTGGGATTTTTCGTCGTTTAGGCCTAGTCCACTTAATCCTAGAGCCACAGGCTGTCTTTCGATGTGGTCTGTTATTCATAATTCGGCACGGAAATGGATGCTCAATACTTCAAGAGTTTGAGAGTTGCTTAGAATGGTATTCCTCTCTTCTTTAGAGTCTAGTACGACCTTAAGAATGCGTACCGCTGATCTACTGTCGAGTCAGGCTTTTGGCCGATTCTATGTGAGCTGATACTGTTGTTGGCAGTTTCTTATCTAGGAGCGGCTTGACCAAGTCGAGATCATGCTCGAACCTGATCTTGTGATCTGAGGCTGGCAACTTGAGGAAAATGATCGACGTGTCATGGCTTTTTTGCTCTGCGGCGTGGGTGTCTTCCCGTCCTTTGCGGACAGTGTGGCACTTATATTGTCCTTATCTCGCCTTTCGCGAGAGACTGCATTACGCCATCCATTGGTGTCCTCGCTAACCGTAGTCAATTATGTCTGCCTGCTATCCAACGGTGGGGATGGGGCTTGATCTACAAGTCCCTGGGCGACCTTGGCTGTGAGTTTCCGACCACTAGTACTCATATTATTCGTGCCAGTCTTTCAATGGTTGTTACTGGATGGCTTGTCCGGTATCATATGGGCAGCATGGGTGTCTTGAATATGGTGGGTGCCCTTCTGTGCTAGAGGGCACTCACTTCCTGACAAAGACGCAACATGAACGTGTATTGTTTTGCGTATGACGCTAGTCAGTGTTCGAGCAGTAGTTGCTCTTCTCCTGAGGACCCTTGTAGTCCAGGAGCTTTAGAACCCCACTGAGAGATGCAATGCCTTTCATAAGAAACTTAGTCGTACTACAGCAGTCATTGCACAGGCAGTTCGCTGGTGGTTTACAGCAGCGCCTGTATGCTGCAGGAGTTAGGTTTGTGCACATGATATAAAACCGTCCATTGCAGTTATCATACTGCATTCCCTCTTCAACTGGGGATCGGCACATAACTCTTCCACAGAGGTTCCTTTAGACAGGCACGCTTTTCAGAGTGAATTGGGATAAATAGATTCGAATGTGACCTTATAAATGTGACTTTTATAAATCAGTGATAAAAAAAACCAATGAGTGCGCGAAAATGGATACGTATAAATATCAAGTTATTAGGACACAAATTCCTGTAATTAAATAGACTAAAAACTGAAATGTAAACTAATTTCGATTATCCGTACATTTGGCCTTCCTACTAGGATAACTTCAATCGGAATAAACTGATTTAAAGTTAAGCTATGGACTTTTGGAGCGTGTAACACAACAAAAGCCGAAATTAAATGAGAGCGTGTAAAATTCAGTCTCTTTTCAAAGTCCGCTTGTGTCTATGATGGTGATCTTGGTGAAGGGTTTACAACTTAACACTTATACGAACCTGTTATGATTTCTTGTACTATAATTCAACAATTTAAGCTTTTATCATTACTAACTATACTTACTAATCGTATGTGTAATTTATCGAAGTGATGATGCCTGTAAACTGGTGTCCCTCATGTAAAAAATAAGAATATACTATTATTATTACTAACCGGCATCAAAGAGGGGTGCTGCAGATTATTTGTATTTCGAAGAATTCAGAACGTGTTGGCTGAAATGTGTTATGGTGATTTATTTTTTCATGCATTGCCGATACCTCCCTATTATTATTGTTTGCTTTAATTCCTAGAGGGACATAGGGCTTCAGCCGTACGTCTCCACTGCGTTCGGTTCTCTGCTAGAGTTTCCACCTGGCTCCAAGTCTGTCCATACGCTTTCATCTCCCCTTCACATGACCACCTCCAAGTCACCCTTGCACTGACGACCAACTCGCCGCTTCCCTTTCGGGTTCCACTCGACCACTGGCTTGTCTAGTGATGTCACTTGATGGTTTCCTCAGAGTATGGCCAATGCATCTGCATTTATTCCTGTCTATTTGTTGCACAATCGGTTCCTGCTGGGTTTGTTCGCTCATCGACAGAGATCCCTCCTTGTTGCTGATCTTTCCTGACCGACCATCTGATCTTGAGTAGTATTGAGCGAAGACAGTTGGCTGTTGATGAAGGTCTGTAGTTTGTTTGAGGTGCTCTTTATAACGCGCTCGCCAAGTCTCTGATCCGTATAGTAAGCAGCACTGACTTCACATTGGGGTTGAAAATCTGGATCTTATTTTCATTTTCATGCTGAGTGCTGAGTGTTGACCTCCACACAGACTTGAGCGTAATGAAAGCTTGTCTTGCTTTCCCGATCCTTGCTTTGATATCTGTGTCAGTTCCATCCGCCTGTAGTTGAAACGATGCTTCCCAGGTAGGTAGATAGGTAAAGGAGGTTGTTTCTTTCAGGTTCCTCCCATTTATGCTGGCTGATTGTTGTGTTGTTGTTGTTGCCGTTGGTGTTGGCCAGGAATCTTCATCACCTCTGTTTTCTCTATGTTCAACTGAAGTCCTATCTTTTCTGGATGATTCTTCTGCCAACCTGTTGCTTTTCACTTGCATATCTTCGATAGTAGGCAGCCAGCCTTGTCTTACTCCTGTCATCATTTCGGAGGACTCCACAGTGGTAGGGTGTAAGTAATTTGGTTAGGATTTTCGTTGAATCTTCCACATAACTCGTGTATAATAGAAATTTCTGACAAGGTTTCATAAGAATTTATACATATTTCCTTGGAAACGATTCAATGACTTCTGCTTCACGTATCCGCGTTACTTCATTCAAATTCATTAAGGGGAATTTGTGTGTGCGATGAAAGGACTTAAGTTTTGTTTGATAAGGGACTAATATTAGACTTTAAATGTTTTATAAACAAGAAAATATCGAAAAAGTTAAAAAGATGAAAATCGATATTGACCTTACACTGTATGGATACATGGCGTAAATTATAACGATACTACAGGAAAGTTTCACTACGAGTGTTTCAGTCATATACATACACTTATGAATTTCTACTGCATAGGCTTAGTGGAGTATCTGTTTAATTTGTCAGGACACAATATATCAACTATTCGATAATGTGTAGGATTTAGCTGTACTCAAGATAGACCTCAACTAACCTTACTTACTGAACACTTCATCTCTTGATACCCTTAGCAGTACTCTGCCTAGCGTGTAAGTACTGATTAACGAACTCAAAGTAAAAAGGCTTGAGACTGGCTCGTGTGTCTTGATGAGAGTTGTATTTTATACAAATTAAATATCAATTTTAACAAACAAGAATGTTGCACAATTTATCTGTTGCCCTGCTGAGTAGTAAGCTCTAAGAGTGCGCTTAATGATAGCACAACAAGGTAGTGAACCACGTGTGTACAGTCACGCCGACAGTAACAAGATGGTGTGTGGCGCCATAGTGAATGAATTTGTTAAAACAAAAATTCAAAAGTTCAGAGTGCACTGCAAATGTACAATGTACCCTTAGTTGTTTTCTTTGTTGAAGCATATCTGTGGAAACTGAAACTGGTCACGATTACCTCAGTGTGTATATTGAACAAGCTAGGATGACAATTCTTTAATTCAATTTGGTCTTCCTCGTTAATTGATTACACCAAAGTGCTCAGTGTCTTTTGACGCGTCGACTCCCCATGCGGATGTTTTGACACTGTTTGGGAATTTTACCTGAAGTGGTTTGGCAGCATCTGAAAGGATGGGCACTGGGTTTTGACCACTGCTCACTTACTGGAGAATGCAGGTACATCCAGATAATGAGTCAGTCCCAAATAGGACGGAATGCTCGTTAACCTGGATTCCACTGCTAGTTGTCACTCACCGAATTACAACAGTGACAATCGATAGTAAAAAAGGAGCATTCATTCCACTTCGTGAAAATTATATCAACATTCTACATCCCAGATGAATTGAAAATCAATTTCTATAACTTTTTCTGATTCTATTCAGTATTCCAACTGTATGTCCTTTGTTTCTTCTACAGTCGGTTTACTGAGTGAATATAAACCATTGTTTCGGGATTTCATTATGTGATGATGTCGGTTAGAGAACCATTGGGAGACCAGGGAGTATTGGACAGCTGTTTCGTCAGTCTAGTCTGGGACTCTTTATCCGCACCCACCCACCGATAGGGTTCGAACTGAGGACCTTCTGATTGTAAGGTCAGGTCGTAGACTACTAAACCACTGAGATGCGATTCAGTGGCTCGCCTATGAATTCTAACCCCTACCAATTCATCATATAACGCGACTGGCACTAGTCAATGTCATCGCTCGTAAATATTTGTCCTCACACCCAACTTACTGCACCCCACTGGTCAAGACCATCATTACTTTTACTCAAAAAGTCTCCACTACAAGCCAATTATTTATTGCCTGTTGTTATAATCAGCTTACTCAAAAATATTTAACTATCTTCCCGTATTCTAGGTACAATTCTAATATCTGATTTTGAGGAGAAAAACAAAGACAGATCCTTGTACATCAACCTGAAATGGTTGTTATTCAAATCCACACTCAGGAATACAAAATGTGTGGTCAGAAATTCCCATTAGTTAGAGGGGGGCTTGTATTACCAAAAGTGAAATTTTATTCAAACAAAAATACAATTGGTTATGGTTATATTAACTAAAGGGGTGAGAATTAGTTAGTTTTCGGTGGAGTTACGTAATACAAAAACGGTAAAGAAAACTGGGTGTTAATGAAACTAGGGCAGTAGTAGAGGTGATGATTTGCAGCAAACACTCCTTAGAAAGGAGTTACGCAGTGATATGAACAGTTTGATGATTGAGTTGTACTCAAGATGTACATAGAAATGAAGTAGCGAATATGAAATTACGTAAGAGTTCTAAATGAATTTCATTTGTTTTAAGTTTGATGACTGGTTGATATCAGTCAGAGAACCATTGAGAAAGCCAGCAGTGAAGTACTGCATACCTGTTTCGTCAGCCTAGTTTTGGATTCTTCATCAGCATGCATCCACCACAATGCGGTTGAAACCTACTACCTTCCGATTACAAGGAGAGTCCGTAGACCATTGGGCCACTGAGACCCGTCTCAACGGCCAGATCATGAATTCCAGCTTCTACCAGTTCGTGATTTTATGGCGATTGGCACTAGCCAGTGTCATTGCTGCAGAGTGTTTGTCCTCACTCCCAATCGGGTGGACCTCAGTGGTAACGACTGCTCACTGGAACTCCAGGCCACTTCAATCGTCTGCAGCCAGTGTCTAGAGAGTATCAGAATAATTTTCAAGAGTGTTTTCGTAGGGATTTGATTTGTTTCAGGCTAAAAGGTTTGATAATAAAATATACATGTATAACAGTCAATAACTGAAGCATCTAGATAAAATTTGATTTTAAATTCCACTTAACTGACTGGCTGTGAATTTGTAAAACCATTTTTATTCACTTATGGGACAGTATATGCCTAATCACGTGAATACTATTCTCATACGGAGAAGGCAAGCTCCACTTCTTGCAGGGGAAAAAGTGAATCACCAGAATTCACAACTACATGACCAATAACTTACAAGTCTGATGTATAATAACTGTGTTTTGACCGTATAACAGTGTACCAATAAAAACTGGATGACATTACCTTTCATTTAGGTTAAGTTCAGTCCACAGCGTACACATAAAGCATTGACTAATAACATGTTTCCTCTTCATCCTGAAAGTACCCCTACATTTTGCTATGGTTAAATAAAAGTTTATAGAAGATGAAGTATGCAGAATATTTCAACACATACAACAAATGATGTAATGTTACAGGACTGATCACGAGCTGACATCAGTTAGAGAACCACTGGAAGACCAGCACTCGAATACTGGGCAGTTGTTTCGTCAGCTGCCTAATTTGAGACTATTCATCAGTATGCACTCACCGCCAGGGTTCGAACCCAAGACCTTCTAGTTATTGGGTGAGCTCGTAAACCATTAAGCCGCTGGGATCCCCGACCCAATGGTCCATAAACTCCAACTTCTGCAATTTGGTACTGCATGCTGACGAAGAGTGCCGAAGTAGGCTGATGGAACAGCAGTCCAGTTCTCACAGGTTTCCCAATGGTTATTTAACTGATGTCAGCTTGTGATCGAACCTGTAATTTTTATTTTTTATTTTTATTTTTTATTTACAGCTTGATTCCACACCGTATTTTCAGTACAAGTGTGGAATTTTCAGCATGGATATCGGTAGCCCAAATTCAGGCCGACCATAGATATCGGGTGTGCGCCGGCAGGGGATCAAACCCCGGACCATGTGCATGGTCGGCGAGAGTCCTAACCACTGTGCCACCGACGCAATCAAGCCTCTGAAAACCATCACTTTGGTATATATATGTATATGTATATATATACTGAAAGCATTTCTTTCCCGTAGTAAATTTAAAACAACCCACAATTGTGGAAAAAGTAGTATTTGATGAATTCACTGGTTTCATTAGGATTCGCCACTTGTGAATATTCTACAAACATTGTCATTTATACAGTTCTTTAAGGCTAAAAGCATGCAACAACAAAAAAGATTAATAATGGTGGCATGCATTTATTTATGCTTTACAATTTTCGTTCCCCTCCCTCTTCTCTTTACAAGGTTTTTCTCCATTATTATTAGTATTTTTCGAATTTGAACACAGACGGATATTAGTTAGAACACCACTGAAAACCAGGGAGTACTGGACAGCTGCCGTTTCATCCTAGTTCGGGAATCATCAGCAGTACGCATTCACAACAAGGGTTCGAACCCAGGACCTTCTGGTTACAAAGCCAGCTAGCTCGTATACCATTCAATCACTGGAACCCAATTTAGTGGCTAACACATGAATTCCAGCTTCCACTAATTCGGGATTTTAGCGCAACGACCAATCAATGTGATCGGTGGGAAATCCATTCTCACTCCTGAATAGGTGAACATCATTGGTCACAAATTCTCACTAAAACTCTAGGCGGCTTCGTCCTGTGACAAGTCACTAGTAAGCACCCAACTAATTTTCAACAGTTGGTTTCTAAGGATTTGGTTTTTTTCGAGTTTGACCACGGATTGATATCAATAGCTGGATGGTCCTGGGTCCGAACCTAAGTGAGGTGAGTGCGTACTGTCGATGGTTCCCAAAATAGGATGAAATAGCTGTCCAGTACTCCAGTGCTGGTTTTCTATGCTTCTCCAACTGATATCAATCCGTGTTCAAATTCAGGAAACAAATCTAATCCTTACAAATCAACCCTTGAAAATTACTATTATTATTAAAACAACTTTATCTAACTTATGTCAGTTCTTTCTTGAGGTTATGTGTAAATCGACAAGCATAGTTGAGTAATAATCTTGGCGAACAGTGTTCAAACTGTCATATGAGTTTAGCTTATAAACGTCAAAGTCTTGTTACTTAATCCTTTTTGATTTACATATTTTAAATTCATTTAGTTTCTACAACATTTCTTTGTATTCCAGTATTACGTATTCTGGTTGTTTATAATTGTATTATTTGTACAACAATAACTCCAGTTTATATGTTAATATGTGGCACTTTGATGAATAGTATCCACTTAATAATGAACGACGTTAGCGGATTATCACTCACAAGACGTACAGATCATCTGTATATTCCAACTGATACTTATTTGTTGTCACAGTGTTCATGTATTTGTATGTATGTTAACTTTAAAAGGAGATTGTATAAATAACAATGCTTGTAGAGGAGCATTCAGCTGACGAGTCCTTCCACCAAACTTTATGAATTCATTCTCATACTGCTACATTTTTTCACAGTTGTTGCTTGTTGTATATATGTAACATTAACAGATTATTACCTATTAAACCAATCTAAGTGTAATCTAAGCGTGAAAATGGATCATCATCTGTACAAGACTTATTGCTAAAAAATCAAAGCTGATGAAGAGTCTGTACCAGTTTACAGTTAACAAGTGTATGAACAACTTTAAGCAATATAATCCTCTTCTTGAAGTAATTTGGTGGATGCTGACCAGCAGTGGAATCCAGAATTAAGCGGATTTCATCCTATTTGGGGTTGAAATGTCAGTTGGATATACCTGTATTCCCCAGCGAGTGATAGTGTTCCCACTAAGGCTGAAACTCTGTACCCATAGTTCCGAAAGCCAGAGCATTATTCACTAGACCACTTGGTACAGGTACATCCGGTTGACGATTCAGCCCTAAATAGGACGAAATGCAAGTTATCCTAGATTCCACTGCTAGTTATCATCCACCGAATTACTTCAAGTTAAATCCTTAAACATTATCGAAGCATCCAGACGCGGAGCCAACACGTCAGCAGAGGCCCAGCACTCCGGTCCAATCAATCAACAGGAATGGACCATACTTAAATTTCAATGGCTTTTGTCGAACCCGCTATAAATGACCATTGGTCAAAACTATGTTTTGACACAGCCAGAAGAATATGCCCCACAGAAACACTGGAAGAAGAATTCCTAAACATTGACAAAGTATTGAAAAATAATGGTGATCCTTCAAAAGTCATCAAAAAGTGTGAAGGATGTGAAAATCGAAAGATGAAACAAGCCAAGGTAAATAGGAAACCTATCTTCATCTAACTGGATTTTAAAATGTGTTGAGAACTGTCTGCTAGCCAACATTGTAGGCAACAATTTACGTCAGTGTTTAAGTCTCGAATCAGGATCATGAGAAAAAACAAGAACAAAGCTTAACCCTGAGGAACTCGCCAGCCATTCACAGCAGACTAAACATGTGCAAATACGATTCGCAGATATATGGCCTGACTTTCTAAGAAACGGCCACAAAGAGATGACAGAATAACCTTCAACAGGAAAACAAGCAATCAGAAGAGGTTGCTTCTCTGCTAACAATAATGAATAATTATGTGCATAAAAATCTATAAACATCTGTTGGTTTTCTCAATAAACGATCTGTTGCCTGGCCCTCGTCTTCTGTCGTTACAGAAGATGCTAACATTGCAGGAATGATTCACAGAAGACTGAAAACTTTTCTAGTCAGAACTTATCCTGCAGCCGAATTGGTTCCTGTTTATCGAACAACAAATTCTTCGGTACAGTCAAAGGTTGATAGAGATACCCTTCCCATGTTAACTCTAATTGTGTATACAAATTTACATGTATCTGCGGGAGCATTTATATTGGGAGAACAGAAAGGAGGGCATATCTCAAATTCTCCGAAAATGAACCAAAAGTTCACGTCTCAAAGGAACAAATGATTTGAACAGTCCTATTTCCAGATATCTTGTAGATATGGGTCATGCGGTGGACAGTGTGAAATCCTCCAAGATTAATAATAGACACCACAACTTAGCTCTCTTCATATTTTCCCAAGCAGTCGCTATCAGACGTGTTAAACCTGACTTATGTATTCAGAAAGATTCACCTATTAGTCTTCATTTAATTTGGTGATTCAGTGTCCAATTTCTTCATCTCAATTGATTACGTAATATTTTTACCCTCTCGCCACCCATTTTCTTACTTTGGTGGAATTCAGTTCTTTTTTGTTACCATGTTGAGTTAAACTCAACACACTGTAACTCTATAAATATTTTTTTATTGACCCATCAAACCGTCAACTAAGCAATATGTCTAGGAAAGATAAACAATTATCTTCCTCTTCTACAATGTGCGAATTCCCAACACATAAACTTGGTAAATGGTTAGTAGAATTATTGCATCCAGTCAAAACACAATCCTCTAAGTATGTGTTAAAAGATACATTTGAATTGGTTAATTATCTTGACGATATTATTATTGTGAATAAGAATATTGTACTCTTTTGATGTAAACTCGTTATTCACTAACGTGCCTTTGCTCAAAACAGTTGACACTGTGTGATTACATTTCCATAAATGATTTTTTTCATCCCGTTCCCTATATCCTATTTAAGGGATTTATTATTTCTATGTACTAGAAATGTTAGGTTTACATTTGAAGGGGATTGTTTCCGCCAAATTGATGGTGTTGCTATGGGAAGTCCGTTAGGGCCCCATTTAGCAGATATTTATATGTCGTGCATTGAGAATTTATCGGAGGATTTAATCGAAAATGTGCCACTTTATAGAAGGCATGTATATGATATTATAATCATAAGTGATAAGTCTTGTTCTGCCACCTCAATTTTAAATCGAATGAATGAAGTTCAGAATGGCATGTTACTGACGACTGTAGAAGAAGATAATTGTTTATCCTTCCTAGATATATTGGTTAGTCGACGGCTTGATGGGCCAATAAAAAGTTCTATTTTTAGAAAACCTACCTGGACAGGACGATATCTTAATTAACACTATAACTCATTGTCAGCTTGCCTCCTCTTGTCTTGACTGTACCACTTAGTTTTCAATGTACCTAACCATTACACTTTTGCATGTCCGTGTCTGTTTTAACCTTGACCTTCTTCCCAAGTTATATAAGTGGAACTTCTGAACATTGTTTATTGACATGTGTCTCTGTTAACAAAAATCCTATTGAACCTTACAACTATGGGATTCGTGTCTCACCAGGAATACCATCAATGAATTGCGGAGCTAGTATATCCGGATGAAGAGTCCCAAGTGGGACGAAATGCACATCCTGGAGTTTACCGTTGTCCACCACTAAAACAGGCAAGCAAGATTTATATTTTCTTGAAATATTTCCACAGATAATGTTAAAATAAAACACACAACTCTCAATACATCCTTTTTATTGATTCAACATTTCAGCATGAAACTGTAAGGAGAGGCAGCGAGAAAGTCCTGAGCATATTCATAGTGTAGTCTTAAAAATAAAGGTAAACATCTGTGAAATATTTGTGAATTAGACCATTGATACTTAAAAATCACTTTAAACCGATGCATAACATGTGAATCCCTGGACACATAATAATAATAAAAGTACTAATAGTTTGATTGGACACTAGTAACTAGTGTGACGTGTCTAGTCCTTTATTTGGTGCAGACTGAATTCTATCAGTCAGATTTGCAATGTGGCCACCATTCTAGGTAGCTCGCCATCACGGTGCACACTGATTTGATGATATTAGATAGTTGGAGGCAATCGGCAGGAAGCCTTGCTTGATCTAGGTTTCTTGCTAGTTGGCACTCGTCAGCAAGGCGTATCTGCAACCTTTTCAGCCTTCACCAAAGAAAGGACCAGACACGTCACACTAGTTACTAGTGTCCAATCAAACTACCCACTACAATCCTACAGGAGGTCAATCACCAGCCTGAATAGCTCAGTGGTAACGTCTCTGACTGCAGGGCTGCACTGAGTGACGCGGGTTCGAATCTCAGAAGAGACATGAGTTCCTTCAAGGTTGCAGATATGCCTTACTGACGACTGTCAACTAGCACGAAACCTAGGTCCAAGGGTTCCTGCTGATTGCCTTCAACTATCTAATATCATCAAATAATATTAATAAATAATATTCTCACTGATGTGACTGAGAATTGTTAGATTATCCATCCAATTATTATCAAGATTGTTTAATCAGATTAACAGTGTATACATGTATTTTATAAACACACTGAAAATTAACTAAAAAGTTTTTCTTAAGGAGAAAACGTTCACTCTTACATCTATTGGTAGGAATTCATTCGGCTGACTGATGGCCTCTCAAATCGTCTTTGATTGATAATGATTCAATGTCAGTTAAATATACTGTAATCAAACAGACCGAAGCAGACCATGTTTGTGCATATCAGTGACAGTTTATAATCTCATTAACAGTCCGTTTCCAATCATATATATCAGTTCACCTGTTCCTGGGGAGCCGGGTATACTGATCGTTCGACGTGTACCCTGTCTAGAAAAGTTGACTTTACAAGGAGTGCAATGATTGAACATCTTGCCGACACTGACCACTCAGTCTTAACAAATTCTTCCTTCTAAGTGACCTACAACAAAGTGAAGGGTAACCAACGAAAAACAATACGGGTTCGCCTTCTTAATATATATGTAAAACTTGGGAAATGTGATAGAATGTAATTCCATATTAATTTGCATATTAGATGTATCACACAGTCAATGAAACAGTATTATTTACTGGATGACACAGTTTCGAACACAATTCATCATTGTTCATAATCATTCTATCAATTGTAATCACACGACTTCGAAACATGAGTTCTATAGTTTCTTTGTCCTCTCCTATTTGTCGTCGTTGGGGTAGTAGAATTTTCCAGATATCTGGGACAGGTGTTGAATAATTCTTATTACACGTATTCTCTTCAGTTGATTTGATAAACAAAGGTTCTGTTATCAATCTCCCCCTCCTCCCTGTGACATTAGATTTCAAAACTGTCATTTTATCCCATCCATCCTATTGTATGGTTGTGTGTAACTGCATATAGTGCTATAGCTGAACTATTCCCCAGATTTCTTATCTTATTTGGGTCAACTAATCCAGATTTTGCTAGGTTTTTGTGCTCCTGTAGTCTGACTAACTTACCCTGTTCTACTACTTTGACCTATGTATTTGACCTGACAATCATTCCAACAGGGTATTAGATAAACTAAATTGTTTTGTTTCAAAGGCTCCATAGGATCCTTTAACCGACAAAGCTTGTTTCTAATTGCTCCTGCATCTCGAAGAATTCTATGTGAGGTCCTCGAGGTTCCTTCTTTGTATGGAATTACTACTGGTGATTTAATAATAATAATTTGCTTTATTCCAGAAACAGTACTAGTGGTACAGTGTGGAATTTTCAGCACATATCTACAATATTTGCATCTAATTTTATCCAACGTTTAAAAGGAGTGTTTTCAAAAAAAATAAATAAATATAAAGACAACAACAGCAAAAAAACAAAATAATTTTTTTAAATGCCAAAAAATACTAAGAAGTAGAAAGGAAAATAAACAGCATATAATAATATCTCAGTATTGGGTAGTGGAAGCTATGATGTGATTATGCATGGTGACAGTAAAGCTATAGTCATACAAGAATTTATGAAATGATTTTTAGGTATGTTTATCGCCAAGATGGGCAGTTAATTCGATTGAAACAACTCTAAACAATCATAAAACAATATTTCAGGGTTGTTGTTTTGTTTTTTTATTGTCAGGTCTAATGCAGTATTTGTAGTGGTAGTTTGAGTTATCCTGCATAATACAAAATATTAAGGTGGTGATAATGGCGTTCACAACCGATGATTGTCAGTTAATATTGCCGAAAAAAATAATAATTAAGAAAAAAACAACCACAAAAACTAATAATTGCATGATGGTTAATGATAGGACAATTTTGTAATACTCATAGTGCTAATAGAGTCGGAACCAGTGGATACACAATAGAAGGAATATAGTAAAGTACAAAAATAAGCCAATGTTAATAATTTAGGTAGCTAAGTATGTTTGAGAAGGAGTTCACTATAGAATACGAAATAAGAGAGAAATAAAAGAGCCTAAAATTATGTTATTAACAACAAAGCAAGTCATAGGTTTCACGCTTAACATTGTCTCTGTCGCTTAGAACACGGGCCAAGTATGGTATCGTTGAGTTCCTGTACTTGGTTGTACGAACATAGATTATTTTATACTGATTCCTGGTTCTACTTGATGAGATACAAGGCGAGAGTTGGGAATAGAGTGGGTGTTGGGGGTCTGACAGTATGGTTTTAGACCATTTTTCGCATGTTGGTGTTGTCTTTATCTTGCGTATGTTTGAAATGCATGTCGTCATTAGTAATAATAATATTATTATTTTCTCTTTCTTTGCGTTACACTGAAGCTCTAGGCCATTCAGATACAGAAATTGAAGCTGTCCATACAACAGACACTTAGTTAGTCAACTAATCATATCATCATGTCAGTGGCCCAATTGTTTCCAGCCGACTCATTTTATAACTCTTCTATCTTTTTAAGCTCTTATGTAATGTAGCGTTTCATTCGTTTCTGTGTGCATTCTGATTAAAACTCACTGGTTAAATTATTTCTCGAACAATGTAACTCTATCATTCATATCCAACTATTTGTATGTATTGATTAATCATATTAACAACTCTGCTTATAAACAAGGGACAGTTAAGCCGGACGGTTTATGATATTCATACATATAAGGAGTAATCATAGATTTGGTCCTTCGACTTCTTCAAAGTTCTTGATAATTCATTCTTAATACTCTCCGTTCTGTCGTCCTTCTGATCGGTTGATTTTAAAAGTTATTCCTCATCGCAAACAATGGTGCATAATTTGTTAGTGTAATCCTCACGAACTAAAATTAATGTGCCTGATCCGTTATCTGAACTCATTAGTGCTACATCCCCGTTATTCAACAGTTCATTCAGTTGTTCTTGTAATTCACCCTCTCTAATAAATCATTTTAATTATCTTTATTCTTATCATGTGCAATATTGACTGAGTTATTTATGGTGCCATTTAATGCCCCTTTTCGTAATATAAATACGACCGTACAGGTTGAAAATGAAGTCCTCATTGAATAAAAACTGTGTTATTCCTTCTAAATTAGTAGATATATTTTGCGGTTTGATGGACTGCAAGGACCCACTTTCAGTGAAAGGACTTAGTGAGTTTCTACGATGTTTTGTCAAGCTTGCAGAAGCGAATGCTAATATTGATGCTCTCAAAGGCCGCATTAACGAATGCTGAATGTCCAAGATTTTATTTGGAAAATATTGTCATGATGGTCGAAATCTCAGACGCCATACAAACACGTCTTTCAGATCTCGAGAATAATATATTCCAATGCCTGCATTTCTCATTTGAACAAGCAGAGACCGAAAGCAGCTTATTTGAAGACTACATGTCCGGCGTAATAAACAAAACATCCGATGATGTAAGAATGAAGATATTGAAATGTTGCAAAACAACCGAATCTAGTATGAAATTCGCGGATTCACCGAAGAAATATGTCCTTAATTATTCTAGTGATACTCTGTCTGACATTCAGGTGCAAATCGTGTCTCTTGGCACTAAGCTCTGTGGTATTTCATCCAGAGTTGACGAATTAGATAGAAACGTAAATGATATTATCTTTCTTAATTGCATCTATCAGGTTCGACAAAGTTTCTCCGTGAGTTGTTGTCAGCTGGTCAGTTGTCGAAGGTACAGACATTAATAAAAATCCTACGTAGAGCATCTAAAGTTCTTAGTTTATATGGAAGGGATGGAGGGGGGAGGGTACATATTATTCGTGAAATTATGTCATACCATTCAACATTGGAGAGCAGAACGAAAACAATTATGATAAAGATTAATCTGGCAGCATCACCTCTACTGATATTCAAAATACATTGAACGTCCCATATCGAATTACGCAGTTGAATAATGATGAGAAAAGTGGAAATTATTATTATTCTTTCCTTTAATTCCTACAGGAACATAAAGCTTCAGCCGGGTGCCTTCACTGCGTTCGGTTCTCTCCTAGAGTCTTCATCTGGCTCCAAGTCTTCCCACACGCTTTCATCTCCTCTTCACATGACCTCCTCCAAGTCACCCTTGCACTGACAACCCACTCGCCCCTTCCCTTTCGGGTTCCACTCGACCACTGGCTTGTCTAGTGATGTCACTTGATGGTTTCCTCAGAGTATCGCCAATCCATCTCCATTTATTCCTGCCTATTTGTTGCACAATCGGTTCCTGCTGGGTTTGTTCGCTCATCGACAGAGATCCCTCCTTGTTGCTGATCTTTCCTGACCGACCATCTGATCTTGAGTAGTATTGAGCGAAGACAGCTTTATATGAAGGTGGGAAGTTTGTTTGAGGTGCTCTTTATGACGCGCTGGCCAAGTGTCTGATCTGTATAGTAAGTAGCACTGACTTCACATTGGAGTTGAAAATCTGGATCTTATTTTCATTTTCATGCTGAGTGCTGAGTGTTGACCTCCACACAGACTTGAGAGTAATGAAAGCTTGTCTTGCTTTCCCGATCCCTGCTTTGATATCCTCGTCAGTTCCGTCCGCCTGTAGTTGAAACGATGCTTCCCAGGTAGGTTGGTAGGTAAAGGAGGTCGTTTCTTTCAGGTTCCTCCCATTTATGCTGGCTGCTTGTTGTCTGTTGTTGCTGTTGGTGTTGCCGAGAAGTCTTCATCACCTCTGTTTTCTCTATGTTCACCTGGAGTCATATCTTTGATGCTTCTTCTGCTAACTTGTTGCTTTTCGCTTGCATATCTTCCAGTTTGTGGGAAATCAGACATATATCATCGGCGAAGTCCAGATCCTCCAAGTTTTTTGTGTGGGTCCATTTTATGCCTGTTTCCTCATTGTACAAAGGTGTACTTTGAAAATCTGATGTCTCAGACACAAGACCTACTTCCAAAGTCTAATGAAGAACTAGAACAATTGTAGCCTACCATACTATACTGTTACTATCAATCCTTACAAGCGTAATGAAAACAACGACAAATGATATCAAAAGAGCAGAAAAGACAATTGAATGAACTGTTGAATAACAGGGATGTAAAACTAATGCGTCCAGATAGGCATAGCTATTTTAAGTCGTGGAGATTACATTAACAAATTATGTACCACTGCTTGAGACGAAGAAAAGATTTTAAAATCAACTGACCAGAAGGACGACAGAGCGGAGAGTATTGAGAGTGAATTGTCAAAATCTCTGCATATGGCAATTCATCTCTTCTGTGGAAAAATCGTATATAAATACGATTGTACAGCTAAATGAAATGAACAACACAGTGTGTGCAGAATAAGACGGTACTGTCATTTGTATCGTTGGATTCTCATTCATAAAATTATCAATATTCAAGAGCTGATTTGTAAGGATTAGATTTGTTTTCTGAATTTGAACATGTATGGATATCAGTTATGGAACCATCGAAAATCAGCACTAGAGTACTGGACAGCCAGCTATTTCATCCTATTGCTAAGGCTCCTGAGTTCGAATGGCTTCAGCAGAATAAGAGAATAAATAAAATTTAAAAAAGACAACAGAAGTTGAAAATTTGCCTAAAGCTGAAGTTTAAATAACAAACTCCTCGAATGCAAGTACATGGTATGAGTCCCCTACTTCAGAAGGACACCTAAATGTATACTTCAGAAAAACAGTAGTTATTATTAAGCCCTCGCTTTTCTTCTACATAGTTCACGCACTTTGACTTTTGTGTTTAACTCCTATTCAACCTATATAAGTAGGTAAAATTATCATCTTCTTTCACTTAAACTTTTTTTCTTTTCGCAAGAAAGACTAGAATTCCATCACTAGAAAATCTCAGGGGGAAATAGTATTTTTTAAATGAAGAAAAAACAAAAAAAAGAATGAACCCATGTTTTTTACATATGTTTTGAATTATTAACACCTATTATATACTTCTGCACCTCTCTGTCGGTTTCCTTGTGTCTTCTTCTCTTTTCAAAGGTACTGCCTTAAACGAAGGTACTGAAACAGTGCCGCTATCCTCGGAATATTGCTAGGCCACCTGGTGAATAACGGAACCACCTCTATCATGAAATCTGCCGACAAGTTCAAAGTTGGTCTCATATACAACTGGAAATGTCACAATTATGGTGTACTTACCGGTGAATTTGAAGTTTTATGGACTTTCAAACACTCTATGAATCATTTACTTACAATTACTGTTCATTCCGCATCTCTTATATTTCACGCCAGCACCTGTACAAAAATGCTACTTACCTTCCACAATTAACGTAATCGTTCATAATTCCCGCGTGAAATTGACATACCGTATTTTTTTTCAATTACAGTTTTGATTTGATGCTATTTCTTATGAATTATTCAGTTGAAAGCATATCTCGAAAATTACCTATTGCCTTATTTGTACATTTCTTTTTAAATATTTCTCTCAAATTTACCAGTATTCAATCTATTTCTAGATTAACAAATCATATATATTCTATAAGTTCTAATTAGTGTACATTTGTTCATGCCTGTAAAAATGGCTGGTTTCTGTTCGAGAAATAAATTATTATTGTTATTAAGTGTTGAATCATTCCTATTACAAGTATTTGCAGTTGATTCGATAAACAAAGCTTCTGTTATCAATCTCTCCTCCACCCTGTGACATTAGATTGTAAAACTGTCATCCTATCCCATTCTATTATATGGTTAGTTGTGTGTAATTGCATGTAGTGAGTGCTATAGCCGAACTATTCTCTAGATTTCTTGTCTTATTCGGGTCAACTAATCTAAATTTGCTACGTTTCGATGCTCAGCTAATCTCACTACACCTGTTCTACTGTAACAACAGAAGACAAGGGTCAGGCAACAGATCGTTTATTAAGGAAAATCATCACGTATTTATAGATTTTAATGTACATTATAGTAGATTATTGTTAGTAGAAAATACAGTCTTATGATTGGTTGTTTCTCACAGAAAGTTAACCCTGCATCTCTTTGTGGCTGTGTCAGATCATCTGTATGCTAACTGTATCCGCCTACGCAAAGCCTTTGTTCTCATTTTCTCACCACCAATATTGGGGACATAAACATTGACGTCAATTACTGTCTACCAACTATGGCTAGCAGCCAGCTCTCACCACACTACTACTTTGACCTATGTACTTGACCTGACAATCATTCCAACAGGGTATTAGATAAACTAGATTGTTTTGTTTTAACGGCTCCACAGGATCCTTTAATTTACAAAGTTTGTTTCTAATTAAGTTTGTGGGTGATTGAATGCCACGTTTGCTCCTGCATTTCGAAGAATTCAATGTGAGTTTCTCGAGGTTCTTTCTTTGTATGGAATTACTACTGATGATTTAGATTCTTTATTGTTGGTGTTGTCATTATCTTGCGCATGTTTGACATGCATGTCGTCATTAGTAATAATAATATTATTATTATTTTGGCCTTCTTTGCGTAACACTAAAGTTCTAGGCCATTCAGATACAGAAATTGAAGCTGTCCATAAAATAGACACTTAGTCAGCTAATCCTATCATCATGTCAGTGGCCCAATTGTTTCCAGCCGACTCATTTTATAACTCTTCTATCTTTTTAAGCTCTTATGTAATGTAGCGTTTCATTCGTTTCTGTGTGCATTCTGACTAAAACTGACTGGTTAAATTATTTCTCGAACAACGTAACTCTCTCACCTACATCCAACTATTTGTATGTATTGATTAATCATATTAACAACTCTGCTTATAGACGAGGGACAGTTAAGCCGGATGGCTTATGACATTCATACATATACGGAGTAATAATAGATCTGGTCCTTCGATTTCTTCAAAGTTCTTGATAATTCATTCTCAATACTCTCCGTTCTGTCATCCTTCTGCTCAGTTGATTCTAAAAATTATTCTTCATCTCAAACAATGGTGCATAATTTGTTAATGGAGTCCACACGAACTAAAATTAATGAAGCTGATCCATTATCTGGACGCATTAGTATTATATTCCTGTTATTCAACAGTTCATTCAGTTGTTCTTGTAATTCACCCACTTCAACTCTACTTCCTCCCTAACAATAATAATAATGTATTTCATATAAATTTACAAATTTGCATGAAAATGCATGCCATTTTTACAGGCACGATCAAGTATGATATAATATCAAATCGTAGATTGTCTACAAGTTAATCGTATTTCAACTGTTAAATATTCGATACATATAATACACTCATTTTCTGAATTAGGCCGTATAGTTATTGAATTGTACAGTTGCCCTCCAGGTTGAGCGGGAAAATCGACTTCGTTCCGTTTTCATCCCGTGGTTGTAGGCATACGATAACCAACCAATGTTGAGGTAAGTACACCTTTTACAAGGGATTGGAATCTGTTTTAGAAAAATTAAAGTGCTGAGGTGAATCATTAAATTGTAATGAAATAGATAAGTGCAAGTATCATTAATAAATGCATTAATAAAGGAAACACCCTAGGGTAACAACATTCATTTGCAATGTATAATGCTACAGATATATCACAAACTATCATGATATCCACTTTTGGTTTTAATACAATTATCCTCATGCCAGTTGTTTTTATTTTATACCTTTTTGTGCATTTAGTGCACAACCGTACCCTTCAGAGAGTAGGAGTATAATAAGTAATGAAGAGCTATAAGATGTTAAGTTTAATGGAGTAAAATGAGGATCAAGTAAAGACGTTGTCAGAAAATAAATGAGATAAGACATTGTGGAGTGGTATGAAAAGATCTGACGATAGACAGCAAGTTAATTTATAAGATGCCCCATAAATCTGAGCAGATCCCACATGGTCGCATCTCAACAATAGGCTGGGTGAATGGTATATATTTAAAGGTAGAAGCATGATCTGTCAAGGCGTTCATTGTTATCTTTTTCAAGATAAGGATTTAAGCCCTCATAAAAATCAGAAATATCTCGAGCCTTCAAATTTTTTAATGCTGTTCCTGCAGAATGGGGCGATTCACCTTAGTGACCCCCACCATATCTACTGATCAGCTAACTCCACCCTCCCACCTTTTTTGATGTTAGGCTCTGAGACTATGATTATTATGGTTACCGCAAATATATTGCTTGGTACCAGACATGTTCGTACCCCATATTCCATCTCCCTAGCTTTCTTAATGAGTGCTTCCAATAGGTCCCCGCGTACATCTTTATGAACATATTATATATGTATGCATGCGTCCTAATGAACAGATTACTTTATAAGAAGTCAAAAACCTTGAAGAATAACAAGAATAGGTTTTGTGAATAGTGGAGCAAGATTCAGCAGAACAATATAGTTAGGGTTCAATATAGGTAGTATGAACTGAAGGTAAGGTCGGTTGGCAGGACCAAGTGTACTAAATTATCATGACAGTTTTATATATAGTAAACATTTGACATTGTAAAGTAACCTGTCTACATATATTATAAAAAGATATTAGCAGAACCAACAAAATTTCAGCATTTGGTTAACAATACTACAGAAAGTTAGTGAGTCTTACAGGTAGCCGTAAATTAAATCAATCTATGTATAATAAGAGTGTAATCAGTGTTATAATTCGTATTATCAAAGAATACATTAGACTCAAAAACTGAATGTTATAAGGGAAATAAGAGTGATAAACTAAGAGAACATTTGCTGCGTAAGTAATCATCTTAAGTATTTTAATGATAATCTAATTTCAAGTATTGAACATGCATAATTACTAAGTATTATTAGGTTAGTCTAGGAACTAGTGTACTGTCTGCAGTTAAATATTGAAATGTCATGGTTTCACCACTCTACCAGCAGTTGAGATCATTTAGAAGGGCTAGGGTTGACATGTTAATATGTTTTTCTAGGCTCCTTTTGAAACTGTCAGGCCTTTCACAGGATCTAATCTCAGAGGGTAGTTGGTTCCAAAGTTTGCAATATTTAATGGTGAAGAAGTTAGCTCTAGTGGTGAGCTTATGGGTGTTAACCTTGAGAAGGCAGTTATGGTTGCGTAGTCCATACGATTTAGGATTAGCCCAGGTTATAGACGAGTTACTGTTACATTGCTTTCTTATAACTTTGAATAAGAGAAATAAATTGCACTTCACTCTCCTTAACCATAAGGGTTCTAAGTCCAGTCGAATACATCTGTCAAGGTATTCTATTTGCTGATCATAACCTAATATGCGTTTCGTGAGGAATCTTTGGACACTCAACTTTTTTTCTGTCTGCTGATTTAAAGCTACTGTATAAGTGGGCACAGTATTCAAGTTTGGGGCGAATGCATATCTTATATATGGCTAATCTGGCTTCTGGGGTGTAAAAGTTGCGTAGCACAAAGCCGGTTAGACGTTTACAATCAGATACCACCTTATTTGCATGTTCAGTAAAGGTAAGATCTGAGTATGTTACCTCGAGATCTGTGACTGTGTTCGTGTTTGAGACAAGGTCACCGTACATGTATAGACACATGCTAGGTTTCCAACGTCCGAAGTATGTTATCCCAGATTTAGCTGGATTGATCATTAACTGCCACTTTTCACTCCAGTTACATAGACTATTTAGGTCTTCTTGGATTTTACTAACAATATTCATATCATTATGGTCGAAATCATAGACAACTTTGAGGTCGTCTGCAAAGAGGTATGGCTTGCCATACTTGATCATAGAAACAATATCATTTATGAATACAATGAATAGGGTAGGGCCAAGAACACTACCTTGTATCACGCCGCTGGTTATCGGTTTGGATGTTGATAAGTGATGGTTGACTTTAACTAACTGTTCTCTTCCTGTAAGAAAAGAAGTTATCCACTCAAGTAGCCTTCCACTTATTCCATAAGATAGGAGTTTCAATATGAGTCTCTTATGTGGGACCTTGTCAAAAGCTTTCCTAACGTCTAGAAATAATGTTGTTGCTGAACGACCTTTGTCTACACACTCAGTAATGTGGTCGAAATAATCTAATTGGCAAGTAATGCACGATCTTCTATTTAGGAAACCGTATTGGAAGGCGGATATTAAGTCATTCGAGAGCAAAAACTGAACAATTTGCTTCACATTAATTATCTTTATTCTTATCATATGTGCAATATTGACTGAGTTATTTCTGGTGCCATTTAATGCCTCTTTCCGTAATATAAATACGACTGTACAGTTGCTTGAAAATGAAGTCCTCACTGAACAAAAACTGTGTTTTTCCTTCTGAATTAGTAGATATATTTTGCGGTTTGATGAACTGCAAGGACCCACTGTCAGTGAAAGGATTTAGTGAGTTTCTACGATGTTCTGTCAAGCTTGCAGAAGCGAATGCTAATATTGATGCTCTCAAAGGCCGCATTAGCGAATGCTGAATGTCCAAGATTTTATTTGGAAAAAAATACGTCCTGATGGTCGAACCCTTAGACGCCATACGTTCAATTTGATCAACGCCATACAAGTACGTCTTTCAGATCTCGAGAATAATATATCCCAACGCCTGCATTTCTCATTTGAACAATCAGAGACCGAAAGTAGCTTATTTAAAGACTACATGTCCAGTGTAAAAAACAAATTATCTGATGATTTAGGAATTAAGATATTGAAAAGTTGCAGAACAACCGAATCTAGTATAAAATTCTCGGATTCACCGGAGAAATATGTCTTTAATTATTCTAGTAATACTCTGCCTGACATTCAGGTGCGAATTGTGTCTCTTGGTAGTAAGTTCTGCACTATCTCATCCAGAGTTTACGAATAAGATACAAAGGTGCACTTTGAAAATCTGATGTCTCAGACACAAGACCTACTTCCAAAGTCTAATAAAGAACTAGAACAATTGTAGCCTGCCATACTGCACTGCTACCATCAGGCCTAACAAGAGCAATGTAAACAACGGAAAGTGATATGAAAAGAGCCGAAAATATAATTGAATGAACTGTTAAATAACAGGGATATAGCACTGATGCGTTCAGACAGGCATAGTTATGGAGATTACATTAACAAATTATGTACCACTGTTTGCGACGAAGAAAAGATTTTGGAATCAACTGACCAGAAGGACGACAGAGCGGAGAGTATTGAGAGTGAATTGTCAAAATCTCTGCATATGGCAATTCATCTCTTCTGTGGAAAAATCGTATATAAATACGATTGTACAGCTAAATGAAATGAACAACACAGTGTGTGCAGAATAAGACGGTACTGTCATTTGTTTCGTTGGATTCTCATTCATAAAATTATCAATATTCAAGAGCTGATTTGTAAGGATTAGATTTGTTTTCCGAATTTGAACACGGATGGATATCAGTTAGGAAATCATTGGAAATTAGCACTAGAGTACTGGACAGCCAGTTGTTTCATCCTTGTTAGGGAATCATCGACAGTACGCACCCGCTGGGATCCGAACCCAGCATCTGGTTACAAAGCAAGCTCGTATACTATCCAGCTACTGATATCAATCCGTGGTCAAACTCGAAAAACAAATCAAATCCTCAGAAGTCAACTCTTGAAAATTAATCTGATGCTGGTTGGTGACTTGCTACAGGATGGAGTTTCCTGAATTTCTATTGAGAAGTCGTGATCAGTGAGGTTAATCCAGTCGGGAGTGTTGATGGATTTCCCACCGATGACATTGGTTGTTGGTCGCGATAAGAATCACGAATTGGTGGAAGTTAGAATTCTTGTGTTAGCCATTGAATCGGGTACCAGTGGCTGAATAGTATACGAGGTGGCTTGCCTTGTAACCGGAAGATCCTGAGTCCGAACCCCAAACTAGGATTAAACAGCTGACTTTCCAGTACGCCAGTGCTGGTTTTCAAATGGTTTTCTAACTGATATCAATTCGTACTCATACTCGAAAAGCATCAGTAGACAAATTAATTCAATTCTTCTCGAGTTTTCCAAAGCTATTGCTGTCAGATATCTGAAACCTGGTATCTGTGTCTAGAAAGAAGCAGTTGATGGTCTTCCCTTGACTTGATAATTAAATGTCTTTACTTCTCTCTCTCTTTCATTTGATTACGTAATCTTTGGCCTTAAACTCCCCCCACTTTGATACAGTGTAACTTGTTTTGTTTCTCGTTTTTATGATTTGAGTTGAACTCACAACATTGAACCCCAATTTATTAGTTACTCATCATCTTACCTTTTGTCTTTATTATGTAACTCCCTTACCATTGTATCCAGACACTGATTTTTGTTTAAACTTGGGTGAAAACCACATAAGTATAGTTTTCTGAGCACCGTTTATTAACTTTAGAGCCTCCTCTCTGTCAGCCGATACTATGTAGCATTTGCAAGTATGTTAAAATTGTTTCTGTACATAAACTTAATAATATCTTCAGACTGTAAGTAGCTGATGAGAAGCCAGCGAAATAGACAGTGATGGTACCATTATCTTATAGTGCACATAATGTTGCTCTTACTTTATTCAAACTCATGAAAGGGGAATAAGTGTATTAAGGAAGGGAATTCACCAGAAAGATCCTTTTTGCTGAACTACTTTTGTATTGCATTCACTTATAAACTTCGACAAAGAAAGGGAGATCAAATCAAATAATGATATCATCATTCTACTTCACAGGTTGTCATCAGACTCAAACTACCTGAAATTGCACTGGGCTGACAAAATGATACATTTGCTGTTTATAATATAAGTCATGCATCTATAGTATTTGACCGTCTTAATGAGATCCATCCACACATTAAATTCACCATGGAATATAAACACAACGACAAGTTCAGTTTCCTGGACCTTAATGTTAGAAGAAGAAACGATGGAACGGTCGAAAAATCCATCTACAGAAAATAAACCTCGACCAGACAATATCTTCACTACAACAGCTTGTGTCCTTTGAGCTATTAATGGGGATTAGTAAGGATGCTGTAAGACAGAGTCAGGAAGTTATGTTCACCCAACAAGGTGGAAGGAGAATTAGGCTTTGCTGAGAAATGCCTAAGGGAAGATGGGTATCCAAAGAGATTTATCCAAGAGTATAGCAGCAAAGAAAAGGACGAGAAGATGAAACACTCAACTGTTGAAGATAAGAAAGTGTTCATTTGTCTCCCGTTCAAAGGAGAAGCTGTATCACAAAAAATTGACAAGGGATTGAAGGGCGTAATAAAAAGATGCTTCCCTGAAGCTAAGCTCGTAAAGCTATACAGCACTACATACTGTATAAGCCAGTCCAAACAGGATAAGCACCCTGCTCATGTTACCAATTGCGTTTAGAAAATTTACGTGTACTTGCCGACACAAGTATAGAAAGAAATGACAGAAATAATGGCTTCTCTCCGGTTTTCTGAGCATATTGTACCAAGATTTTTCTGCGTTTAAATAATTAAATCTGAGCACATCCCAAGAAACTTATGCCCAGAAGAAAGCAGATATTCTGAAAGTGCAATCACCAGACACCTTGTGGATACGGGTCATTTTATCGAGATTTCCAAATCCTTCAAAATATTAAGCATACAGAGGACAGCAAATTTACTAAGATTTGTTGAATCGATTGCAATCAAGCATTTCAAAACCAAATATATGCAACACATAAACAGTTGATGAAACGATTCCAAAAAGTAGACACCAACAATGGCTTAAATGCTATAGGACGCATGATTACATTTTAAAAACAGATTGAACCTTCTCTACCCATTTACTGCTCAACTAAATCATCACCACCACTACATAATAAAAACCGGGAGGATTTAAAAACATGTATTCACATATTCACATGTAATTGGTAAATGTAAAAATGAAATGATAATATTCCACAGTATCGATGACGGTGGTTTCATGGCTGACGGAAAACACGCTACCCTAGTTGAGATTTAATTTTGTGTAAGCAACACAAGAGAGAAAACACTTGAAATAGAATAATAATATATGATTTTGTCTTTCCCACTATCATAAAAACATTCTTTTTCAAGAAATACTCCATGGAATAACAATGTCTTTAGAATTTTAAATGTAAAAGATCAAGCTAGCTATTCAAACAAATTTTCATTGATATTTTTACATCGAGTTGGACTGTGCAACCTTCAAGAATCAATTTCCAGGGGGAATAAAGACACTGGATATTTTACTTATCAATAACATAAAAAACAACACAAAAGGTGAGTTCTTTTCTCAAAAATACTGACTGATATTATGAAAGCGAAAACATAATAAGAATCCATGTGATGATTTTATTTCTATGTTGTGTGTGTGTGTTAAGTGCGGAAATCTTCCAGGAAATTGCACCTCGATAGATGATTACACATATTTATACTACATACCTATATTTATTATGGGGGACTAACTGTTGGCATATGACCAAGTGGAAGGTGGGGAGGGGGGCGGGTTAAGAACCTAGAACTCAGTGGTTTAAACACTCAAAATAACAAGCCACAACTCCATATACATTGGAATGATGCTAATTTCCAGAGAAAAAAGCAACAAGCTGGGTATCTATCTGTATTGACATTATATGTAGGACGTGGCAACTGGAACTGCTGCACCTCGGTGCCAAGTTCTATGTTGAATCCAGCATTATATGTAGGAGCTAGACAACGGTCTTTTTGGTCTAGACAACAAATCATTGATAATCTAGGACATTTAAATTATTTATATAGTGATTGATATTGAGCAGTAGAAAAATCAAAGCTCAACTGTTTTGCACTTCACTTCACTGTTATAAGAAAATTCCTATTTTAATGTCTTGGATGTGATAATAATTCTTTGGGTGATTTGACTTTCTCTCGGTTCATATATTTGACAAAAATCCTACTAGCAACTTATTATTACTATTATTAGCTGGAGAGTATAAAAGAGCTTGTAAGTGATAGTTCTTCAAATGACTACTTTAAAAGATTATCACTGTGACATGAAACTATTTATTATGTGGGAGGTGAATTCAGATAGATTAGGGTGTGTGTTTTTTAATTGTCCACTACTGGGTGGCACACCCTTCCAATTAGAAGACTTGAAGTTTAAACAACAAGATATACATTATGTCCTTTAAGTTAACATTGAATTCACCAGTAGGCACAGAAATTGAGGTATTTTACAACGAGTATTTCATTATATTCTTTAAATGGGGTGGGTAAGAGTAAATGTCATATGTGTACACTACAAAGACTTCAGGGGCAACAGTTTTTTCAACTGATAAACCCAATTGTGCACGTGACTGACTACTATACACAAAATGCTAATATTCTCATTCTGCAAAACTATTCACAAACCTACATGGGATTGTTGGTGAACTAGAATTCGGACATATTTTATCTTAGTTTACTTCTTATATGACTTACAGCAGTATGCCTTATACTTACTGTTGACCAGCTCTTATGTAACTGGAAATCCCGAAGATTCGCCAGCATCTTTGGTCAGCAGAAAAAAAACAGAGCTGGCGTCAAGTAACTGATGTTATCTTGCATGCCGCCAAGTCATTCGAATGCAGTCTGATAATTATACCAAATAAAATAATACCCTGGATACCTTTTATTAATTGCATAATTGTACTTCTTGTAATACCTATGACTCATAAGCAGTGAATTCGTCTAATGGTTTTTCCTTACTGAGGAAACTGAATGTTATCATCTAAATATACAATCGCTTGAAAACGGTAATTTATATAACAACAAGGTATGAGAGGTTACAAGCAGACTACTCAGTGACCCGGTCACGTGACAATACCTGTTAGAACACAAAGATAATAATCATATGGGAAACACTTGTACGAATTTTACACCTTTACTTTGCATCTACTAAGCGATTATTAATTACAAAGTATAATCTTTCTATACTTGTATGGAATTAAAACCAATACAGCTTCCTTTTATTTAAACTGAGACTTTAAAAGTCCATGTAAACATTTACATCTTAGTTAATGGAAAGAGCTAAGCGCACGGGAGGGACAGACAGAAAAGACAGAATTAGTAACTTTCATAGTGTAATAGTGCATGTACTTATCTATCTTTATCTTTGTTCTGAATATTACATAACTTTTATTTACCGATTTCTTTTTATGATGAGTATCAGTTTTGTTTTTCACTTGCTTTATTGTCTGCTATCAATCGAACTGCAACAAATTCAATGAAATCAAACGGGTATATCTGATAATACTACAGCGTCTTCGTTTAGACTTCTCTTAAACTATAAAAAGATAAGAAGGAGTCTTGCTAACATTTGATAAGAAATAAACTTTAATAGTCTTCTTTCATTCGCAATCAAACGATAATAGTACCATAAATACTGAAATACAAGAAATAACTCTGGAGTATTTGAGAAAGCTCACTCCAGATATACATGCTAAAGACATAATGTTTCTTTCTGAATAAGCATATATGTAGACAGTTTTCGCACCAACGAACGCGAAATGCAACACTTTTATTGTTCCGCTTCAGTGAAACCATCATAAATTTTCCACTACAATGATATTGAGGAAAGTACAGGCAGGTGAAGGTAATATGAATTCCTAAAACTACAGGCTTTTTCATGTAACTTAGTAGTGAAATAAAGAAAAACCGAATCATTGTTACTATTTGTGCATCTGTGGTCGACAACAGGACTTCCCCTGAGGAAGCCTGGCACAACATACAGTTAACTGTAGACACAACTGTAAAGGCTGTTAATAACCTAAAACCAAAAGTTAATAAGAACCATTGGATATCTACCGCCTCATCCGAACTGATTGACGCAAGAAGGCTGATTCCAGCGAGCTCCGAATATGATGAGGAGCGAAAGCTGCTCAAACTCAAATTAACAAGAAGCCTTCTTAACGACCATGAACTGTGGTGGGTAACAAAAGCAAGAGAGATGGGAAAAGCATCGGTGATAGGTAACATCAGAAAACTATTTAGGCTTATCAGGGGAACAGGTGGCAAAAGGCAAACGGTAAGTGAAACAATCTCTGAGAAAAATGGCACCATAATTAGCTCTCAGGATAGACGACTGGAACGCTGGAAATAACGCTTTGAGGAGCAGTTAAATTGGCCTAAAGCCACACCCGACTTACCGAACACCCAACACCTCCCTGAATGGGATATAGACACAGGTCCTCCGTCCCTAACTGAGGTTATTAAGGTTGTTACTAGTCTCAAACGAGGCAAAGCAGCAGGACCTGATGGGATGACTCTAGAAGTATTTCAGTACGGTGGAGACAGTTTAATGTCTACGTTAACTAAGGTACTAGAGAGCGTCTGGGAATCAGAGGAGGTTCCTTTGGGTTGGTGTAAATCATAGGTTATCCCGATATACAAGAAGGGAGACAAGTCTTCCTGTGATAATCACAGGGCTGTCAACGGACACTTGGAAGCTAATAGAGGAGAGGAGAAAGGTGAAAGAGAAAATGATTGAATGCAAAGATGAACAAGAGAAGGAGACGCTGATCTCAACTTACACAGCACTGGACAAAGAAGTGAAGAAAAGTGCCAGAAAGGACAAAAGACAATTCTACGACAACCTGGCCACTGAAGCTGAGAAGGCAGCGGGCAAAAGGGACCTGAGGACACTATATCAGATAACCAAGTCTCTATCCGGGAAGAGATCAACACAAGTGAAACCTATAAAAGACAGCCAAGGGAACCCTATTACCAAAGAAGAAAGACAGATTAAACAATGGGCGGACCACTTCAAAGGACTCTTGAACCGACCACCACCTACAACCCGTCCAGAAATACCAACAACAGCACGTACACAACTGCAAGTTGACACCAATCCTCCAACGAAAACTGAAGTCATGAATGCAATCAAGCTTCTGAAAGCTGGAAAGGCAGCTGGACCAGATGGAATACCCCCTGAAGCACTGAAAGCGGACCCAGAAACGACAGCAGATATGCTGACTCCATTATTGCAAAAGATCTGGAAAGGGGGAAAGGTGCCTACTGACTGGAGGAAAGGTTACCTGGTGAAACTACCAAAGAAGGGCGACCTAGGACTCTGCAAGAACTGGCGAGGAATCATGCTCCTGTCGACGCCAAGTAGAATTCTGAGTCGCATCATCCTGGAGAGAATAAAGGACGCACTGGATACAGAACTCCGACCAGAACAAGCTGGATTCAGAAAAGGCAAATCATGTTCTGACCAAATTGCAACTCTACGCATCATCATCGAACAAAGTATGGAATGGTAATCAAATCTCTACCTCAACTTTATAGACTTTGAGAAGGCCTTCGACAGCGTTGACCGTGAAGTAATTTGGAAACTACTCGAGTACTACGGCGTACCCCAAATATTCATCAACCTTATTCAACAACTGTACGACAACGGCACATGTCAAGTGATCCACAACGGAAAACTCAGCGAGGCGTTTGGAGTAAACACAGGAGTCAGACAAGGGTGCTTATTATCACCGATGGTATTCCTAATTGTGGTGGACTGGATTATGCGTCAGACAGTGGGAAACGAGGAGACAGGAATATCCTAGACCGACCGATGTGAAGAACCTAGAAGACCTGGATTTCGCGGATGATTTATGTTTGATGTCACACAAAACAACGGGAGGGATTTGAAAGAGGTTACTTCTTTCACTTATTTAGGGAGCATTGTCTCAACCACAGGAGGAACGGACGAGGATGTCAAATCGAGAATCGGGAAGGCGAGAAACACATTCATCAACCTGAAACCAATCTGGAAATCTTCGTCACTCAGCCTGCATCAACAACAAAATACGGATTTTCAATACAAACGTCAAGTCAGTCAGTTCTTCTATACGGATCAGAAACTTGGCGGGTCACAAAGAATATTTCCAACAGCCTGTTGCAGACTTGTATCAACAACTGTCTTCGCTCTACACTGAAGATCAGATGGCCGGAAAGAATCGCCAACAAGAAGCTATGGGAACAAACAAAACAGGAACCAATAGCCCAACAAATATGCAGGAGGAAGTGGAGATGGATTGGACACTCGCTGAGGACGCCATTGGGTGACATCGCCCGTCAGGCCAGTGCTCGAGTGGAATCCGAAATGGAAGCGGCGAGTGGGACGTCCAAGGGTGACATGGAGGAGATCGTGTGATGAGGAACTGAAACAGTATGGATTAACATGGATGCGGGTGAAAAGTACAGCACAAGGCAGAAGCAAGTGGAGATGTGCAGTTGAAGCCCTATGTTCCACTAGGAACCCAAGGGAACAATAATAATATATCTAAAGTCCTGGACTCAACAACAATGTGTAGACTAAACTGTCCACGGGACGAACAAACACGGGAGAACCAGGCAGGTTTTAGACGAGGAACAATGTGTATTGGTCATATATTCACCATTCAACGAGTTCTGGAACGTAGACATACTTACTGACATCCAACGATCGTCATATTTCTTGACCTAAAGGCGGAATTCGATTCTGTCGACCGAGAGGTACTCTGGCGATGCTTGTCTGTGAATGGAATACCGAGACAGTATACTGCACTGATCAAGGCACTCTACTACAACTCATGTAGTCAGGTAAGAGCTTACGGCGAGTTGTCATCTGAAGTGGTGACAATCAGTGGTGTCCGTCAGGAATGCCCACTGCCCCCATTTCAGTTTAATTTCATCATAGACTTAACCCTAACTGTCTTCGGCGACTCAGGGATTGACTTGTTACCAGGGAGTAATAATTACGTCTGAAGCCATCATCCTTCTTCTCAGGTCAACTTTCAAACTGGAAACAGAGCTGTCTCAACTCCTCCCCTAATCCTAACTTTCTTGCTAGTTTTCCTCACGTTCCGAATCGGGTAGCCCTCAGTCCACAAAAAGGTATTATATCTCAATCCATTTAATTGTAATCATTGCCAACTGTTGCTTTCCTAAAGAAGTGTGATCATTTTTGGCACTATTGGCATTCATAGGATTTAGATAACACATAAATTATATCAGTGTTTAAGCAAGTCAAGAGATATCACATAGTGATTAGCTTTCCAGCTATTTCAGCCTAACATCACTAGAAGTTTACATTTCATGATTTCCGTCGTTTCATGGAAGGGAAATTTATAGCACAAACTCTGAATGTTCAGCAGTATGATCCAATGGCTCACCGACATTTTCTCAATACTCGGTATCTACAGTTGCATATTTCAATGACAATAATTTTACACATATCATATATGCATAAAGTTGTGTGAGGGGGAACATGGGCATCATGCGGTGCGCTTTTACAAAAGCAATAGTCTTGTAGCCTATGCAGTTAGTGAATTTATTTTTCAGTTGCAAAGGCAGGTCCCAATAAATTTTTGCATGGCAAGTAGTAGCTAAGGTTAAATTACAGGCCAGTAAATTCTACGAAGTCCCCAGTTCCAGAGTTTCATCGATTAGTTCCAGACTCCCAAGATTCAATTACTTGGAAAGTCCAAATGAAAAATTTTCAAGTAAGCATATGAAAAGAAATAGAAAAGGTTTATAAGACTGGCAAGGTTTTATTCCGGTCATTCTAATGTTCTCTGTGGTTTGAATTCTGTTATTGAAGCTTTTGATGACAGTCAAAACATTACATCCAGTGTTATTTCACTAGGAAGCGGGATTCGTATATTTCTTGTAGGCTGAGGAGCATACTGAGGTTTAATTGGATTAACTTCTCCTGACTAGTTCTCCGTGACGAGTCAAGCTTCTCTGACATGTGTTAATTGTAGCGGCTTCTAAATATCTCCCCTTAGACCGCATGGCTGTTATAGGATTGAACATTGAAGATAGTTAAGGAGATAAAGGGATACTGACTTTTACACAGAGTACTCTGCATACAACGCAAGTTATTATCCTTCAACTACTGCTTATACCGAATAAAAATCAAAAAGCTGGGTTGGCGAAATAACCAGAACAAAGGAAATAGCAGAATAGCGTAAGTGCCCGGTCGGGTGTGTTGTCTTTGAAATAAAACTTAAAACACCTTAATCCTCCAGAAACGACACAGAAGTTTGTCTAATTGATCTACTTACTTTAGCTCTAGTGGAGTTTCAATGTCAGGAGAGTACATCACAGCAGTTTTCTCTAGAGATCTAAAATATTCAGGTCATTATATTCAGTCTACTTTATGACGTATATGACAATCAAGAAAGTCAGAGAAATAGCATGACGGCATTTACTGTGTTCGATACCCAGAACACTTCGATATGATTCACACGCAATATTAGTACCAAAAGCTGGCATATGTCTTCGTGGTGGAGGAGGAATTTTCACATAGGATCACTGGAACTGACAAATAACAACCACCGAACACTTTTAGTCAAATGAGTATCTCAATAAGTAGTAGACAGAGGTACAAATTAGTCATACAACTCAAGATGGATATAGTTTAAAATTCTCTATAACAAAAACTTCACGATTTCAGGTTAATTCCCAGACTGTGATTTCTCGTCAAGATGCATTGAGCATCGAGCACATTTGCCAGTATAAGTGGCGGAAATTTCTGTACTTACGTTGCCTCACGATGTACGTGTTGGGTGTAATTGTATAGTTTGGTTTTCCAGTAGATTTTGCTGTGCGCTTATGATTTCTAAATCCACGGAGTTAATGTGTTAGTACCAATAGTCAGTGATTTGAAAGCCCGTAAACTGGTTGTTCATTTCACTTTTATATTGTATACGGAGTTGCGAATGAGTATTAAAACGGGTGACTCTAAACTATAGCAGCCCAAAACGAAGCTACCTGATGAAAGCATTGGTGACCTAGGCGAATTTATGTACATAAGTTGGTTTAAGCCAAATATGAGGACTCCTGTAATAAATTGGGAGGTTTTCTCGGAACATATACAAGAATACTTTCCCATGTGACCAGTTTTTAACATTGCATTACTTGTATATAGACATTTATTTCAGATAACGTACTTTTACATCTGACTGGTCGCTGGAGGTAGTTTTGTTTTGGGCTGCTGTAGTTTAAAGTCACCATGTTTTGGGAAAAATTAATGCCTTTATTCGGAAATTTCGAAGGAAGACAAAATGGATCATTCACTGGTAGCGCTGCAGAAATAATGCTTCATTTTGAGTATCCAAAGAAGTATTTTTATGTATTGTAAGAGGAAAAAGCCATTGACATATGGTTGTGGTGGGAACCAATATATTCAACTCATTAGTAGTTTGTAGGCTATTTCATCAAATTTATGTACGTGGTCAGTTTTGGTAGAGAAGGCAAATCGACACTGAAATTGTGAGGGATTTGTCGATCACGATGGCTTTTTCCTGGCTGACTTTCTTTTTATTTCTCTGCAGTTGGCGTGTATTACATTTGTCATCACACGTATCCATTTTGCTGTTTTCCTCCGTAGTCCTCTTCAGCTCGCCCTGCTATCATCCATAAGCTGCCATATTATCACATGATCTCCTACATGTCACCCTTTGAACGCCTATCTGACCCTTTTCCACTTGGCTTCCACTCGAGGGCCTGGCATGCGATGTCACTCGATGGTCTTCTCGGTGTGTGTGATCCATCCCCACTTTGTCTTGCATATTTGTTGAGGATTAAGTAATTGTTTGGTTCGTTCTCAGAGTTTCTTGTTGGTGATCCTTCCTGATCGTCTGGTTTTCAGTATAGAGCGAAGGAGATTGACAGATGTCTGAAACTTGTTAGAAATGTCTTTCGTGACGTGCCAAATGTTTGACTCCTGTAGAGGAACTGACTTAACATTAGTGTTGAAAATCTGAATCTTGTTCTTGATTCTGAGTGCTGAAGATTTCCAATCTGACTAGAGTGGTGTGAGTGTGAGTTGCCCATGCAGTTCTGGTTTTGATATCCTCATCCGTTCTGCCTGTAGTTAAAACGATACTGCCTGGCGAGGTAAAAGATGTCACCTGTTTCAAATTTCTGGTGTTGTTGTTTTTGGTTGATTATTTTCATTACCTCCGCCTTCTGTTTGTTCACTTGGAGTCATGCCTTTGCTGTTTCTTGTGCCAGTTTGTGGGTTTTCGCCTTTGAGTCTTCGATTATTTGTGACAGTAGACATAAATCACGCGAGAAGTTCAGATCTAGTATCTTCTTATCGGTTCAGAGTATTCCTGTCTTCTCGCTTCCTACGGTCTGATGCATGATCCAGTCCATCACAATTAGGAATATCACTGGTGATAGAAGTCAGCCTTGATTTACTCCTGTCTTCACTTCAAACGCTTCACTGAGTTTTCCCTTGTGGATCACTTGACATGTGACACTCAGATAGTTGTTGAAGGAGGTTAATAAAGAATTTGGGCACTCCATAGCGTTTAAGTAGTTCCCAAATTACTTTGCGGTCTACGGTGTCGAGGGAATTTTTAAAGTCGATGAAGTTGAGATAGAGATTTGACTGTCACCCTATGCCTCTGTTCGTTGATGATGCGTAAATTTCCAGACGTGATTCGCTCTTCCTGAATGCAGGTTTTCCTGGTAGGAGTTTTGTATCCAGTGCATCTTTTAGTCTTTCTAGGATGACGCGACTTATTTTTTTGTTTGGTGTGGATAAGAACATGATTCTGCGCCAATTCTTACAGAGGTCTAAGTCGTCCTTCTTTGGCAGTTTGAGACTGGATTCAACACAGAACTTTGCTCAGATGTGCAGCAGTTCGAGTCGCCACACTCTATGTAACACAGAGAAAGAAGAGAGTAAAGGGTGGTTCAAAAGACAGATAATAAACAGAAGTGTCCCAATCAGTAGGTACCTTTGTTTCTTTCCAAACTTTTTGCAATAGTGGCGTGAGGACATCCGCTATGATCTCGGGATCCATTTTCAGTGTTCCAGGAGGAATGCCATCCAGCCTTGCTGTCTTCGCGGCCTTCAGTAGCTTGATTGTATTCACGTCTTCTGCAGTTGTTGGTAGATTGGTGTCCACTGACAGTTCTGTAGCTTTTGATGGTATTTCTGGCCGAGTTGTAGGTAATGGTCGGTTCGAGCTTTCTTATAGGCTTCTTATCCTAGTACGGCGTGCTAGCTTAGACTTCATTATGCTTTGTGTTCTGCTAATCTAATCTATCCTGGCCTAATATTTTGACTTGAGTATTTGACGTCATGATCATTGTAACGTATTAGATAAACTAAATTGTTTTGTTTAGTGGGTTCCACAGGTACTTTTAACCGACGTAATTTTTTTCTAAGTGGTGTTCTAGATTTGAATGTCGCTTGTTAAGATTCCTATGTGAGGTCCTAGAAGTTTGGTCTTTGTATGGTAACTCTAGTGATGTTTTAAGTTCCATCTTTTTGGTGTTGTCATCTTTGTGTGTATATTAATTACTCATATCATACCCATTTATCCGCTTCATTTCTATTGTCTCATACATTTCTTGATTATTATGTATGGATAATTTTTAAGCGTCAAGGTTTCTCTTGTCTTTCGTACTTCCTGCTATAGATTTTCCTTTTCACTATTTATATGTTTAGTCCTTGAACATTTCACCAATCCTACAAACGATGGTGTACAGAGTTGTGTAGTTACAATTGGTATGATTATAAAACAATAAATTTTGTTCAAAATGCCACCCAGTAAATAATACCGTATCACTGTGATATATCCAATAAACGAATAATTTTAGAATTCTTAAGGCTATTACTAGTTTACTTACGTTCGGCTTGGGTAACAAGGGAGGTCAGTCGATGCGATTGTGAATATGCATCGACTAGAATGCCTTAGACATGTGCTACACAGATCAAGTCGTCGCTTTCCCCAAAAAGCGGAGTTGGGTTATATAAGCTTAGGTTGGAAAAGAGTTAGTGGTGGTCAGATACAGCGTCAATGCATGAAATCTTACACTGTTGGTTTGGGCCGTGCAGGAAAATTGATAATGTATAATGGGCGTCTTCAAGATGGCAGAAACCGGTAACTAGAAGGTATTGATGATATTACCGAAAATCGCGTTTAATGACATGATTGAATTATCGTTTTTACACTTCTGTTATCGACTAAAGTTTCGTCGCTCTCCTGTACATTTCTGTTCACTGTAATATATTTACATTGTTTTCTGCACGCCTCTATATGCCTTATGAAATATGTCAACTTAAATTGCTGCGATTTTGTACAAGTTTTTGTTTTATTGGATTCAGTTCGGTTCGTCTCCGAGAAATGACTCTCCAGGTCCCCTTTAACTTTTTAGTAATATGCTATTAGTTCTTTTGCATTTTATGAATTTTTATTTGCTTTCGTAATGACATTTCTTTATGTCGTGTGCTTATGTTCTAGTCTTAATGTCAAGAATATTCAGTCTAACGTTTTACTCGTCCGTATTGATCTGCTCACGATGATGTCTCCAAATATCTACCTCGAAAAGGATTCATATCTTCAGAAGCCTAAAGTACTTTTGAGCGAAAGTGCTGTCAGGATGCACTATCTTCCTGACTACTACAAACTTTTGATCACAATTCATTTTTTCCCATATGGTGCTTTCTTACCACCCCATCCAATTTAAGCATAGGGAATATAGCGAATAACTGACTTGATCATATCACTCCTAATGGGTTTACGGTCGATGTGCTTTCTTAACCAAAAAGACTTTTTGGTTTTCAGCAGAGAGGTTATCGACTGTCCGTTTAGAGTTAATTGTAGTATGGGGCAGCGCACTCTGTCTCACTATATGACTGAAATGTGATAATTAAGGATGGAATGTCTACCAGGGTTTCGAGTATTTAACCGCAACTTCTTTATATTACTACGCCTGCGTTATGTAGCTGTTAGTTTTACTGTGTAGTGATTGAGAACAAGGGTCTATGTATGGTATTGAAGTCATTTCATGATACAAATTAGCGTAAACCAAAATACTTGGGATATGGTTTATAAATTTTTGCCCACCAGTCACCTCAAATTCTAATATTTACTATAGCGACAGATTGGATAGCAGTGAAGCATAGACATATCGAGGTATCTTACTAGTTTATCAAATCGATGTCGACTGCTTGTCCAGGAATGCATTAGATTGGAAACTATAGGTGGTATATCTCAGCAGCTGTTATAGTTCCACAGATGTATTCATTATTTGTCTTCATCTGAGTCTTCACTGCATCTTTCACTTTATTGTTTATTGTTTTGTATGATAGTAGCATTTCATCTTATAATCTACTTAGCATTAGGATATGAGGTGTAATGATATGGAATTCAATTACAGAACTTATTCTAATTTGTCTTTTTCTATAGTTTCCCTGTATATATTTTTTCCACATGCGTTGTATCCCACCTACGTCAAGTCATTTTCCTCTTAGGTGGGGTTATTTAACAGATTTTAGTTGTAAAGTTTATCCTCGTTTTACTTGGCTAATATTAATTTACTGACATTGTTGTAGTAACCGCTGCTGTTACTACCTAATAGTAAGTTACAGCACAGTCTACAGACCTATGCGAGGTGTACTCTCCTTGAATAATAAGACAATTTACTTATTAACTCCAGTATCCTGGTGCTTATGTGTTATAAAACTGGACCTCATATTTTAGTTCTACTTCTTACTGTGAATTAAAATAGTCTACTGAATGTCTCTGATATCGATATGTTTTAGCCTAGACAATAATTTACTTTGATTCATTCCAGGTACGAATCAGATATGTCGTATTTTTGTTAGGTTTTCAGGTCAAACCAAAACTTGGCATCAGTTCATGAAATCTTTGAAAGTTTGTTTGAGCCACTTAGGCAGGTGTAAACTGCCTGGTTGGCGGCCTCAAATTCTAAGTACCAGTTGCTGAAGACAATTGATGATATGGTTTCAAATCGTTCTCAGTGGCGCAGACGCATTCATTCTTTGTAATCTCCCATATCCGTTAGACCCGGTTGTTTTTCCATGTTATCACTCTTCCTCTAGTACGTTTCTGCTTATTTATTCTTCTTTTGAATCTCTTTTTTCTTTTTTGTCTTCCTTTGTCTGATACATAGAGTGTGGAAAGTTGAACTGCTGCACTTCTGTGCAAAGTTCTGTGTTCAAACCGGTCAGTTAGTTTGATTTTCAATGTGTCTATCAAATTCTCCACAGAAAGGTTTAGTTATTTATACTCATGTAACTTCGTAAACCTTTGGCTTAATGGAAATAGTACTTATCGATACAACTGAACTTCTTTTTTCTATATCTACAACAGTGGTACTGAAGAGATTTTTAAGGGTAACTTGTCGATGTTATTTTCATTAAGCTATGCGCTTCTATAAAATTGTGATTGCACTCTGTTTGGCCTGTTTTGTTTGGAATCAAGCTAATTTAACATCCCTGTGTCACCACTTGCTCCCGTGGTTTACATTAGGAGTCGTACACGAGTCTAATACGAATGGAAAATATTCCACTTTTGTGTAACGCTTACCGGTATTCGACACTGCATAAGCACCCATTTTTGGTATAGACTTACATCAAAGTTAGTTTTCATTACGGCTAGATAGGCAAAAAGTTCAAAATCTTTAAAAAGCATTCACTTATTCAAATAACAGATCAGTTTTTAAAATAACATAGTCTCGGGATATAGTACAATCTAGTTTAATGACAGCAGGTTCTAGGTTGGTTTTGTCTCGTTTGGTATTCCGATATCCTCCAAGACTTAGTCGTCCTAGTTTTTTGATAAATGTCGTTCCAAACGAACTTTCATTACTTAAATTTGTACTCGTATTAATTGCTAATCTGTTGTTTGTTGGTGTACACGAATGTCTAGGACCTTCTCTACTATCAATATGAAAAACTGTTGCTCCTTTAGTTGATGAGTTCCTTCCTAAAGAGCACTGCGAACGCACTTGCTCTTCTTCTCCCATCGGTTAGGTCAGCATGAGCAGGCAACGGATCAAAAATAATTCCATTTTCTCCAGCTTCTTGGTTTTTTTCCACATCACTTTTAGAATATCTATGACACCGTAGTTATCACGGGCTGATGCTGAAATAATCGAACTAAATGGTATTTGTGATTCATCTGCTACTGATTCTACTTCTTCATCTGTTATCAACCATTCACTTTCTCTAATGTCGTTTTTGTTGACGACTATAACTATAATTAATTTTCTGTAATCTTCTGGTCTCTCTTCTTGGATTTCCATCAGAATTGTTTTAATTCTATCCAAACTTGACGAGTCATCTCTAGCACAAACAAGTACAAAAGCAGAACCTCTTCGATGCCATAGTCTGTTCATTGCTGGAAACATGTAACTGCCTGCAGTATCGATAAGTCTCAGTCGACATAAATTTCCTTTAACTACAAACTCTCGAATAAATGAATCTTCGATAGTCGGTTCATATTTATCGTCCCAGGTATTGGAACTTGGTCCTTTGATTATTCTCTGAATTAGGGCAGTTTTTCCCACTCTACCTTCTCCCATGAATACAACTTCTGCATGCGGTTGTTCTCGATCATCCATTGTAGTTACCTCCTAATAAATAAAGAATTTAAGAAAAAAAAAGTTCTTTGGGTATAATTAGCAATCATTAGTAGATTGAATAGTTTGTCTTGTAATCAATACGCTTACTAAATACTCTCTTAAATTATGAAGACCTTCTCCAAAAAAAACTTGTTATTGTTGGTTATTAAAGTTCACGATTTTTGTAGTCATTTGGCGCTGACATGGCATCAGCTGGAAACTCTTATTAAATGGAGGTCCTTGTACTAATCTTTGAACTACATTTCATTTCGTTTTAGAAGTTCAACACCCCTTGTAGTAGTTAGTCTCATCAGAATGGCAGTGATAAAATCTGAGTACTAAGATTACTGAAGAAATATGACAAGAGGAATCCTTACGGAGATTGGGGCTTTTATAAACGTCAAAATCTGACAAACTTCAACACAACGACGTCAAAATATTTCCTCACCTTTAAACTGAGTAATGTTAACCATACCCGCAATAGCTTTTTTAGCTCTAATTTATAGGGGGAAAATTCTTAATCTCCCATTTCGTGACTGGTCTTACTGCTGTATTAATCAATCGTACGTAGAGACAACCATTTTAAGTAGTTTGAAAACCATGTATTATGATGCATTTTTACTTAGGATATGTTCACAAGTGGTGTTTTTCTCAGTCTCGGTAGCAGACTACTTTTAATAATTACCTTTATTGTAAAATAAATATACAAAGTCCAAGCTTATCGCGATGTTTTTATGAAATATTAAGATATTTTATTAAGAAAATGAGTCATTTTAATAATCATGCTTTCATTTACGTGGTCGCTTATTTTGTACTGATACGGCATATATCCAGCTCTTATGTATTATATGCTTCTCCTCTTTTTGGTGATGCATTGTTATGACTGTTATATTGATTGCACCATTGTAGTGCAACTAAATGGTTATTTGATCGATAAAAATAAACTGGACTGATGCGCTAGCTGATCTATTAGTCGCATCACTTAGTGCTTTAGCCAAGCTGTATTATTCACACAAGCTCTCACTGAAGTAACATCAGAATACAGAACAACTGTTCCTCAACAGAAACTTATTTTTTCTCAGTTAAACTATCATTTATTTGGAAAAATATGACTTAGACAATTTAAATATAGAATATAACAGATAACAAAACGTCAACAAGGTGTAATTTGAAAATTCGATTAATTTTCACCAGTAGATGTTGAACTGCGTTTCAGTTCCCTATGACATGCATATTACAGGCAGCTGCTAGTTTTGTCTTGAAACTGCATGTGTTATAAACTGCTGGGTCAAATGTACAAGTGTGATGGTTAGATTAAAGAAACTGTTTTATGGGTCTTTTTGGAAAATAAAGCAAAGGTGTTTGCCCAATGGAAAGAATAATGTTCGATTGATATTAACTATCCAAAGCCATTTATGACTGGAATATTCATTTTTCTTCAGTATATTTTAGGCTTTAAATAAATCACTCTCTCTTCTAGCATGTCTCTTTTGTTGGTCCTAATATCGTCTGTTGATCTATGAGTCTGCCTTTTTAATATATATTAGTCACATATAAATGATTAATAGTAGCTCGGGTTATCCAATTCCTATTGGAGAATGCGAATTTCAATCTAAAGATGGACACAACGACTAGTTTTGGTATTAGTTTGTATAGTAAGCCATCAGTTGGGAGATAGTCACTTCTCACTGTGTACTTGTTTTGTCACTGACTGTATTGGTTCTCGTGTGTATCCTTTTAATTAATAGAATTCAGGTTTAGTTAGTTTGCTGGTCAGCTGTCAGAGTACACATCTAAGCGTTCAACTACCTTGTAAGCATGCTATCATTCAGAGATATTGGCCTTCAAAGTCGCTACTAAAGCAGGGGACATTGTTCAACGTATAAAGCAGAATGAAATAATATTCAAGAAGCACTGGTGAAATCATCTGAGGTCTAAACATCGTACATATATATATCCCTCAATCTGATATCTGTTGCTAATCAATTTAGTTTATAAAGCTTGGTTGTTAATCTTTTATTAGATTTCTTATTCTTAGGATAGGGATACAATATCTTTACATAATCTGTTTTTAATCTTCTGGAGTTGTGCTACTTAAATCTTTATGTATTACTTCAAAATAGTGTCAGAAGAAAAATCTTGCCCAAACTTTTGTAAAAAAAATAACGGGATTATCTTCATTGCTCCAAGGCAATAGTGACCTGTATAATCTGGATTTTTATAAACTCATACTACTGTCTGTAATTAAGTAATATGTTTTAAAATTCCACTTTTCACGTGTTCGGAATAATATATCAAGACTATTGCTTTTTTTAATAATATCGGTGATAAAAAATAATTATCGTCACTTTCATCATTTGGGTGTCTCTAAGACTGTTCAAATCTAAACGAAATGCCTGGTTTTAATAACACTGGTTAAATGACTTTCTTAGTGTGTCAAATTACTTCAGTGCTATGTATCAAATAGGTTTCAATAAATATCTTAGATATAGGTTTAATTTTGTTTGGTTGTTTGGAGGCAATCAGCAAGAAGCACTAGATCTAAGTTTCGTGCTCATCGGCAGTCAACAGCAAGGTGCATGTGTAACCTCGAAGGAATTTACATAACTTACGTCACCCCTGTGCTACTCGGGCTCAGTTGTAATGTCTTCATTGAATTTAGCTGAATATGATGCGTGTACAATTGGTATGATATCTTAGATCGACACAATATAGTACTAGGATTGTAGGAAAGAAAGGGAATACAATTTTTCCATACTCCTGATATTGTACGTTGTGCATGAATTCGAATTTTATGTTTGTGTTTGTTCTTTGCAGGATACTGCATAATTTTTACATCAGTTCAACTGAGTTTTCTTATTAATGTACTTACGTACTTTCCCTGTGTGTATGATAGTGAAAGGTGCAAGCCTCTTCACTTGTTTGCATAATGTCAATTTCTATCTTCTCTAATTTTTTTTAACTCAGTGATCAAATATAGTCATACTATGAGTTTGTGCCTATTACAGTAAACATTACTTTGTATCGTTGAGAGAAAATAAGCTTCTTTTTAAGGAAACATACAATTTGGTAGTTTTCTGTGCTTTGATATTTGAATGTGGATGTTTCATCACAAGACTTGATGATATTTTTCATTCTCATCCTGAGCTATAAATTTTCTTTGCTATTTCATTGTAAGGATGCTTTCATCTTTATACGGAAATGAAACTTGTGTTGAACTGAAGGAGTTTTCACGGTTAGATACTCGTAATAATATTTTATCTCAATTGTATGTGCTTTCTAAATATTGTTCAAGTATATTTTTATGTCTTGTGTAAACGGTGAGCGCAAATTTAAGCATACATAAAATAATACTGCTCACTAAACTAAATCATTTGGTTCTAAATATAATATAACCATTCATTAAAACTCGAGGTATACACTGTCAAAGTTTCTATTTCATCCGATGTAACAATGCCAAAATTAACACAAAGTAGTGTAGGCATTATTTCTTACAATTTATCTTTAGATATCTAGCTTTCGCTTTAATCTGAAATAAGACATTCTAATTCAAAAGAGTGGTGCTTCTTCTTTCCCACTGGTATTCAAGTATTATGTTTGACTGGCGGGATGTTATTTATGCACCAATATTCTTTACATTTCAGTAAGGTAGCTTTTGAGGAATTTGTTTAGTTCCTGTGATTTATTTGACTCGTTGTGATTATCTATAAGTAAGTAACTAGTGGATTTCAATGAGTGTTTACAAGTATACAAGTTTAATTTCCAGAATCTGGCATTATAAACTCCGTATTTTTTTTTTCCGCAATTAAACTGGACCTTAAAAGTTGTGCATGTCACATTGAGACAGAATCCAACTGGTATTTTCAGCTGTTAGTAAACATCACTTCCAGGTTGTTTGCTGCTCTACATCGGAGTAATTGAATGTCCTGAAGTTGCTTCTAGAAGTTATGACTCAAACCGTTAATTGTGTTGAAGGTGTAGACTGGTGCTCTCATTAGTATTATGTGCTGCAAACTCATTGGAATTGCTAAATACCGTATTGTTTTCAAGATATGATAAATGAACGGCAACTTACATGATTTTGGATCTGAGGATTATGCGTTCATTCTTATGGTTAGTTGTTTGCATAATCAACAGTTGTCAAACAAAACAAAACAGTGAATTGCTATTTTGCATGTTAGGATTTTCGAAATAGTAATAATGTCAGTTTTCGACATAGAACTTTGCACCGATGTGCAGCAGTTCAAGTCGCCACACTCCATATAGCACACAAAGCAGGAGAAGAAAGTAGCAGAAATGCATAATAGAGACAGTAGACAGGGATATGAGACACAGGGTATAGTAATAACGAAGAACAATATAGCTTCGTTGGAAATTATAAGTCACAAGAAGTGGATGCATCTGCGCCATTGAGAACAATTTTGAGCCATATCACCGATTGTTTCCAGCCATTGGTTCTTACCGTCCCGAGGACCCAAACCAGAAAGTTTACACCTCCACACGTGACTGGCTTAAACTAACTGTTGTGGATTTCATTGACTGGTGCCATGTTATGGTTTGACCGCCGCTAGCTCTTTTCCAACCTGACCCAATGTCAGCTAACATTGCCCATCGAAGAAGGCGATGACTAGGCATACGTAACACATGTCCTAACCATCTCAGCCGATGTAAATTCACAGCCTCGTCGATTGATTTCCCCTCCTTACCTAGCACTCGACCGATGCTTAACCTCAATATTGCTCACCCTATTATACCACTTCACACGGGAGATAGAACACAGACACTTATGATCAAAGACAGTTAGCCAGGCTTTTCATGTGTTCCACTCTCAATGGCCATGTCTCACAGCCGTAAAGGAGGACGAAGTGGACTATTGAACAGTACACACGTCTTTTAATCAACAACGGGATATCGTGTCTGCACCAGAGGTGGCGTAAACTAGCATATGCGAAATTAACTCTCTGCATCCGTGCTGAGATTTCGTCAGTGATCAACCCATTGGCGCTGGTTGATGCAAATTCACAAATAAGTGAAGCGGTCAACGTGCTCTACCACTTCACTTCCTATTTCTAAGCTAGGAGTCAGTGTAGTCCAGTCCTGTGTCATCATCTTACATTTGGCGGGAGCTAATCGCCTGTCAAATATTCGTAGATTGCAGCTCAAGGTGTTCAGAGGACTCTGCATTTTGTCAGTCTTCACCTAGGAGGGAGGACTATATTATCCGCATATTCTAAGTCAACGAAATTATTATTCCCTGGTAACAAGTCAATCCCTGAGTCGCCGAAGACAGTTAGGGTTAAGTCTACGATGAAATTAAACAGAAATGGGGGCTGTGGGCATTCCTGACGGACACCACTGATTGTCACCACTTCAGATGACAACTCGCCGTAAGCTCTTACCTGACTACATGAGTTCTAGTAGAGTGGTTTGATGAGTGCAGTGTACTGTCTCGGTATTCCATTCACAGACAAGCATCGCCAGAGTACCTCTCGGTCGGCAGAATCGAATTCCGCCTTTAGGTCAAGAAATATAACGATTGTTGGATGTCAGTAAGTATGTCTACGTTCCAGAATTCGTCGGATGGTGAATATATGACCAATACACATTGTTCCTCGTCTAAAACCTGCCTGGTTCTCTCGTTTTTGTTCGTCTCGTGGACAGTTTAGTCTACACATTATTATTGAGTCCAGGACTTTAGATACCCTGTGATTATCACAGGAAGACTTGTCTCCCTTCTTGTATATCGGGATAACCTATGATTTACACCAACCCAAAGGAACCTCCTCTGATTCCCAGACGCTCTCTAGCACCTTAGTTAACGCAGACATTAAACTGTCTCCACCGTACTGAAATACTTCTAGAGTCATCCCATCAGGTCCTGCTGCTTTGCCTCGTTTGAGACTAGTAACAACCTTAATAGCGTCAGTTAGGGACGGAGGACCTGTGTCTATATCCCATTCAGGGAGGTGTTGGGTGTTCGGTAAGTCGGGTGTGGCTTTAGGCCAATTTAACTGCTCCTCAAAGCGTTATTTCCAGCGTTTCAGTCGTCTATCCTGAGAGCTAATTATGGTGCCATTTTTCTCAGAGATTGTTTCACTTACCGTTTGCCTTTTGCCACCTGTTCCCCTGATAAGCCTAAATAGTTTTCTGATGTTACCTATCACCGATGCTTTTCCCATCTCTCTTGCTTTTGTTACCCACCACAGTTCATGGTCGTTAAGAAGGCTTCTTGTTAATTTGTGTTTGAGCAGCTTTCGCTCCTCATCATATTCGGAGCTCGCTGGAATCAGCCTTCTTGCGTCAATCAGTTCGGATGAGGCGGTAGATATCCAATGGTTCTTATTAACTTTTGGTTTTAGGTTATTAACAGCCTTTACAGTTGTGTCTACAGTTAACTGTATGTTGTGCCAGGCTCCCTCAGGGGAAGTCCTGTTGTCGACCACAGATGCACAAATAGTAACAATGATTCGGTTTTTCTTTATTTCACTACTAAGTTACATGAAAAAGCCTGTAGTTTTAGGAATTCATATTACCTTCACCTGCCTGTACTTTCCTCCTTTCCTCAATATCATTGTAGTGGAAAATTTATGATGGTTTCACTGAAGCGGAACAATAAAAGTGTTGCATTTCGCGTTCGTTGGTGCGAAAACTGTCTATATATATGCTTATTCAGAAAGAAACATTATGTCTTTAGCATGTATGTATATCTGGAGTGAGGTTTCTCAAATACTCCAGAGTTATTTCTTGTATTTCAGTATTTATGGTAGTATTATCGTTTGATTGCGAATGAAAGAAGACTATTAAAGTTTATTTCTTATCAAATGTTAGCAAGACTCCTTCTTATCTTTTTAGGCCAGGTAGAGGGTGCATAGATCATATCCTCACTCTCCGACAGATCCTAGAACATAGACACACTTTTAGGCGTCCAACAATTGCCATATTTCTTGACCTGAAGGTGACCTTCGACTCCGTGGATCGAGAGGTACTATGGCAATGTTTGACTATGAAGGGAGTGCCAAGAAAGTACATTGCACTAATCAAGGCACTCTACTCAAACTCACGTAGCTGTGTAAGGGCTTATGGGGAATTGTCATCTGAATTGATAACAACCAGTGGTGTCCGTCAAGGATGTCCACTTTCCCCTTTTCTGTTTAACTTCATCATAGATATGCTAATGGAAGTATCCTTAACTGAACTTAACGATTTAGGAATCGACTTGTTACCAGGGAATAGTCTTATAGACTTAGAATACGCAGACGACATAGTCCTGTTAGGAGAGGTCGCTGACAAAATGCAGAGTCTTCTGAACACCCTGAACAGCAATCTTCGTATGTTTGGCATGCGATTCGCGCCTGTAAAATGTAAGATGCTGCTACAGGACTGGACTACGTCAACTCTTAGTTTAGTGATAGGGAGTGAAGTGATAGAACATGTCGACCACTTCACCTATTTAGGAAGTTGTATCAGCACCAACGGATTGATTGGTGACGAAATCACAGCACGGATCCAGAAAGTTCGGGCTGCTTTCGCTAACTTACACCGTCTCTGGCGTAGGCGTGACATCCGGCTGTCAACCAAGGGACGTGTATACTGCTCATCAGTTCGCTCCGTCCTTCTCTATGGCGGTGAGACGTGGCCATTGAGAGCGGAAGACATGAAGAGATTGTCTGTTTTTGACCACAGATGTTTACGATCTCTTTCTCACGTTAGGTGGTATAATAAGGTAAGTAATGTTGACGTTAGACGTAGAGTGTTGGGCAAAGAGGGAAAATCACTCGAAGAGGCTATGAAGTTACATAGATTGAGATGGTTAGGCCACGTGCTGCGCATGCCCAACCATCGCCTCCCCCGACGGACGGGCATTACTAGCTGATATAGGTGCAGGTTGGAAAAGAGTAAGTGGTGGCCAAACAAAAACATGGCCTCATCAATCCATGAAATCCCTGACAGTTAAACTGAGTCAAGTAGGGAGATGCAGACTTCCGGGTTGGGGCCCTCGGGACTCTAAGAATCAATGGCTGGAGGCAATAGGTGACATGGCTCAAAATCGTTATCAATGGCTTACGCAGATGTATTCAGTCTCTTTAACCTTCATATTCCTTTCTACCATTACTCATTCTGTTTCACTCTTATACTTATCTAAATTCTATTGATTCTCTTCTCTCATTTTCCTGTCTACCTTTGTGTGCTCTTTGGAACGTGGCAACTGGAACTGCTGCACTTCGGTGCCAAGTTCTATGTTGAATCCAGCAGCAGCAGCAGCAGCATAGTTTAAGAGAAGTCTAAACGAAGACGCTGTGGTATTATCATATATACTCGTTTGATTTCATTGAATTTGTTGCAGTTCGATTGATAGCAGACAATGAAGCAAGTGAAAAACAAAACTGATACTCATCATAAAGAAATCGGTAAATAAAAGTTATGTAATATTCAGAACAAAGATAAAGATAGATAAGTACATGCACTATTACACTATGAAAGTTACTAATTCTGTCTTTTCTGTCTGTCCCTTCCGTGCGCTTAGCTCTTTCCATTAACTAACTAAGATGTAAATGTTTACATGAACTTTTAAAGTCTCAGTTTAAATAAAAGGAAGCTGTATTGGTTTTAATTCCATACAAGTATATAGAAAGATTATACTTTCTAACTAATAATCGGTTAGTAGATGCAAAGTAAAGGTGTAAAATTCGTACAAGTGTTTCCCATATGATTATTGTCTTTGTGTTCTAACAGGTATTGTCACGTGACCGGGTCACTGAGTAGTCTGCTTGTAACCTCTCATACCTTGTTGTTATATAAATTACCGTTTTCAAGCGATTGTATATTTAGATGATAACATTAAGTTTCCTCAGTAAGGAAAAACCATTAGACGAATTCACTGCTTATGGAGTCATAAGTATTACAAGAAGTACAATTATGCAATTAATAAAAGGTATCCAGGGTATTATTTTATTTGGTATAATTATCAGACTGCATTCGAATGACTTGGCGGCATGCAAGATAACATCAGTTACTTGACGCCAGCTCTGTTTTTTTCTGCTGACCAAAGATGCTGGCGAATCTTCGGGATTTCCAGTTACATAAGAGCTGGTCAACAATATAAGGCATACTGCTGTAAGTCATATAAGAAGTAAACTAAGATAAAATATGTCCGAATTCTAGTTCACCAACAATCCCATGTAGGTTTGTGAATAGTTTTGCAGAATGAGAATATTAGCATTTTGTGTATAGTAGTCAGTCACGTGCACAATTGGGTTTATCAGTTGAAAAAACCGTTGCCCCTGAAGTCTTTGTAGTGTACACATATGACATTTACTCTTACCCACCCCATTTAAAGAATGTAATGAAATACTCGTTGTAAAATACCTCAATTTCTGTGCCTACTGGTGAATTCAATGTTAACTTAAAGGACATAATGTGTATATCTTGTTGTTTAAAATTCAAGTCTTCTAATTGGAAGGGTGTGCCACCTAGTACCTAGTGGACAATTAAAAAACACACACACCGTAATCTATCTGAATTCACCTCCCACATAATAAATAGTTTCATGTCACAGTGATAATCTTTTAAAGTAGTCATTTGAAGAACTATCCCTTACAAGCTCTTTTATACTCTCCAGCTAATAATAGTAATAATAAGTTGCTAGTAGAATTTTTGTCAAATATTATGAACCGAGAGAAAGTCAAATCACCCAAAGAATTATCACATCCAAGACATTAAAATAGGAATTTTCTTATAACAGTGAAGTGAAGTGCAAAACAGTTGAGCTTTGATTTTTCTACTGCTCAATATCAATCACTATATAAATAATTTAAATGTCCTAGATTATCAATGATTTGTTGTCTAGCTCCTACATATAATGGCAATACAGATAGATACCCAGCTTGTTGCCCTTTTTTCTCTGGAAATTAGCATCACTCCAATGTATATGGAGTTGTGGCTTGTTATTTTGAGAGTGTTTAAACCACTGAGTTCTAGGTTCTTAACCTCCCGCACCCCGCACCTTCCACTTGGTAATATGCCAACAGTTAGTCCCCCATAATAAATATAGGTATGTAGTATAAATATGTGTAATAATCTATCGAGGTGCAATTTCCTGGAAGATTTCCGCACTTAACACACACACACAAACAGAAATAAAATCATCACATGGATTCTTAATATGTTTTCGCTTTCATAATATCTCAATATTTTTTGAGAAAAGAACTCACCTTTTATACTTCCTTTACTTTACTTCGGCTATCTCCTACGGGAGGATGAGCCGGCTTCATGAACATCTCGAATCGTTTGTAAGACAGTTTATGAAGTTTCATGGGAATTTGGTACGAGTGATGTCCCCAGAATCGCTCGGCCTTTTGTTTGAGAGTGCAGGTCTAGCCTTTACACAACCAAGTGTCACCTACAAGGCAGTAGGAGTGGAGTAGGGAGTCCACCATCCATTGGAAGCCGGTGACCGGAGTTCGGTTCATACGCCTTTTTGAATGGGGCCAGACATCCAGGACATCCAACAAGCCCTTTGTCCATACGTGTGCCGGTGAGCTCCAGTGAGCTTCATACGCCAGTCGTTGGAGGTTTGGAATCAGGGTTTAGCCATCTCCCCCAGACTGTCATCCAATGGACAGTCAACCCGGTGAAGAGCGCCGGACATCCGCTTTCGCCCTCTCACTTTGGTGAAAAACACCTCCGCCACGTGAAGGCAGTGAGTAGGACTTCCTCAGGAGAGGCTATGTAAGACGCCCGGTCATATGGGAGCATTTGAAGAGGTGTGTGGAGGGTTGGCCAACCCGCAGCGCAAGGCACCCACCCTCGACCATCCTGAGGCTTTGGAGGCCCCTCTTTTGTGATTTTATGTTACTGATAAGTAAAATATCCAGTGTCTTTATTCCCCCTGGAAATTGATTCTTGAAGGTTGCACAGTCCAACTCGATGTAAAAATATCAATGAAAATTTGTTTGAATAGCTAGCTTGATCTTTTACATTTAAAATTCTAAAGACATTGTTATTCCATGGAGTATTTCTTGAAAAAGAATGTTTTTATGATAGTGAGAAAGATAAAATCATATATTATTATTCTATTTCAAGTGTTTTCTCTCTTGTGTTGCTTACACAAAATTAAATCTCAACTAGGGTAGCGTGTTTTCCGTCAGCCGTGAAACCACCGTCATCGATACTGTGGGGATATTATCATTTCATTTTTACATTTACCAATTACATGTGAATATGTGAATACATGTTTTTAAATCCTCCCGCTTTTTATTATGCAGTGGTGGTGGTGATGATTTAGTTGAGCAGTAAATGGGTAGAGAAGGTTCAATCTCTTTTTTGAAAATGTAATCATGCGTCCTATAGCATTTAAGCCATTGTTGGTGTCTACTTTTTGGAATCGTTTCATCAACCGTTTGTTTATGTGTTGCGCATATATTTAACATTGAATTTTTATTTTGATACGTTACACCTGTTCAAATTTATTTCTGATGTATGATAGATAGGCTCTTCTGCTTTATAATTGTTGATTGTCCAATAAAAACACTCCCTCATCCATATATATATCCTTTAAGTCTAGTGAAATGTGATAAACAAGTCTTGATATTTGTCTTTAGTAATGAATCATTTTGTCAACAAAAATAACACAACAAAATAGAGATTTGCAGCAAATGGGGAAAATAAATTTTCCCATGAAATAAATATTTAGTAATGTAATGTAAAAGCTATACGACAATGCTGCATGCCAAGTAATCCACAATGGGAAACTTACGGAACCCTTCGAAGTGAGGACAGGAGTAAGACAAGCTGGCTGCCTACTATCGCCAATGATTTTCCTGATTGCAGTAGACTGGATAATGCGACAAACAGTGGGAAATGAGGAAAGAGGCATAAAATGGACTCACACAAAGAACTTGGAGGATCTGGAGTTCGCCGATGATATATGTCTGATTTCCCACAAACTGGAAGATATGCAAGCGAAAAGCAACAAGTTGGCAAAAGAAGCATCCAAAGAAGATAGGACTTCAGGTGAACATAGAGAAGACAGAGGTGATGAAGATTCCTGGGCAACACCACCAACAGCCACAGCAACAACAACAGACAACAATCAGCATAAATGGAAGGAACCTGAAAGAAACAACCTCCTTCACCCACCTACCTGGGAAGCATCGTTTCAACAACAGGCGGACGGAACTGACGAGGATATCAAAGCAAGGATCGGAAAAGCACAACAAGCTTTCACTACTCTCAAGTCTGTGTGGAGGTCAACAACACTCAGCATCAAAAATAAGATCCGGATTTTCAACTCCAATGTGAAGTCAGTGCTACTATACGGATCAGAGACTTGCACCGCGCGTCATAAAGAGCATCTTTAACAAACTACAGACCTTCATTAACACATGTCTTCGCTCAATACTCAAGATCAGATGGCCGGCCAGAAAAGATCAGCAACAAGGAGAGATCTCTGGGAACGAACCAACCAGGAAGCGATTGTGAAACAAATAGGCAGGAAGAAATGGAGATGGATTGGCCACAATCTGAGGAAGCCATCAAGTGACATCACTAGACAAGCCATTGCTCGAGTAGAACCCGGCCGAAAGGGAAGCGGCGAGTTTGTCGTCAGTGCAAGGGTGACTTGGAGGAGGTCATGTGAAGAGGAGATGAAAACGTGTGGGCAGACTTAGAGCCAGGTGAAGACTCTAGCAGAGAACAGAACGCAATGGAGACGCACGGCTGAAGCCCTATGTTCCTGTAGGAATTAAAGGATACAATAATAATAATAATAATAATTCATCACAAGTTTTTGAGTGTGAGCCTACCACTATTTGCTTCCATACTGCTGTATACGCACTTGTGCTCTCCAGTTTTTCTTTTCTCTTTCTGATTATTAGTCTTGCTTGAACACGCAAACATGCTTCTTCGTTTTGATTACGTCGTTTTATCAATCTGAACAATTTGGAGCATATGTGTATGCATACCCCTTTTTCTTTTTGGAAAAAAAAATATATTTGTAAAATGGATGACTTAGTTGATTCGCGTGGTTTAATGTAGGATACTCATCTGACAAGTACGACTAGAGTTACTGATGGCTTATCTATCTATCTGAATAATTTATCTCAGGTGGTCTGATCTGATTTACTGGGTTGTTTTATTCTCCGAGTGTTTTTTCCAGTTATTCACAACACCCACTTGTGATTTCATGCTGTTTGCAATGAGCGACATTTATTGTGTTGTGTAGGGGTCAGTGATACACTACCTGGCTGTTCAAACCCCATAAGGTGGGTGAAGGAGGGGGGCGTTCAAACTTGTATTCCTCTATAATTTTTTAGTATGATCAGGGTTCGAAGTTGACATTATTCCTTTATTACTATTAATTTCACCTTGCAAGATGATTCCGTTTTTTGCATCTACTTAAAGAAACCGAACTAGTGAGTGATACAAGCGCTGGTGAAATTAAAAGGATAACCATCATATAACCCTAAGGAGGATATTCTGCCTTCTATATATATATATATCCGTTTTAAAGCTTTTTGTTATGGATTGTCTAAATTTGACTGTGTGTTGTATCAAAAGATACCGTAGAATAATAATAATTGACGTAGGTCGTATAGTGGAGACGAAGTCTTCCATCTCAGCTACTTACAGTCAGACTTAGCCATCTACAGTTTCACAATTACTTGTCTAGGTTGGATGTGTGTATGTTTTTCATGAGATTGTAAATGTAACAGTTTTATTGGTCATACTGTGGTGAGTGCTACTTATAATCCGATATAAGTAGTGTATCAGGAACGAAGTAACAATATGTTTGGCACACTGGAAAGAGCAATCAAAGATACAATTTCATTCAGTTTTTTTCTTTTGTTATTCTTGAGATAATGTCTAATTCAACAGATTCTATAGAGTGAGTGATATTACACTTCATCTTACCTTTTTTTTCAGAATCGATAATCGGTACTCCAGCAACATGAGCCGATCGGATAATCGTAGACGTGGACAGAACACAAAGTCTGCTAAGGAACCAGTTTCCAAAAGATATAAACCAGATGTCTATCCACCAGAAGATGATGAAGACTCTACAATGTCAGGTTCTATGGATTTCGATCGTGAGTCTAATGAAAGTCGTCTTTATGGTCGTAGGGGTGATGGTAAGATTGCAAAGAAATCTACTGCTGCTGCTGCTACTACTGGCCACAGTGGTGGTCACAAACTTCACTCGGATATTGACTATGATGATGCCACAATTAATGATGGTGAAGATGATGATGATGACGCTGATGTCGATGAATATGAATCGGATGAATTACGTGTTGTATCCAGAGCTCAAACAGTAAAAGCCCGTCACGAACACGGCACTTCAGTTAGCAAGTCTACTGATGCATCATCAGTTGTGTGCACACCAAAAGATGAATTCGGAGCCAAGGATATGCGAAATATATTGAAGTTACGCATAGACCATCCCTATCGTCCCTTGTGGATTGGTCCGGATGGGCACATATTTCTTGAAGCATTTAGTCCACTGGCTCGTCAAGCTCAAGATTTTTTAATTGCTATTTCTGAACCGGTGTGTCGACCACTACATATCCATGAATATAAACTCACCTCTTATTCATTGTATGCAGCTGTTTCAGTTGGTTTGCGCACAGGTGAAATAATCGGTTGTTTGCGTCGTTTATGTAAAACTGACCTACCAGAGGGCATTGTTGCCTATATTCGTAGTTGCACCCTATCATATGGTAAGGCCAAACTAGTTTTAAAAGGTGGCCGTTATTTTGTTGAAAGTCCACATCGTCAGTTTCTACAACAGCTAGCGAACGACAAAACTGTACAACAGTGTTTAGTTAAGACAACAATTACTGAGGAAAGCGATGATCTGAAACAACCACAACAAGAAGTAGAAGTTGTGAAACTTTACAATGCTGCATCACTAGTAATACAACACCAGCCACAAGATGATAAAGGTGTTAAAACTGAAAAAGAAATTGCTATTGAAGACAAGATGATACGCCTTTACGCTCGTATAGATGCAGAAGAAGAAGCTAGGGAGTCACAGGGATCAAATACTGGCATTAATACAACTACTGCTGATAAATCAGACAATAACTTTTTGGAACAACCTAGTGATAACATAAATGTCAGTGCAATTGGCATTGAATCAGATGTTGGGGATCGTGAAGGTGAAATGATAGATATAAAAAATGACGGCAGTCGTGGTGATGCCAATGTTAAGTTCGTCTTAGACTCAACTGTCCCCAGTGATTCCAAAGTACCAGTTGTTCTTGCCTTAGAAGTCAATCAAGATCAAATTGAAGTACTTCAAAAAAGGTGTATTGAATTAGAGGTACCATTATTGGCTGAATATGATTTTCGTCTTGATCGAGTGAACAAAGATATTTCAATAGATCTTAAAGCAAGCACAACACTCAGACCATATCAAGAAAAAAGTTTGCGTAAAATGTTTGGTAACGGTCGTGCACGTTCTGGCGTCATCGTATTGCCTTGTGGTGCTGGAAAAACACTGGTAAGTGTTATTCCCCTTTTTGCGCTTTCGAATGATGTAATCATTTGTTTATAAGCTCGTTTCCAATAAAAATCACTGTTTATGTAACGGTCTTTACAATCGGAATAAAGTTTACAGTCATATGCTGATACTTTATGCGTAATGTATGATTATTTCAAGGGAAAAATTGTTCTGTTTTCAAATTAGATAAACATGCTTTAATCAAACACACAGTTGATATTCGTAATTACCTTGGAAACAAGGTACGAAGTGATTACTGTTTCGGGTGCTTCTTGGAAGTTGATTGTGTTTGCAGCACTTAAGTGTGTGTGTAAGATGTCTCTAAGTTGAACGGTTCTAACGATTCCATTGGTGCGATTTTACTTCCTGAGGTATTTTCCTATATTGTTCAGAATTCAACCCATTGCAGAGCGCCTAATAATTTCCATGTATTCTTATTCCACTATAAGGCGTTGGGGTTACGGTTAGCAATTATTACCACTTATCTGAATCATATGGAGTTCTCCTAAATCTTGAGCAACGTTCATTACTCAATTTTAAAAAAAAAAACTTCATTCATCGTTCTAACTTCATTATTAACCATCACTTTGATTGACCACTTCAAAGTTCGTTTGTGCGCTTGGATCACCATATATATTCCAATTTCGCCTATCACTGTTGTTTCTGTTTTTTAAGACTAAATGCATTTAGAGATTGAATGACTAATACTTGCTAGAAAATATATTTTCCAGGTTGGTGTTACAGCTGCTTGTACAATAAGAAAGCCAACATTTGTTCTATGCACTAGTGGTGTTGCTGTTGAACAATGGCGTTCACAATTCAAATTATGGTCTACTATTGAAGACGGTCAAATACTTCGTTTCACTAGTGATGCAAAAGATCGTCCAAATCAAAGTTCACATATATGCATTAGTACGTACAGTATGATTGCGCATTCAGCAAAACGTTCCTATGAAGCTGATCGAATGATGACTTGGATTAAAGGCCAAGAATGGGGTCTTATGATTCTAGACGAAGTAAGTGTGTAATTTATTCAACTAGATAAAACTTTTTAACTTTAAGTCGTGTGGTTTTTCAATGTGATAGACAATGTGGTATAGTATTACAGCATAAAATGAAGTCTCATTAGCAATTAGCAGCAAACTGATTTTGTTAACGCCAGAAAACACTTAACCTTTTTTTCATTTTAGGAAGGCGATTTCGAGTCATTGAAATATACTAAATATTCCCATAGTAAAATTTAGAACAACACATTTAAGCGAACAATATTGTGCTTTCAATTAGATCTCATCAGGCTTAACTCTAATATATATAAGTTTACAAATAAAAATTCAAATACAAATCAATCGTTGTGTTTTGTCTATAGGATAATACGATGGTGAATATAAATTGTGCAATTAGTCATAATAGTAGTAATGATAATAATAATTATAGTAATAATAGAAATGTTCTTATCAACAATAAGGATGAAAAAGTGAGGCAATCTGTGATAACACGAATAATGAAAAACAGCATGATTAAACAAACAACTGTTCAGGTGGAAGTAGTTGATAAAGGCTAGTAAAAACAAATGAACTGATTAAGTAATGTTAGATTGTAAGGGAAGGAAATGAAACACGTTTATAATGAAGATAAGATTAAGGGATGATAAGAAAGGGGATGAAAATACAAACAAAGGGTGGTGTAAAAGTTATTAGTTGGTTACGTCTTAATAGGCCAATGAAGGGATAAAGGCTGTACGAACTTTTTTTGAATACATAATTTAGGTTTAATAGTTCGAATGCCTATTGCCTCAGCTGTGTGTAGTAGACGAATACGAAGTCTATTGGAAAGATTCGGTGGGATACGATGAATCACTTTGAAGGCTCTCGTTTTCTCGATTACATGACCACTATCAATTAAGTGTGACAAAATTGAGCTACGGATTGTTTTTGTCTGTCCTTTGCCAAACCACGATGGGAGATGTTCACTAACACGTTGGCTAAGCTGTCTAGTAGTACGCCCAATATAACTGTCACCGCAGGTGCAGTTGAATTGATAAATACACATAGATGTGGCAAAACTATCAAGCTTATCCTTCGTTTGCGTCCCAATCATTCGTCGGCTAGAGAATGACAAACATAGGTGTGCTGCATAAAATGTTCTTCGTATACTCCTTGAAAGTCTCTGGAATAGAATCTCACTTGATAAGTCACCATTAAATTGTAACTTAATAAATAGAGGTTTCTTACGTGCAGTCAGAGTCTCCGGTTTTTTCTCCGATGTTTTCATATGTTTCTTTATGAAGCTACTCGGATAGCCCATCTCCATGAAGGAATCATGAATATATTCAAATTCCTTTTGTAAAAGGTCATCCGTACATATCTTTCTTGCTCTACTCGCAAGACATTTTACAACGTTCCTTTTATATTTAATGGGCACGTAACTAAGGCAGTGTGTGTATTGCCCTGTGAAAGTGCTTCTTCTATACACGCTTCCCTTACAATCTAACATTACTTAATCAGTTCATTTGTTTTTACTAGCCTTTATCAACTACTTCCACCTGAACAGTTGTTTGTTTAATCATGCTGTTTTTCATTATTCGTGTTATCACAGATTGCCTCACTTTTTCATCCTTATTGTTGATAAGAACATTTCTATTATTACTATAATTATTATTATCATTACTACTATTATGACTAATTGCACAATTTATATTCACCATCGTATTATCCTATAGACAAAACACAACGATTGATTTGTATTTGAATTTTTATTTGTAAACTTATATATATTAGAGTTAAGCCTGATGAGATCTCATTGAAATATGACGAATTATGGATTCAGAAAGTTCGACTAATCCTACTTGGAGTTATTGATTGACTCATGATGTCAACGAAACATACATACACCATGTCTAACAACGAATTCTCCAATGCATCACGTTTTTCATCTCAATGCAGACTATCAGCAATACCAAAAATTAGTTCACTAGCATATTAGAAGAAGTAACTTTATTGTATCGTGAAAGAATACTGAGTAGACTATTCTTGTGGTATTATGTTGCGACGGTGGCAATCTAGAATCTATATAACTGAGCGGTGCATATAGACCCTACAGTCTGTCTACTTATTGAATATGTGCGCTAGAATATAAATGGTTTCATCTAGCCCAAATATATTCGTCTTGACATTAAAATATCACTTCACACAATATAATGTCAGCAATTCTTCTTTGTGATTTTCTTTTTGCCTAATTTTCATATACTTTTTGTTTCTTTATGTTAGCTTGATGTGGTATATATATACATATTTGTAGAGGCTAGACACTTTAATTCTGAGTCTCTGCGGCAAATGAGTATCTAGCTAGCGTTGAATGCGTATAGTAATAGTAACAGTTTTTGTCAAGCGCCTTTTTTTCATTTCAATAAGGCAGTGAGTGATAGGCGTGATTTTCTAGTCCACCAAGTATACTATGCATTCGGTGGTTCTCTTCATTAAAAATTCTTCACACCTACATTAATTGATGTGTATTGTTGTCCTGCCTCAGCTCCTCTTCTTATTTTTTATTTTCTGAAGGAAGCGCACATGATGTTTTTCTTCTCCTCATCTGAAGCATTTATATCACTATCGATTAACTCACATTAGGGTTTTATTACTAATTTACATCTGGATGCATCTTCATTTTATCTAACTATTTATTGATTCATTCATTCATTTAGGCACAATTTCTTGTTCACATTTGTGTACAGTTTCTATTGGTGCATTACAGAGAAGGATTTCCTTCTGCCGGAAATCTTATTTAAAAAGAAAAAATTTCTATCAAGCTTAATTAGATTATATGCTGTTCAGTATAGATAGGTTTATTCCCTCTGATGAGAAAGACAAAAAGAGAACCTTATTGATAAATTTTGTTCTTTTATCTTCTTTTTTGCCGCATATCTTCTCTCCTGACAAGCTTGACACTAGCTTGTTAACTAAGATAATTGGTGTGAATCAGTGTGTGTAGACTGTAACACAAGTCCATTGTAGGTAGTTGAAGTGTGTTACGGGACTGGATTACGTGTATGATTAATATCAAAGGTAACTAAGTAACTAGAATTAAATTTCTACAATATAAAATGTCTCAAGTATGCTTTTGAACAAGACAGAAATAACAAATTTGTTGTGTGTTCTTGCCTTGTTCAAGTGTATCAAGAGTAAGAATTACACGTTTTCATTGGAGGTGTTTCCTACTGATATGTTGATACACCTTGTATCCTCACCTCCATATCGAAAAAAACATACATAATGACTTATTTTATCCACTTGAACTACTTGCAGTATATATATATATATATGCATTATGTGGTCTCGTAAAAGTACATAATGAACTTGGCCTCCAAAGCCTCAGGATGGTCGGGGGTGGGTGGGTGCCTTGCGCTGCGGGTTGTCCACCCCTCCGCACACCTCTTCAAATGCTCCCATATGACCGGGCGTCTTACATAGCCTCTCCTGAGGAAGTCCTACTCACTGCCTTCACGTGGCGGAGGTGTTTTTCACCAAAGTGAGAGGGCGAAAGCGGATGTCCGGCGCTCTTCACCGGGTTGACTGTCCATTGAATGACGGTCTAGGGGAGATGGCTAAACCCTGATTCCAAACCTCCAACGACTGGCGTATGAAGATCATTGGAGCTCACCGGCAGATGTATGGACAAAGGGCTTGTTGGATGTCCTGGATGTCTGGCCCCATTCAAAAAGGCGTATGAACGGAACTCCGGTGACCGGCTTCCAATGGATAGTGGACTCCCTACTCCACTCCTACTGCCTTGTAGGTGACACTTGGTTGTGTAAAGGCTAGAGCTGCACTGTCAAACAAAAGGCCGAGCGATTCTGGGGACATCACTCGTACCAAATTCCCATGAAACTTCATGAACTCTCAGTACAGTCAAGGCTGATATGGAGTGCCTGGGGCTACAAACCGTCTACGGAATCCGTCTGTGGAACAAGAATTGGATAACCCTGTCGCAAAACCTTACATCAGATCGCCGCGCCTGGGCAGCGATGATTTGAGATGTTCATGAAGCCGGCTCATCCTCCCGTAGGAGATAGCCGTAGTAAATTAATAAATTATTATTATTAAACATAATGAACTTACTTATGTGTTATTATTGTTGTTATTCTACACTTCAGGTACACACAATCCCAGCGAAAATGTTTCGTCGAGTATTAACTCTAGTACAAGCACACTGTAAACTAGGTTTAACAGCTACATTAGTTCGTGAAGATGATAAGATAACAGATTTGAATTTTTTAATTGGACCTAAATTGTATGAAGCAAATTGGTTGGAATTACAACAACGTGGTTTCATTGCACGTGTTCAATGTGCAGAAGTATGGTGTCCTGTTACACCGGAATTTTATCGAGAATATTTGAATGTAAGTTGCTTTGTGTTTTATTGCTTTTTTTATATGCCGCCTCTACAGCCGCCTCCAAGCCCAGGTTGGGTGGTATACTGAGTATTTAAATGAAATCTTGTAATTTTTTTTTAATCAGTTGGTTCACAATGAGAAGAAGTTGATCGATTTCAAGGTGGTTTTCATCATTTATGAAGCATTGGACATCTATTTCTTTCTATGTAGTAAATATTACATCTACCAATTCATGACTTCGAAAGTAATTGATTTTCACTGAATCACGTGTCGTTGAATATCATCAGTGTTTATACAGGTTATTTATGACTAACGCTTCATGCGACTGACCTACATCATGAATTAATTTAGAAATCAAAAAATAACTGAAGATTTAAGAGATTGTTACATTACTGACACATGGGTCGAGTAGTAGTTAGACCTGGACACTCGCTTCTGATGATAACTAATAATTGTTGGTTACAGGTGAATTTCCATATAAATTTTACTCTGTACGTACTATAACTTAGTAAACCAACTCTATCACCTAAGTTCCAAAACTTGGTATTTGACCATTACGGAAAACACTATTGGAAATCACAGTTAGTCTTACATGCCACACTGTTTTCATGTGATGTGTCGAGAGATTGCATAATTTCACTGGGGTTTAGAGTTCTAAGTTTGTCATAGCACACTGACTTATTAGATCGTACACATACTGGAAGAATGTTGAATGCATTAGTTTATGATTTAAACTTCGTTTTCTCATGTGAATAAGAAACTACAGACTTTCATCAACAGCTGTCTTCATTCAATAGGCAAAGTTAAACTTTCGACACCAATCAGCAAACGACCTTGAACGGACCAATCACCTGAAAGAGGCGTTTATTCTAAGCGGAAACGTATATTTATAGAAAAATGCATAAGAAAATGATGAAACGGCTACAATGGGTATCTCCCCCGAACATAGGAGAGAAACATTTCCCAATTCAGCATGGGACTGTCAACAGAGAATTCGCACCACATTCTCTACATATATTCATCTAAATGACTATAAATGAGATCCTTTTGAGATCCATTTATAGCCCTTATTCTGCTTTTCAGTCGACCCCAAAATCCTTCTGTGGAATTTGTATGAGGCCCTGTAACTGGATCTACGAAATCACTGGAGTGGTTCACTATGTGATGAATGTATCCCAGGGATGATAATGAATGATAGCCTTTCCACTCGTCAGTATGTACAATTGATCCCGGTTTCACAAGTCGCTTTATAATAGGTACCAGAGTAGTCGCCTTCCTGTCTGCTATTCTTTCAACAAATCCTTTTTGGAGGGAAGTGTTGTATAAACCTATGACCCAAATGTTGTTTGCTCTCTGACGACCATGACTCTATTTCTTCTTCAACAACACAGTCTCATCCACATGCACTACTACGTCGTCCCCGCCCAAAAACGAACTTATCTTCTCCATTCTCCAAGATGCAATATCTCTACAATGCTGGTACCACTGAACTGTTGAGACGAGGCTGTTCTCCGTCTCGGCAGCAGCGGCTCTCACGGGCTGTTTCAGTACCCAGTAATTGCAAATGTACCAAATCTGGGTTAGGGAGAGATGCGACCTAGCAAAAACAGTTCCTAAGAAATATTACCCTCTCTAATACTAACTCGCTTCCAGCAAATTCCACAACGATGTACAAAACCATCAGTTGACCTAGTATAGCTTTTTAGAGTCATTACACCACCACACGAACAACTTCTCTCCTTTCCAAGCAAGCCTAAGTCCAGGAAAGACACTATCCTCCTCGAATTGTAAACGTAACCTTGTAAGGGCACGCAGTGAAATGAACCAAGCGCTATACAACATTGAACTACGTTCGTGAATCTCATTGGATAATTCGACGTAGTTCGCTGATTGGTAGTTACTGGTGCCTAAAGTTTAACTTGGCCATTCAATACTCAAGATCAGATGGCTAGAAAAGATCAGCAACAGGGATCTCTGACGGTGAGCGAACCGACCAGGAACTGATTGTGCAACAAATATGTAGGAAGAAATGGAAGTGGATTGAAGGCCATACTCTAAGAAAACCATCAAGTAACATCATACGACAGGCTCTCGAGTGGAACCTGAACAACGGGAAGTGACGAGTTGGTCGTCCGAGAGTGACATGGAGATGAGATCATGTGAAGAAAAGATGAAAGTATGTGGACAGACGTGGAGCCAGGTGATGAAAACGTTGGCAGAGAACCAAACGCAATGGAGACGCACGGCTGAAGCCCCCTATGTTCCTCTAGGAATTGAAGGGAAATAATAATAGTAATTCTTATGTGGATTGCTGCAGTACTAAATTATTAATTGTCGTTTAACACAGATTGATACTCATATAGAAAGTAATAAATAATTTACGTGTTCAACAAGTGAATATTTTCGCTCTGATCTCACTTGTTTGTCATTCATAGGCTAGCGATTACGTTTGTGTATTATTCTGATAACTCTCAATCAATGTTTCAAAGTTTACTGATTTGACTAATTTGCTTTGGAAATTGTGTTCCGTTTAAATAAAAAATATAGTTATTTCAACTTGTAACATAGTAGTAATGAGATTTAGTCTATATGCATGCACAATGTCTTTATCGCTTTTGTTATTTTTTTTTCTATTTTACTTCTTGTGAGAATAAGTAGTCAAGATGGTAGTCTAGCCAATTTTGTATAAAACATGTTTTAATTGATTAAAAATGCCCATTAAAATTTTCAAAAGAATAGACACTGAATAAAGAGAACTCTTTTCGATAAATTCATCATCAGGTTCTACAATTATATATACATTATAATAAATGAATGAATTAGTCTTATGAACGACATTAATGTTTAAATAACATCAAATCAATAATATTGATAAATTACAGCTGAACAGCATCGACATCAAATAAACTGAATGTCAGAAGAATTAGGTAAGGTAATGGTACAAATTCATGAGTTTATAGTCTCTACTGAGGGCCAGGGCAGTAGTAGGGGCTGGACTTGTTTCTTCTGGACACAGAGCGCTGGTTGTCTGAAGCGAATTGCAATAGCCTCTGCTGTTTGGAGTAAGCGGTGCTTCGACGATTTTGGTAGTTTGTTAGGTACCCGGTATATTATGGAGAAGGATTCGTCTACGCTGGCTTTGTGACCAGTTTGCACCAGATGGTCTAATATCGAGCTGTTAATGGTTTTAACTACACCTTTACTTAGCCATAGTGGGATATGTTCTCGAGCACGAAAAATCAAGTTCCTAGAGCAACGGTCAATATAACTCACTCCACAAGCGCAGTTGAATTGATAGATACAATTCGAAGTGGCTGGTCTAGGTACTTCATCTTTCAGTCGAGGTAGCACCATCGGTCTTGTAGAGAATAAGATGTGTAGTTCGCCAGCATTAAAAGTCCTTTGAACTGCTTTTCTTAATTTCTTTGTAATTAACTCACTTGGTTTATCGCCCTTGAATTGTAGTCGAATATAAAGGGGCTTCTTGTTTACAGATAGTGGGTCGTCCTTTTCGGCCTTCTTCGTCATATGTTTCTTGATAAACTTGTCAGGATAACCATTTTCAATTAAAGTATCATATACAATGTTTAATTCATCTTTAATTACTTCTTCAGAGCATATAGCTCTAACTCTGTGGCTAAGGGTCTTCACCAAATTCCTTTTGTATTTGATGGGAACGAAGCTATGAAAGTGTGTATATTGTCCCGTCCAAGTACTTTTCCTATGTAAATTTCTTTTTATGCTTCCGTCTGGTTTTCTTGTAAGTAGGACATCGAGGAAGGCAATTCTGTCTTGGGATTCCTCCTCGCATGTGAATTTCATAGCCGGATGTACTTCATTGAATTCCGTAATTATTGTAGTCCTATCGGAAGCATTATCACAAAGAATAAAGGTATCATCCACATATCGGCAATAAAATGAGAGCTTACTGATAAGGTTGTTCAGAGGTCCATTTTCTAGCTTACTTAGAAAGAAATCAGCCAGAATGGGACGCAATGGGGAGCCCTTCGCCACCCCGTCCACTTGCCTGTAAAGCGTGCCGTCAAATTTGAAGTTTACATTCATGATACATCTTAATATCAATTCTTTTAGGATTTCAGTATGGATGCCAATGTTGATCGACTGCTTATCCACTTGTTCACATATGTAATTAACTGTTTCCATTAGAGGTTATGAAAATAACCAACCAATGTCAAATGATCCACAACGAAAAACTCAGCGAGGCTTTCGGAGTAAACACAGGAGTCAGACAAGGGTGCTTGTTATCACCAATGATATTCCTAATTGTGGTGGACTGGATTATGCGTCACACAGTGGGAAACGAGAAGACAGGGATATCCTGGACCGACGTGAAGAACCTAGAAGACCTGGATTTCGCGCGTGGATGATTTATGTTTGATGTCACACAAGATCGAAGACTTACAAGCGAAAACCGACAAACTGGTCGAAGAAGCAGCCAAGACAGGACTCCAGGTGAACATAGACAACACGGAGGTTATGAAAATAACCAACTAACAACAACAACAGCAGCAGCAACATCCAGCGCGAAACACCATCAACGGGAGGGATTTGAAAGAGGTTACTTCATTCACTTATCTAGGTAGAGAGCATTGTCTCAACTACAGGAGGAACGGACGAGGATGTCAAATCGAGAATCGGGAAGGCGAGAAACACATTCATCAGCCTAAAACCAATCTGGAAATCTTCGTCACTCACCATCAACAACAAAATTCGGATTTTCAATACAAACCTCAAGTCAGTCAGTTTTGCTATAGGGATCAGAAACTTGGCGGGTCACCAAGAATATTTCCAACAGGTTGCAGACCTGTATCAACAACTGTCTTCGCTCTATACTCAAGATCAGATGGTCGGAAAGAATCACAAACAAGAAGCTATGGGAAGAAACAAAACAAGAACCAATCGCTCAACAAATATGCAGGCGGTAAGTTTACCAATACGGAACCAAACCCAGAAACCAGTTCATACAGGCCGTGTGTGACCGACCTCAAGCGGTTGTCACTTGGCCTCTGCGGTCACGCAACACTAACTCTCTTCCTATTTCAGGTACCTCAAGAATAAATCGACTTCCACCATGTGGGCAGCCGGGAAGTAATAACCGTGCACATACTTCCAAAAGCACACGAAGTCCTCCTAATCATCCTCCTCCTCCTTCATCCCTGTCATCCTCATCATCTTTCCTCCTTTCTACTGTCGTTACTATTCTGTAGGCTAGTCAGTCATCTTCACTTCACTCTGTGACCACAAAACAACGATGAGAGCCATAGAAACATCCCCGATAGCCTCTTGAAGCCACGCCGCAAACTTCATATTGCAGCATTCAACATCAGGACCCTCTGCCAAATCGGTCACCAGGCATCACTAGCCAGAACTCTCGTATCTCGAGCCATAGATGTATGTTGTGTTTCGGAGACACGCATTGTTTTGTTTGAATTAATTTAGTTACCTGGATCAAATTTTACATTTAGCAGCATGAGTCGCATATATATTGTGTGAGGGTCGTTCAGCTACAGTGGGTTTCGAACCCAGTAAGTATCCTACTGGCTGCTAGAAGTCAAGTGTGTTTATGTCAATATATCACACTCTACCCGTTAGATTGAACTCATTCATTATTGAATTCCTTAATCTACTCACATGTTCGCATAACCCAAAGTGAAGTTGTATTCTGCCTCTTTTTTTTCACCTTTGGCTTGTCAAGTGCATTCTGTCAATATTTATTTATCGTCAACATCATTGTGAAACATTACTCTGTTGTTATGGGTAACAGGGGTTATGTGTTCCTGTGGAGATAGAAAATGTCCCAATTTTTTTAATGTGTTGCTTTCCTTTCCTCTTTTTTTATGACTGAGTTTACTTCTTATGAGTATTCATTCATATATCCATATCTCATCAATCTAGTGTATAGGAATTCACTCACTTGTGTATGTGGTTTGTGTTTCTCTTATACCATATCCATTTCTTGCCTTCTGTCTTTATACAGAGATAATATGCATTACCTTTTACTTTTATTGATTGTTTTTTGTGTATCTTCTCTTCATGGACAGATCTGTCTTCTTCTTCTTTTTCTTCTACTCCTTATTGTAATGTCTCTTTTTCATCCTCAAAACATTTAAAGAAAAAAGTGATCTCACTATGCAGTTGATTAGTTATATATATATATATATATATATATATATATATATATCGTCCTCCTTTATGGCTGTGAGACCTGGCCATTGAGAGCAGAAGACATGAGAAGATAAGCTGTCTTCGATCATAGGTGTCTGCGTTCTATCTCCCGCGTGAAGTGGTATAATAAGGTGAGCAATATTGAGGTTAGGCGTCGAGTGCTAGGTAAGGCGGGGAAATCAATCGACGAAACGGTGAAATTACTTCGACTGAGATGGTTAGGACATGTATTACGTATGCCTAGTCATGGCCTTCCTCGACAATGGACAATGTTAGCTGATATAGGGCCAGGCTGGAAAAGAGCTAGCGGCGGTCAAACGAAAACATGGCACCAGTCAATGAAATCCACAACAGTTAGTCTAAGTCACGTAGGAAGATGTAGACTTCCTGGTTGGGGTCCTCGGGACGGTAAGAACCAATGGCTGGAAACAATTGGTGACATGGCTCAAAATCGTTCTCAGTGGCTAGCGCAGATGCATCCACTCCTTGTGACTTATGATTTCCAATGAAACTGTTTTGTTCCCCGTTATTACTATTCCTTTGTCTCACTCCTCTGTTTACTGTCTATATTATGCATTTCTTCTACTTTCTTCTGTTGCTTTGTGTGCTACATGGGGTGTGGCGACTTGAACTGCCGCACATATGTGCAAAGTTCTATGTCGAAAACCGACCGACCGACCTATCGTGAAATAGATTCGTCCATTAATGACTTTTGTACCATGTTCACATTATCTCTATTTGGTACCTGCACAAAGTGACTTATCTTTTGAGTATATATTACTGATTGATGTGTTACTATGAATGTTTAGCTCACCGTCCTGTGTTGTTATTATATGCATATATGATACTTAATAGTCAGTGATATTGAAGAATAGATTACAATAGTGTGTTTTAAGTATGATGAAAGACATTATCTTCCTACGTCTTTTAACAGAATATTTCAGTACTAAAGAAAATTATTTTTTTATCACTGGAAAGCTTTATCTTGTAAGCTGTTAGTTGTAGGCGATTCTAACCAGCATGTAGAAACAGGTATTCTGTAGGCTTTGCGACTGGTTAATGTCTAGCAAGGATGTCATTTTCGGTTACGATTTAACGATTCACTAAAATATCTTCTACATACATACATACACAAGTACTAAAATGTTTGTTGTCAGTGAAGGTATGTGATGTGTCGATTACAAGCGCGCCTGGCTTAGAAATTACCATGTTTATTGTGGTATATAGTGTCCCCGACGAACATATATAGAGATGACAGAGGTAGGTGATGAAGATACCCAGCCAACAACAACAACAACAGACACTGATCACCGTCAATGGCAGAAATTTGAGAAAAATAACTCCTTTCGCATACCTGAAGAGGCAGAATTATTTCAACAACAACAAGGAGGATATAGATGTCAATATCAGCTAGCCAATATCAGAAGAAGAAATCAAGACGGACATTTATCACTCAGAAGTTATTGGGAAAATCTACAACACTTACTTAGCACAGGAAACAAGACTGGGGCTTTTTAACACTGTTGTCTAGTTAGTGCTTCTATATGGTCCAACGACTTGCCATGTGCGTTACCGAAAGCATTTCCAACAGGCTGATGATGAGGACTTTCATCAATATCTACCTTTTGTTGGATTGATACTTGTGATGAAACAACCAATCAGAGAGGATGAACAACAAGGACAGTGCAGCGAACCAACCTAGAATCTATTGCTGAACAACTTTATACGGAAGGAAACGAAAATGGATTGATGAACATACGCTGAGGAGACATCACATGCAAGACCATCAACTGAAGCTGAATAGAAAGCAATGCGTTGAGCTGAGGGTGACATGGAAGAGCTCATATGAAGTGGAAATAAAAGCTTGTTGGAAGTCGCGTAGACAGCTAGAAATAATGATAGAGGACGGAGTGCTATGAATGTGTGTTGCTGATATCCTACTTTTCATTCAGAAAACAAGGAACAAATAGTAATAAATACAGCAGTAATACAAACAAACTTATGGTCCCTCAAACGAAGAAAGAATCATACCTGAACGTATTAACGTATGATTATTCCATTATTCCACTCCAGTTCTTGCAGAGTGAGGCCTATGTCTTCCTTCTTTGGCAGTTTGACGAAGTAGCCTTTCTCCCAATCGGTAGGTACCTATCCTTCTTTCCAAACCTTTTGGAATAATGGCGTGAGGACATCTACCGCAGTCTCTGGGTCCGTTTTCAGTGCTCCAGAGGAGGGGGGAAACTCCGTCTGGTCCTGCTGCCTTCCCGTCTGGCCTTCAGTAGCTTGACCGCACTCGAGATTTCTGCTTTGGTTGGAGGATTGGTGTCTACTGGCAGGCACTCGTGTGCGTGGTGTTGGTGGTATCTCTGGGCGAGTTGCAGGTGATGGTCGATTCAAGAGTGCCTTAAAGTGATCAACCTATTGTTTTATTTGTTTCTCCTTCTTGGTAATCAGGTCACCTTGAACATCTTTTATTGGTTTCATCATCTGGGTTGATGTCTTCCTGAATAGAGACCTGATTATCTCATATAATGTCCTGAGGTCTATTTTACGTTTAGCCTCTCTGTTCTGCTTCAGTTGTCAGTTAGTGTGTCGTAGAATTGTCGTTTGTCTTTTCTTGCACTCTTCTTCACTTCTTTATTCAGTGCAGTGTTCCTTGAACTCAGCTTCTCCTTCTGTTGTCCATCTTTGCATTGAGTCATCTTCTTTTTCACTATCCTCCTCTCTTCTATTAGTTTCTAGGTAGTCGTCCGTTGAGAGTCAACTTTTGTCTTGTCTCTTCCTTCTTCCTAGAACAGTTGTACACGTTTCCGTGAATATCATCTTCAGAGAGTTAGTGCCAGTGTCCTCCCATACAGATTTCCTCGGTGATACCACGTAGTGTCTCCGTTTTTCGCTCTGATCTGAAAGCTGCAGTGAAAGTGTCTCTTGTAGTTTTGCCCTTCAGTTTCTGAATGTTGAACTTGAATTGTGGTTCGCCTGCAGTTGCTTTGAGAGATCTCAGCTTCATCTTGAAGGTTCCTCGAACTAGATGATTGCGTGAGTGAGCCCACATCTGCTCACCTTTTCGACTTTGTGTCCAGCAGATTGGCTGTGTCTCCACTTCCTTCATCATTATTCAGATGAAGTCTATCTGGTTTGTGGTGTGTCCGTCAGACGAAATCCATGTTGCCTTGTGTCTATCCTTGTGTTTGTACACGCTGCCTCAGATCTTTAAGTGACTGAAGGCGCAGAGGTTTGTGAAGAGTTCTCCGTTATCACTTATTTTACCGAGTGAGAGCCTCTCGACCCATGATGAGTTCTCTTCCTGTATCGTCTGCTTCCAGTTCAGCTGGCATTCAAATCGCCTATAAGGATTTTGATGCCCGCATGTGGCTGGTGTCTTGTCCATTACTGTTTGTAGTTGTCTGTAAAAATCCTCCTTCTTTTCTTGTTCCGCATTGTTTGTAGCACTGGATAATTGTGACCTTCCTTCCTTCCTTTTGTGTTGAGTCTTGCTGTCATGATCCTGGATGAGGAGATTGATTTCCATTGCATTATGACTTTGGCTGCTACTGGTGACATCGTGACTGGCACTCGCTGCCTCAGTGCACTCGTTGTTGTCGTCTGGGTGACCATACTGGAGTAGATCACTGACCCTCCAGTCGACAAATTCCATAGTCCACATCCATTTCATCTGCTCTCGCAGATTCCCAGCACTTCCATACCCAAATCTTCTCATTTCTTTTGGCTACCTGGGTAGTCTTCCCAGTATTTTACATTCCACGTCCACTTCCCCATTGTTATTCTAGCTTTCATTGACAGAGAGAAAACACATCGGCTGGCTTACTGACTGGCTTCCCGAAAGTAGACTCTCACCAGCCGCTAGCTGTGTCATTTCGCCTCTCCAATTTGAGCGAAGAATGAGATTGCTGTAATTTGAACTTTTTGTATTTTTAATATATATTATTGTGCTTTGATGTTTCTTTAACAGTTTGGTGGTAGGTTTAGTGGTGTTTGATTTGTACCCCCACGCCCAACCCCCTTCCTCTTTACTCTGGCTTGGGGCTGGCTAGAAAACTAGCATGTTAGTTAACTAGGGGAAGTTAAGTGTCAAGTAGATATGCAGTTTAATCTCTTCCCCCCTCGAATTTGTATTTCAAATCGCTTTGTAATTAATGTGCATATATCATCTGCAACAGAATATATATTGTGCATACATGCCTTGCAATTAAAATGGACTCACATAAAGAACTTGGAGGATCTGGACTTCGCCGATGATATATGTCTGATTTCCCACAAACTGGAAGATATGCAAGTGAAAAGCAACAAGTTGGCAGAAGAAGCATCCAGAGAAGATAGGACTGCAGGTGAACATAGAGAAAACGGAGGTGATGAAGATTCCTGGCCAACACCAACAGCCACAGCAACAACAACAGACAACAATCAGCATAAATGGAAGGAACCTGAAAGGAACTACCTCCTTTACCTACCTGGGAAGCATCGTTTCAACTACAGGCGGATGGAACTGACGAGGATATCAAAGCAAGGATCGGGAAAGCAAGGCAAGCTTTCATTACTCTCAAGTCTGTGTGGAGGTCAACACTCAGCACTCATCATCAAAAATAAGATCCGGATTTTCAACTCCAATGTGAAGTCAGTACTACTATACGAATCAGAGACTTGGCGTGTCACAAAGAGCACCTCAAACAAGCTACAGACCTTCATTAACAGATGTCTTCGCTCAATACTCAAGATCACATGGCCGGAAAGGATCAGCAACAGAGATCTCTGGTAATGAGCGAACCAACCAGGAACCGATTGTGAAACGAATAGGCAGGAAGAAATGGAGATGGATTGGCCACACTCTGAGAAAACCAGCAAGTGACATCACTAGACAAGCCATTGCTCGAGTGGAACCGGAAAGGGAAGCGACGAGTTGGTCGTCCAAGGGTGACCTGGAGGAGATCATGTGAAGAAGAATTGAAAGCGTATGGGCAGACTTGGAGCCAGGTGAAAACTCTAGCAGAGAACCGAACGCAATAGAAAGGCATGGCTGAAGCCCTATGTTCTTCTAGGAACTAAAGGAAATAATAATAATAACATGCCTTGCAATAATAATAATTAAGCTTATATATATATATATTCTTCACTGTATTGTATCATTGATTGCGTTTATGCGGTTGCTCATTACAACGTTACACTCATTCACATCTGGAATTAAATTTTCTTTTTTTTATAAAGATGAAAAGTATGAAGAAGTTACTATTGGCTGTGATGAATCCGAATAAATTTCGTGCCTGTGAATATCTTATCCGTTATCACGAGAGAAGAAACGATAAGATTATTGTATTCGCTGACAACGTATTCGCACTGAAATATTATGCTACAAAAATGGGACGACCATTTCTATACGGTCCAACTGGTCAAGCAGAACGTATGCAAATATTACAGAATTTTCAGCATAATCCTAATGTGAGTGTAATTCTCTTGTGTTTTTTTTTTATTGTTTATATCGTGTCGTCGACATCACACTGTTCTGCACTGTGCTGCGTCTGCATATTCTGCCTATTCTTCTTCTCCTTTTCGCCAATCTTTCTAATGATACAAGTGAGATTTTCTTCACGCCGTAATCTACTTGTCTGCATGAGATTATTCCTTTATTTTATGTTTATATACATGTTGAAATTTTAGGTCAACCGAAAAAAAAGATAAACAATAACACTTGTCTCCTGTTTAGCCTTTCGCTTATCTAATCCAAACTAAAATAATAGAAATAATAATAATAATGATTTACTTCATTCCAGAAACAGTACTTGTGATACAGAATGGAATTTTCAGCATTAATCACAATATTGCATCTAATTTCCTCAAATTATAAATAAAATTAATCACACAGAGAATTTTTCTACATTTACAATAGGGTTAATATAAAAAAAATAGAAAATAAAAAACATGCAGCATATAAAATGGTAATAATAATAATGATAGCAGCTAAGGTAATGATAATAATACAAGTGGAAATTGCCGTGGGCTTGTTTCACACAGTACTGTCGATGCGGTATACAAATCCTTGCATGATTAAAAATATTGAATATGATGTTCTCTTAACATGATATGGTGAGGGAAAAAACAAAGATTACAGCAGTCATAGAGATAAGTTGTTGTTTGCAGTTATGAAAGTGAAAACAAAGAATCAACAGGACCATAAATATAATAGAAATAATAAAAGTAAAACTTGAAGGTATATAAAGATGGATGGAGGAGATTGTTTATTTACTAGATGAAAAAAGGTTAGTCAATTCTTGCCTGACGCTATTTTCATCATATAAAATACGTGCCAAGTATGGTATCATAGAATTTTTATACTTAGACGTGCGAGCATACAGTTTTCTGAAGTTACTTCTTGTTCTACCTGAGGAGATGCAAGGTGAAAGCTGAGGGTGAAGTGGATGCTCCAAGTCAGACAAAATCCCTTTAGCAAATTTACTGCACGAAATCAAATGCCTATCGACAACGACGTTAACTCTGTAGTCCACTGGGACACCGCTCATTCTACTGACAGTCTTCAGCATTCTACGAATTGTGACAAAGTCCTTTTTAAGCAAACCAGGAAAGAATAAGGGTGAACAATAAAGAAGAATAGGTAGGATGCAAGAGTTTATGAACTGTAAGAGGAGGGGTTGAGTTATACCCCAGTGCCTTAACTTCTTAATGTAAAATGTCAGGCGGAATATTTTACTGGAGATCGCTAAGACATAGGAAGACCAGGAGAGATCAGAAGAGAGAATAAGTCCAAGATACTTGATTTCTGATTTAATTCCTATATCATTGTCATCAATCTTACAACTGTCATGAGAATCGACGACTTCTTTTAACTGTCGTTTACACCTTAAGCTGAAATTAACAGTTTGACATTTAGAAGGATTCAGTTTAAGACCGTTAGACTCAGACCATTTACTGACTCCTGACAGAAAGCTATTTATTTTGGTACAATCCAGCTGGGAGTTAACAGCCACTGAAACAGTTAAATCATCAGCGTACTTCACAAAGTTTATTTCATCAGACTGAGGCAAGTCATGTAAGAAGAAGAAGACTAAATTATCGTCATATGAATCGTACAACCAAGTTTCTTGAAGAGTAATTACAGCAGTATTACAATATACACTTGAGTATAATAGTGAATGCAAGTAATTAATCTTGTTTGGTAGAGATCTGCAATTGGTGCTCATAATCACAGGGACGGTCATCAAATGCATTGGAGTACGCTTTAAAGCTCGTTGCCATCCACCATGAGGCTTTTTCTGAAGTTTGTTAGAAACTAGTAAATCAGCCGGTTGGAGACGTTTTAAATAACCGCGAGAGTAAACAATACGATTAGAACACATAATTGAATGATTAAAATAAAATAAATCCGAGGAAATAGATGTAATATGTAGGATGGAAATTTTGGTAGCCCAAGATTTAAGCAGGCCGCCGAATATTCAATAAAGGTGTATGTGTGCAATAAAACAGCAGTTGTATGTATAATTGTTGTTGTTGTTGTTATTGTTACTGTTCTTGCTGTCATTATTGTTACGTTCATTTTTGTTGTTGTTGTTGTTGCTGCTGCTGCTGCACCCAGTTGCTCAGGTCATATTGTGTATACAATATGCTTGGTTTCATGTATCATATTGTGTGTGTTGGGTTGTGTTAGTGTACTCTCCATTTTTCCAGTCTGAAGTGTTTCTTCTTATCAAAACACAAACTTGTTAGATTGTAAACGCCAAATGAGATACACTGGGATACTGCCCAAATAAATAGAATTGTTTCTGAATGTGTTTTTTTTTCTATCGGTTTGCGTATATCTCAAAATTTGTTTCTTCTTCCTTTTTTTCAACAACAAAAAAAACAAACTTATTAGGTGCCAGCAATATTTGTATCCAAAGTTGCTGACAACTCTTTTGACTTACCCGAAGCAACAGTACTCATTCAAATCAGTGCTCATGGTGGTAGTCGTCGTCAAGAAGCTCAACGTTTGGGTCGTATTCTGCGAGCGAAACGAGGAATGGATGCTGAAGCCTACAATGCATTCTTCTATTCACTAGTGTCTCAAGATACTATGGAAATGCAGTATGCTTTGAAACGTCAACGTTTCTTAGTCAATCAAGGATATGCATATAAAGTGAGTAGCAATGCAAATCTCTTTTTTTATGGTTTCCGTTAAGAGAGCACATGCTTCTTTTGTGCCACTCTGAATTTTAGTTGCTCATGTAATATTTTCTATAGTATAACTAACGAAACTACTGAATAACATGATTATTTAAAAACTAAAAATATATTCCACCTCTTGATGAGATTAGTGTTGGCGGCGACATCAACAGTCTCAGTTATGTAACTCTTTTAGTTTCATAGTAGAAAATTACAAATGTCGGTAAGGTGACTGCAGTTTTTCGAACTTGGATTCTTCTTCCTACACCATTGATAAGCTTCTGTGTTAACAGGCTGAATGTGTCTGTCCAGTTTTGCAATGGTTCTAATTGATTTAAGTGAAAGATGCAAACTTTCCATTTCAACAAAAACATGTATGATTTATTAAGCTTCTGACAAATGGTATGTAATATTTCACAGCATTGTTTATTGACTACTATAGGGGTAAACTCTTTTAGTCATTAAATTTTGTAAGTACAACATCCTTGTTTGTAAGGCATTCCGTGCGAATTTGCTCTTAATGTTTCGTGGGTATTTATTTTGTGTCTGTCAGGAAAGTCTAGTGTTTCGGTTTTTCTTTTATTTCATCATCATCATAATTGACCTTAGCGATTTACTGATTCTCCGGTTACCAACCAGTGCATAGTCTCGTCTATTTAAAATATATAAAGATGATATTGTCCTTCTAGGTGAAGATGCTGACAAATGCTGAGTCTTTTGAACACCTCCAGCAGAAATCCTCGGATGTTTTGCATGCAATTCGCCCTTGTCAAGTGTAAGATGATGTCACAGGACTAGACTACACTGACTTGTAGTTTAAAGAGAGTAAGAGAAGTGATTGAGCGTGTCGATCACTTAACTTATTCGAGAAGTTGCATAAACCCTGGTGGACGACTGATTGCTGACGTAATCTCAGTATGGATGCAAAAATGTTGTTCAGCACTTCCGAACTTACGCCATCTCTGGTGGCGTAGACGGGATATCCGACTGTTGATCAAAGGGTATATGTACTGCACAGCAGTACTGCACAACGTCTGTCTGCCGTTGAAAGTGGAGGACCTGAAGTGGCTAGCTTTGATCATGGATGTTTGTGTTCCATCTCCCGTGTTAAGTGGTGAGAATTTACTGAGTAATTTTGAGATTCGACGTAGAGTGTTAGATAGGGATGGCAATGCAGTAGTTTAGGTCGTGAAGCTACTTTGACTGAGATGGTTAGGTCGCATTTATGGCACACCAAGCCATCGTCGCTTCGGAAATCAAAACGTGGCATCAGTTCATGATTGTTGTTTTGAGCTGCGTTTGGGTATGGAGACTTCGTAACTGGGGTCCTCGGGATGATAAGAACCGATAATTAAAGACTATCGGCTAAATGGTTCATAGTCGTTCTCAATGGCTCAGATGCATCTGCTTTTTATAAATTCTTAGATCTGTCAAATTGTGATTATTCCAACCTGTACTCTTTCTCTCTCCCATACATTTCTGTTCATTATAGATCCTTTGAATTTTTTTTTCATTTGTCACCTTTGTGCAGTGTGAAAACGATGCTGGTGTCAGTAGTAAATAGAATTGTTACAGTGATTATTAGTGAAATGGTAGACACGATAGTTAATATGGTTCATGCAGATGATATCTTCTACTTTCTACACCTTATGTATGTTTTCTTCTAGCTTATTTTCCGTATATTGAACCGATAATTCTCGTTTTTTTCCTCTATATATATCTTTGGCCGTCTCTTACTACTCACTCACCCACTCATATTCATCTGTATAAATAGCATAGACAACAGTTATAGTAGTAAGGCCTTTTTTGTGCCACCATGATAACTAAGAAGAAATCGTATGTATATGTGTAAATAAAATTGTTCTGGTGTTTTATTCCTCCGTGAACTACTCACTGCTGAACTTGTTGAAGTGGCATTGGCGATACCAAGACTGGTGTAGAAAACTTTGCTAAGAAAATCCAGAGCTCAGAATACTACCTTCTTCCCAACATCGTCTGCGAATAGAACAAGAAATGATGCTAAATTAACTGCATTCAACTGTTTACACGACTTAAAATGTCTTTGCATAATCGTGCCTCCAAAGCCTCAGGATGGTCGGGGGCGGGTGCCTTGCTCTGCGGGTTGGCCACCCCTCCACACACCTCTTGAAATGCTCCCATATGACCAGGCGTCTTACATAGCCTCTCCTGAGGAAGTCCTACTCACTGCCTTCACGTGGCGGAGGTGTTTTTCACCAAACAAACTGAGAGGGCGAAAGCGGATGCCCGGCGCTCTTCACCGGGTTGACTGTCCATTGGATGACAGTCTAGGGGAGATGGCTAAACCCTGATTCCAAACCTTCAACGACTGGTGTATGAAGCTCACTGGAGCTCACCGGGAGACGTATGGACAAAGGGCTTGTTGGATGTCCTGGATGTCTGGCCCCATTGAAAAAGGCGTATGAACCGAACTGCGGTCACCGGTTGCCAATGGATAGTGGACTCCCTACTCCACTCCTACTGCCTTGTAGGTCACACTTGGTTGTGTAAAGGCTAGAGCTGCACCTGGGCAGCGATGATTCGAGATGTTCATGAAGCCGGCTCATCCTTCCGTAGGAGATAGCCGAAGCAAAGTAAGTAAGTGTTCTATACTAGCTTAATTAGCAAAGCCTGCTCAACATACAGTAGTACAGACAAAAGGAAATAGCGGAGATGAGTGAGTAGCAGAAACGTGGCTGAAACTGTCTGAAAAGTAAAACTAGAAGGTGACTTACTTCATAGACTTATACTTATAGCTTCCTTATATAAACAAACAGTGAAGCAACAGATTTTTTCTACGTAATCAACTGGACATGGGAAAATTGAGAAAGATTTGAGGTAAAGCATGAAACTAGATGGATCACATATGATTTATTTTTTTGTGACTACAGGATTCAAGGGTCTGAAGCAGTTCTTACAAATCTTATCGACATTTGAAGCTGGAATTAACAATCCAACATTTAGAAGTATTGAGTATGGCAGCATTCAAGGGATTGTTTTAAGAATTCACTAGGCTATTGATAGTCTGATAAAAAAATGGCCGAAATAGCTGGCTATTATCAACTCTCTAGGGTACTGAATAATGTTAGTGAAAAAGCCTAGTCATGTGAAAATAAAGAGTGGAGAAATGAGGAAACAAAAGCCTTTCAATACATATAAGTTTCACAAGGTTTTGAAGTAGGAGATTTTCCTGTGTATACATTGTACTACTTATATATTAAGTGTTTCTACGTCTACTTTATCTCTTGTTCCTGAAAGAGATTTGATTCATTATGAAAAAGGGTGGATGTGTAGTAGAAAGCTGTTCAATCTGCCTTTTTTTTCTGCTCCAGCTCATTGGTTGTTACTTGAAAAATTATATGTGGTTGTGTTAGGTGGTATACATTTTGTGACTAGTCCTCAAAACACTATGGAATTTATACTGGACTGAAATTTAACACTTTAACTCCTTTCACCTTGAAATCTTTCCTCAACAGAAACCAGAACAATAACCTTTGTGAAGTTGTCTAATTCGTATTAATTCAGTTGTCGTCCTCCTTATCGTATTTTTCTGTCCATGTTTAAATTTCAATAATCCTATGTGTGTAAGCCGATATTATGTTCTTAAGTATACTATCTCGTTTTTCTAGTCTATGTAACAGTTGAATTTCAAATCTATATAGATCTATGTGAGGTTGAGAGCTAATTTAGTGCAAACCGTCAGTGTTCTCCAGTCAGTCATAGGCCAGTAGATTAGAACATTAGAATAAGTGCATTGAATCTGTGTCTATTTATTGCACCTTTATACATTCAGTAAATTTCTGTTTCACTGTTTCACTAATCGCTTGACTTCGTTATTTTAATTTTCTGTGTAATCAGTAAAGTTTTAGTTACTTACCAGCCATAACAAATTGATTGTAGTATGGTATCGTGTTGTTAGAAAGTGAATTCGATTTCTTATAATTGACTTATTTTTGAAATCACCGGATAGTTAAAAGTACTTCTCTTCAGTATGCTCTTTTCTTTTTTTAATCTGTACACGTAATCTCTATGCTTCACTTCTTTTCTCATTGTGTGTGGATTTCATTCTGTTCATCAACTTTGTGTTTATAAGAAGAATGTCGAGAAAAAGGTGGAGAGATTCAGACTTGTAATTTGCAAATTACACAACTTTTGAGTGAAATCTCACCACAGTCTCCTTTGGAAACCGAAATTCTTCATGTATATATATATATATATATATATATATATATGATATGTTTGTTAATATAAACAGAAACCAAGGAAACAAGCCTGCAAACATCACGGCATATGCTACTGTCTGGTTATTATGAATAGTTTTTGATACAACTGACATCGACCAGCAGTGCTCGCTAGTCATATCAAAGTGGTGTGTGAACACAGGCGTTTCGCTCGCTTGCAACCGAGTTCATCAGAGAAGTTTACCTATTGGTAAATCAATTCGGAGAGTCGAACTAGTTCAAAACACGCGAAGAGAGAGAGAGAGGGAGAGACTTTCTTGACTTCAAATCATGTGTGATGTCGCTGGACAGAAATTAGTTTCGCACATATTTTTCGACTTAAAATTTTCAGTATAAGAAGAATCTTGACACTACACATATTTAGTCCGAGTTGTTTATCAGCCTTGAAAAACAAACTGTCTTTTTCACCCAACACTGGTGGTTCGTGGGTGTTCATTCAATTCCTCTATCTCTTTTTGTTATAACAGGATGGCCTCACTAATTCTTTTAAAATCCACTTAAATTATTATTATTATTATTACTATTGTATCCGTTTTCAATGTCCGTTTTCAATGCTTCTGCTGGGATTCCATCTGGTCCTGCTGCTTTTCCAGCTTTTAGCATCTTGATTGCCTTCAGGACTTCTGATTTTGTCGGGGGGTTGGTGTTCACTGGTAGCTCTGTCTCCGTTGTTGGTATTGCTGGGCGCGTTGTAGGTGGTGATCGATTTAGGAGTCTTTTGAAGTGTTCAGCCCAGTGTTTCCTTTGCTCCATTTCTTTGGTGATTGACTTTTCATTGTCTTCTTTCACCGGCTTGATATGATTGGTTCTTGTAAATTCTAAAGTCGCTTGTTCGAATCTTTGGGTTTTATTTCAACTTCACTTTCTATATATATATACATATATATATATATATATATGCGTGAAATAGTGTTTACCCGATGGGATGGGTTGATCATGACTTCTTTTAAAACACACTTTACTAGCTTGCTTATCACTTAATGTGATGCTTAATCTCCTGAAATTTTACTGGAAAGATATTTTTGAAGACTTATGGTGATGATTGTTAACACGAACTTATATATCACTCAGTTGAATGTTGGCTAGTTAGAACTGTTAGTTGCGCTAAAGCCAAACCTGTCTTTAGTAATAACTAATGACCCGATCGGTTGAGTGTTTTTGAGTCACCAGGAATCTTGAATGCAAATTGTACAATAGCGTGAGTTTTATTTTCCATTTTAATCACTACTCCCTTAACTAACATTTTGAGGAGTGTGTGAGTCTATAAAAACTCTTGAAGTTCTTGTATATATTTTTTTTATTAATAAAAATGATCTCCCATTGACTGATTGAAATAATAATATCATTTTTTCTCTGTCACCTTTTTAGGTAATAACCAGACTAGCTGGAATGGAAAATGAATCCTTAAAGTTGAGTACAAAACAAGAACAAGCAGAGTTGTTGCATCGTGTACTAGCTAGTACCGATGAGGATGCAATGGAAGAGAAACTGCCAACTGATCCTGATGGCTTAGGCTTTTTAAACAGTCGTGTAGGCCCATCAAGTGTTATTCGTAAACCAGGTAAAATGTCCAGCTTATCAGGAGCAGACGATGCTATATACGTGGATACTAGTTCATCAGCTGCTCGTAAAGAAAAACTGAAGGAAAGACATCCACTATTTCGTTTATTTAGAAGTTGATAAATAGTCCATTTATGCACAGATATTTTCGCTTTTGTCTTTCAGGAGGACAGAATCTGTCTGGGACATATTTTGCGTACACATCTTGTACATATCTTTTTTTCATGTTATTGTGACTTTTATATTCACTGTAATTATGACATTCTTTCTTTGTACACACAATCGAATTAAGTAATATATATATATATTTTCATGTGCTACGTTTACTTATTCCTACTTGATTGATTTTTTCAACGAATGATTGATTAGCTTATGGTGATTCTTACATAGAAGACCGATTAATCGATTCGTTAGTGGAGTGAGTATTTACATATTCTCCTGATTACTTTATAGTGTGCATTGATGGTGGTTTATAATGTTGCCTAATTCATTTGTGAGCAACTATAAGCATGAATGATGAACAGCTTAATAGGAGATGGAAACGTTCACTTCTTGACGATGTCAGTATGGCTATTGCGTAGCTAGCTGACTAGGTTATTTGTATTTTTTTTACTTATTGTTTAATTTTCCTTAAGCTAATTTTGTGTAGTCAACTAATATACAAGATGAGTGAAATATCTAATAAGTTGGGTCCTTTATGTTCAAAATAAGAAAGCACTCGGTTTTCAGCTAATGATTTCAAAGTTTCTGCTTCGATCCGTATATTGCAACCTGAGCAACTGGGTAGCACCACCCACACCACCCTCGTATAATATATATGTATGATTCATAGTGCAGTATATCAAAAGTCTGTTTCCGCCAAAGAGAGTGCATTCTTTTAATGATTACAATATCCAAACAGTGTCTGAATAGCCTCCAAAGCCTCAGGATGGTCGGGAGTGGGTGCCTTGCGCTGCGGGTTGGCCACCCCTCCGAACACCTCTTCAAATGCTCCCATATGACCGGGCGTCTTACATAGCCTTTCCTGAGGAAGTCCTACTCACTGCCTTCACGTAGCGGAGGTGTTTTTCACCAAACAAACTGAGAGGGCGAAAGCGGATGCCCGGCGCTCTTCACCGGGTTGACTGTCCATTGGATGACAGTCTAGGGGAGATGGCTAAACCCTGATTCCAAACCTCCAACGACTGGTGTATGAAGCTCACTGGAGCTCACCGGGAGACGTATGGACAAAGGGCTTGTTGGATGTCCTGGATGTCTGGCCCCATTGAAAAAGGTGTATGAACCGAACTCCGGTCACCGGCTTCCAATGGATAGTGGACTCCCTACTCCACTCCTACTGCCTTGTAGGTGACACTTGGTTGTGTAAAGGCTAGAGCTGCACTCTCAAACAAAAGGCCGAGCGATTCTGGGGACATCACTCGTACCGAATTCCCATGAAACTTCATGAACTCTCTTCCATCAGATCGCCGCGCCTGGGCAGCGATGATTCGAGATGTTCAGGAAGCCGGCTCATCCTCCCGTAGGAGATAGCCGAAGTAAAGTAAAGTAAGTAAAGTGTCTGAATAAGTCACAGTAATTATATGAAGTCACGTCATTTTAATTAAGATCATACGGATAAATAAAGTTAAGGCACATTGTGCCCGTACCAGCTCTACTTTCTGTTTGTCATGTGCTTCTTTCTAGTGCTGTATCAACCATCGGTGTATCTTCAGGTTTTAATCTTTTTTTACTAATATTAAAGTTCATCCCTTTCATCAGTAAGTACGCTTTCCTCTGATTCTGTAAGCCTTCTGTCTGACATGTTTACGATCCAATTGGTTTTAGTTACTTGTATGTCATTCATGCCCTTTTGCGACCATGAGTTTATTACGTCTATTGATTTCTTTCTTCATAGGTGGTAGTTTCTTTTCGTTTTAGTGCAACTTCCAGTACGCTTTCATACCTTTTCTTCTCAATCGCTCGTTTTTTAAATTTTCGTTTGCTTCATTGATATCTTTCCTTACTGTAAATAACTTTCGCATAATACCATGTAGCTTTTCTTTGATGTATATCTCTAAGGCATATATGAGAGTTGCATCTGCTGTATCAGTGGATGTAGGTGATTTTTATCTCATATACATAGGAATAATTCCATTTATTACCCATTTGATATTGAAAATTCGACATTAATTCTACTTATGGTCTTCCCATTAAAAGACTGGCCAACAAACTCACACATTTATATCAAGTTGAATCTCGATTTATAAACCATCACAATTTCAACATCGAATGCCTAAAAATAATGTAATTTACAAAATATCTTGTGGCGAGTGTCCGACTAAATATGTCAAACGTCCAGATCACTCAAAATAAGAGTGAATGAACATGAACACCTAACTAAACTTCATCTCACAGGAACACAAGCTTACAACAATTTAGAAAAAAAATCGTCTATAGCTAGCTGCATATGCAACAGGCAAAAGCCACAATATTGTTTGCAACAATGTTTGTATTCTGAAAACTAATATGAACAAATGGAAAGAAGGACTAATAACAGAATCTGTATTCATTAAGGTCACACCGGATGCATGTGACGAGGGTCACTCAGCACAACTGTCATCAACCTGGAATATAATTATGGATGCACAAAAATGAATGGATAAAAAAAGAACTATATGTATATAAATATATATATGAGTACAAATCATAAATGTGTGAATTGAAAACAATTCCAACAGTTAGTGTGACTACGGGCAGTAATTTTGCTCGAAATATTACCAAAAATAAAAACTTATCATTGTGTGTGAACTGGGGAAATTTTCCAGTATACTTAGAAAATACTGCAGACAAAAGTTATTCTAATGAGGATACATGCCTTACAAGACGACTGGAAGAAAGTACTGAAGTTACTAGGAAAGAAAGAGAAGAAAATCTTCATTGTAACATATCCACTCCCTGTTAGTCATTTGGATGTAATTCAGAAGGGGCCAGACCAACATCCGCAAACATTACAGGATGAAACCTACACAACTGAAGATAGTCCAAGAGAATCTATTTTGAAATGGTTGCAGAACTTGCCTCTAGAAGAGAGGAACAATTCTAATGATGAAAGAAAGCTGAATAATCCATCTGACAAGAAAAATGAAAATAAATTGGAAAATTCTAATGGTGATGATGACAACCGTCCTCCTCAACGTTTCATGATGAAGGAGAAAGTAATTCGGAAGTATTCGAAGATGGCAATATTACAAGGGGTCGAAATAAAAGATACGTCAAAACTCGGATGTGTGTAGTTAATTTGAACAGTCATAGGGGCTGCACATATGGTGACAAATGTCAATATGCACATGGATTAAATGAACTGAAATATGTTCCGCTCCACAACGAAGCTATAAAACGGAGATTTGTCATAGCTTCCATTATTTGCCTCAATGTATCTACGGGAAGTGATGTGTCTTAATCCATGACGAATCTTCAGAGAAGTTGAGACTTATGGAAATAGAAAGGGAATTGTTTCAAGTCTTCTTTTTCTTGGCGAAACATTCGTTGACACTGCTAGATTAATAGATAGCATGTGACTGAGAACCGTAGTTGCTATGCCTTGGACTAATATCGCGCGTCTATCTAGAAATCATAAGCACACTATCTTCGGTAAATTTATTTTTACTTTTTCAATGATTGCAAATAGTGAGTTATTTGAGGTGATAGGATAAATACCTCGTAACGCTTTCGTGGAGATTATGATATATATACTTTTTTCGATTAGGAGACGATCTTTTTACTGAGAAAGTTCTCAGAATTTCGACTTTTACTTTGTAGTTGAAAGATAATGTTAAGCTGCTTATAAAGAGAGTGGCTATAGGAGATTGCCTTCAGTGGAAACCATTTTGAGGTATCTACGTAGCGTCGGTGGCATAGCGGTTAGCACGCTCGCCTACCATGTACATGGTCCGGGGTTCGATCCCCGGCCGGCGCACTCCTTTACCTCGCTAAACCAGAAATAATGCTGGTGAAGAGGAAAGGTTGGGCATGAGGCTAGCAACCCCATCCTGTAAAAATAAACACTGCTACAGAAACTTCAAGCCACTAGCTTGAAGCCCTATGTTCCACTGGGGAACGTGAAGGAAAAAAAAAACGTAGCTTTAGGTAATGCGTCATAGAAGTAAGCAGTGTAGGTTAATTGTGTCGAAATATATTAAACGTTGTATAACTGTTCCAATCGTAGGTCTTACATAGTAGTTAGTCTTATAAATAATGAATGTACCGTACAAGCGTTTACTTTGATATGCATACCTAGGTGATAAACGCTATGCCCCCATGTGGTATACACTTATGGCCGATACGCTGTGTGATGAATTAGTCCGAGATACTTGAAGTCAGACTTGATTTCTACATCACCAGCATCAATTTTTTGCAACAGTCATAGGAATTAACAGCTTCATTTAACTTTGGTTTATGTTGGAAACTGAAATTCGGAAGGATTTACTTTAAAACCATTTTCTGACTCCTGATAGAGAGCTGTTCATCTTAGTACAGTGAAGCTGCGAGTTAACAAACATTGGAATAGTTAGATCGTCCGCGTACTTGATAGAGTTCATTTCGTGTGCATGTCTACATTAAGTTTGTCAAACAGAAATACAATTGGTTATGGTTATTTTAACTAGACAGGTGAAAATTAGTAAGTTTTGGGCGGAATTACGTAATACACAAACTGTCAAGAAAACTGTGTGTTAATGAAACTAGTGTAGTAACAAAGGTGATGAGCTTGTTAAAAACGAGTCACACAATATTATGAGTAGTCTGATGATTGAGTTGTCCTCAGGATACACAGGAACAAAGTGGAGAATATGAAATTACTAGTGAACGACTTCCGCCGACAGACAGTGTAGTGCTTCCTTCCCGAGAATTGAGAATGAAGCCGTTTAACAATCCAACATGATGCGGACACAAACATAACTAGTCAGTAAATGAAAAATCCTATAAATCCAAATGACATAAAACACAAATTTATTAAATTATCAACAAAAACGTTTTTCAAGCGAAAGTTGAACTAACGTGACATATAAGTCCATCCAAACTAACTCAAGATCTAATTCCCACAACCTCTATTGTATTCGCTCCGCGTAGACCAAAGGCGAAGTAAAACACCAGAATTGACCGTCCGAATTACGAAGTATATTTCGGGAGCAAATCGGCGTGCGAGATGACGGCTTAACTAGCTGGGGATCGTGCACGAACGAAAGAACTTAACACGACGGCGTGCCGAATGACGTGGATGCTTGATCGGAGGCTTTCAGCCAAACTGGTTGACTAAAACGGGGGAGGATCATCATCCAATATTCAGTGATGAATGCTATGGCCAGTAATTCTGGGGAATTACCTACCGCTACAGCTCACTCGCTCCCCGACTAGGTTTAGGACCCTAAGACGATACCAGCCGGAAGTAAAATACAATGGCTTTCTCATCGGTAGAACTCTTCTGATCAGCTTGATATGATGCCTACTGGTCGTTTACCTATGCTAATAGTGTGTCTGTACATCGCTTTGTTCATGTTTTTCCGTTGGATCTCGTGCTTCGTTTGCTTCTTGTCCAGTGCCCATCACACCTGGAAAAGAAAACAAGAATGCTAAGAACCTTGTTGAGGAATATGTACCAAGAATAGGGTTTGAATAACGAAATGCATCTACTATAGAGAAAATAATGGGAGAAATAGAACATAGAAAAATATTTATTTTTGTGTATGTAACATGTAGGGCAATAAGAAAATTGATGTATTCGAGAGAAAAAATACATACCACAAGCATCATTCAGTCCATCTTCGCATTGGTTTCGCGATCCCCCTGTCTTCTATTAGCTTCCAGGTGTCCATCGAGAGTTGTTCATTGTTGTGCCTATTATTTCTTAGCAAAACGATTTTAGACGTTTTATTATGGGTGATTATATTATATTATCTCTCATTATTATTATTATATTAAATTATGGTTTTTGAAGTGGCGCCACCTTCATCTGGTTGGTACTGGAACATTATAATAATTGTTATATTAAATTATTATTTTCTTGAGTTCCGAGTGGAACATAGGGTTTCAACAACACATCTCCATTTGTCCTATCTTCCGCCATCCTCTTCAGCTTGGAGCACGATTGCCCACAATCTCTCATCTCCTCCTCACATGATCTCCTCCATGTCACCCTTGCACTGACGGCCCACTCGTCGCCTCCCATCGGGATCCCACTCGAGCGATGGCCTGCGTTGCGAGCGATGTCATTCGACAGTCTCATCAATGTATGCCCTATCCATCTCCATTTTTTCCTCAATATTTGTTGGGTGATCAGCTCTTGGTTGCTTTGTTGTCAAAGTTTCTTGGTACTTATTCCTTCTGGCCGGCCATTTGACCTTCAGCATGGAGCTGTAGAATGCAGCTGTTGGTGAAAGCCTGTAACTATTTGGAAATCCTTTTTGTGACATTCGGTGCAAGTTTCTGACCCGTATGGAAGCACTGACTGACTTCACATTTGTGTTGTAAATGCGAATCGTGTCCTTCATGCTGCATCAGCACAGAAGACTTCGAAACTGGTTTCAGATTGATGAAGGTGTATCTTGTACTTCTAATTCTGGCTGGTTTTGACATTTCCATCCGTTCCACCTGTGTGAAGGAAGTAACACCAGTCAAATGTATTGCTTTGATGGTGATTGATGCTGTTTTTTTGTTGTTGATGTTGGTTGGTTATCAGTGTTGTTAATATTGAGTGAATGTACAGTTGTGGCGAGTGCTAGTGAAAAGATTTATCAGTAGCATATAAAGAGACGTTCGTTGTCATAAAATCATCAAATATCAAGGTGTGGCGGCCGAAAAGTAGTAAAAATAAGGAATTCAAAGAAAAGTGTGGCTGTTATGTGAGACTGAAGAAGGACACAACCTTCCCCCCCCCCCGCATACAACGGACGAATCTACTCTTCTCTCTCCAGCTTCTCACATATCACATCTACTGACCAACTCTGCCTCGTCCCGATCGACACCACCGCATCAGATTACTTTGCTCCAATCTGTCTTTCTCAAAGCAAGTGCTCTCTGGTGGTCGGCATCTCTAATGTGTAGTTGAGGATTTGCACACTCAAGGAAAGGATAATTTCATCCATATCTATTTGTACGTCTATATTTGGAGTATTGTGTGACTATTATAGTTTTTTTCAAATAACTCCAGTTATTTTGTGTATACGAACTTAAGTGAACTGAATACCTAATAATTTAATTTTATTATAGCTTGATTCCACACAGTATTTTTGGTACAAGTATGAAATTTTCAGCATGCGATATCGGTAGCCCAAATTTAGCAGGCCGACCATAGATATCAGGTGTGCATCGGCGGGGGATCGAACCTCAGACCATGTGCATGGTCGGCGAGAGTCCTAACCGCCGTGCCACCGACGCACATATATATGTATGTTAGTATTTGTTCTGTCCTTTCTAATTGCGTTTATAAACATACTTAGTCGCTAGGTCCACTACACCTAATTGGTGAGCCCGTTTTGAACACGGATTATTTTCACGTATCTATATACTTATTTTTGCCATTTTGTATTTTCATTGTAATTTTTTGTTTGTGGTCTCATATTTGCTTTCCTCTTCCCACCAATATTCTCACACCTATAATGTCGTCACCTACTCGACCCGGTACACCAACCGAACAGAGAATTGGCAGCGAGGCACAGGCCACAATAAACGCCATCACTGATTTTCGTTTACCACAACACGGTTTTGCAGAGCCAAGGATTTGGTTTGAAGTTATTGAACCGTTGTTGGAAGCACGGGGCATTAAGTCTCAGATGGCCAAATATGGCGTCGTGCTGGTGGAACTCCCTACGTCACTGTTAACAGAAATCAGCGATTTCGTCGTAAACTCCCCGACGGAAAACCAATATGACAAACTTAAAGCCCTTCTTATACAACGCACCAGTTTATCAGACGAGAAAAGAATCCAACCATTACTCACGGGCTGCGAGCTAGGAACGCGTAAGCCATCCTAGCTCCTTAGACATGGGCGCCAGTTAATTGGACACCATAAAGTTGACGAGGTCGTGCTGAGACAAATGTGGTTTACCCAGAAACGTTCAACAAATTTTAATCATCTCAGGAAAGTCGTATGACTTAGACCCACTAAGTGACATGGCAGATAGTATTGTCGATGTCTTATCAGATAACACCATAGGTCATATAGCATCTGACAGTGCAACACCGTGTCAGTCCACACCCACGACAGACACACCAATACTCGCCGCCATTGCAGACTTAGCGTCAAGGATTGACAGGTTGGAAACTAATATGTCGGATCGACGAGTCCAGAGAGGGAGTTCACAAACAAGGTCACAATTACAACGACGATCTGTCTCCCGGCAGCATCCCCGCATGTCTTCTGGGGACAGTATTTGTTTGTATTCTGAAAACTAATATGAACAAATGGAAAGAAAGACTAATAACAGAATCTGTATTCATTAAGGTCACACCGGATACATGTGACGAGGGTGACTCAGCACAACTGTCATCAACCTGGAATATAATTATGGATACACAAAAATGAATGGATAAAAAAAGAACTATATGTATAAATATATATTGTGGTGGGAGCTGGATGCTAGCCAAAGTTGGTAGATAGTAATTGACGTCATTGTTTATGTCCCCAATATTTATGGTGAGAAAATGAGAACGAAGGCTTTGCGTAGGCGGATTCAGCTAGCATATAGATGATCTGACACAGCCACAAAGAGATGCAAGGGTAACTTTCTGTGAGAAGCAACCAATCAAAAGACTGCATTTTCTACTAACAATAATCTGCAATAATGTACATTAAAATCTATAAATATGTTTAATTAGATAAGGGGAGAGAGAGTATGGGAGATCAAAATTAAGATAAATTGTATTACGCTTCAATTACATCACTTAGATAAACAATTAGAAATTAGAGAATTTAACAAGAATTGCAACCAGAGGGATGTCAATAGCAATAGTTATAATAACAATAATAATAATAGTGTTCAAGTGAGTTAAGATAATGCTACTGATAAAGGATAGTTTTAAATGAATCAAGAATAATAATAATGAGAATAGTAATAATAATAAAAATAATAATCATAATAAGAGGTAGAATAATAAGTAAAACGTATTACCATGGTAGATTCAGAGTCACCACCATCTCCTTTTGTACACAGAGACCTGGTTTGTAAACTCGAATTGCACAAGCCTCTGCAATTGCAAGCATCTTCTTGTTTCTTTGTCTGCTGACAATGGTGAATGACTTGACCGCATCGATATCATGCCCGTAATCCACAAGATGCTTTGTTATTGAGGATTTTGACACTTTGCACTCAGCTGTTTTCAACCATTTCGGCAAATGCTCCATCATGCGAGTAGACAATCTCCTTTCCGTACGACCTATGTATTTGCTTCCACAAACACACTCAAATTGATGTACGCAGTTTGAAGTGTTGAGGATTGGCGACTGGTCTTTCCCAGATTGTTGAAGCACTCGCTTAGTGGGGTTGAGGAAAACAAGTTTTGCAGCATAATAAGTTCTCTTGATGGCTTTGTCGAGTCTTCGTTTGACTACTTCCTGTACATCATCTCCTTTGAACGGCAAGCTGATATAGACAGGTTTCTTCGGAACTGTTTGGATTGTTTTGCAGCGGATGTTTTCTTTAGAGTACTTATTAATGAACTTCTCAGGATATCCATTCTTAGATAAGATATCCTTCAGGGATTTTATTTCATACTCAACAGTACTGTCAGAACAAATTTTTTGTGCTCTATTGAACAGTGTTCTGACTAAGTTCTTTTTATACTGGATTGGAACAAAACTCTTGAAATGCATGTACTGTCCTGTCCATGAGGACTTTCTAAATATAGATCTTTGGATTGTGCCATCATTCATTTTCGCCAGAAAAACGTCTAGGAATTTGATAGTATCATTTTCCTCGTGTTCTACTGTGAAATTGAGATTTGGATGGCATGAGTTGAATTTTACCAGCATGTCTTCGGCTTTTGATCTGCTTCCACAGGCAATAAAAATGTCATCAACATATCTTAGGTATAGATCCGTTTCTTGTATATGTTGTTGCAGGGTACCGGTTTCTAGGCGTGACAAGAATAAGTCAGCGAAAAGTGGTCCCAAGGGGCTTCCCATTGCGACACCATCAACTTGACGGAATAAACGCCCGTCTAATTGGAATTGGACATTTTAAGCACATAAAAGTAGCAATTTCCTCAATTCCGACGTTGCAATGGGTATGTTTTCAGCTTCTTTACATATGAAGTCTATAGTTTCAATGACTGGGACATTTGTGAAGAGGGAGGTAACATCGAAAGACACTAAATGTTTATCAGATACATTGAAATCTTAACCAGACCTGTGTCTAATTATGCTGTTTCGCCTTACGCAAAAGAAATATTTTGTTGTTGTTAATTCCCTTTAAACCCGTGCTAGCAGATTACTGGGTCTGCGAAGATGCATTTCTCTGTTCGTACAATACTTTGAAATAAAAGAAAATATTTGTAAGTCAAGTGGTTCGTTGTATTTGGTGTTGTTGTGTTCTCTGAGGTGAATGCTTTAATTACCAAGTTTTTATTGCATTTCTTCAGGGTCAACCTAAGTGTGGAGTGGGATTTGGTCTGGGAAGAAAATAAAACCTCAGTGAACACAACACTTCGTTTCCTTTTGATTTCTTCCCGTGTGAGTATTCATTTTCACACAATCTCAATAAGACAAATTGTCAGTTTTATTTTGTTGATATGCAGTGGATGATTAGTCTAATTATTGTATAATCTAATCGTTTTATTGTTGTTCACTCTTATCCATCGTAGAATGAACATGCATACAATTCTGTTGATCAAGAAAATATCCGTTCTTGTGATGATGTATGGCGTGGCTTTCCAATTAAATGTTATCATTATCTGTTACAGTACCACAAAGAGTCTATGGACTTAATCCTCAATTGGGAGATTAACTCAATCGTTTAACATTTGACATTTTCGAGTTTAAATGTAGCTAAATTCCAACAGATGTGTTGTGATATGCTTGAATTTTGTCTCTACTGGCAATGGCATCTTTTTAATATATTTATGTCTCATATTAAGTGTAGGAATCCTTTAAGATTATGCTTGTATCTTTCGAAAACCCAACACAAGACAGCTGTGTGATTTTTTTTATCTGACATCAAGGAACGCAACACTGTCTTGTGGCCAAGTATGAACATTTCGTGTAGTGTGTGATTAAATTTTTCAGTATCAATAAATTCCAAAACTTGCACAAGTCCCTTGAAAAATTAGTAAGTGGTATTGTAGTGGCTTCATTTTGTTAACAGTCATGAAAGAAATTTCTCACCTCTAAATTATAATCTCACTTTTGAACTAACATCATTTCCTTATTTATGGGAAAATTTAGGTGAAAACTGAACCTATTTAGTGTAAACAAGATGTGTTGTTTTTCCATCGTATCGTTTGTGAGATTGTCAGCTGTGTCACCATGATTCTCCAACAATTGATTATTGATCTCCCAAGGACTTCAGTCAGCTAGTCTACGTCTTTGTATGTGGGCCTAGCCGATGGATTCTAGATACATGAATAAGTTCCATATCTAATCACTTGTGACCTGCTTAGCTGGATGATAACTCACTTCCCTGTACTCTGGTAGTAATGCCGCCAGTGTCACCAATAAAGTACCTGAGAGGTATCCACATTGGTCGAAACTGTGTGTAGATATCGTTGGTTAAACTCACCACACCCGTCGGCATATTTGGTCTCATGCATATATATAGCTTTTAATCTAACACTCGTTGAATACTGGAAAAATGCAACAAAAAATTGAGAGTGAGAAGAATTTACATACACTAACTTGAAAAACCTCAAAAAAGTACTTCCTTTTGTTGTCATGTAATTTTTTCTAACTTACCTCGTTTTGGTTTGACATATTCCTTGGAACTGATTTTCTTAAAATATTTCTCAAATAATGTACCCCCGATTATACTAGTTGTATCATTGTGCGGTTCGTTCTGTACTCGTTTGCTAGCACAAGGTCTCTTTAGGGAAATACAGAAGGAGGCTCTAGTTAGTTCCACCTTGCTTACCTCTTGGTGCTTTATCCAGTACATTTTGAAGAAAGCTTCGACGCAATTTTCGCAATTTCTTTGTGCTGATCAACACGCCCATTCTCAGAGTCCCCACTTCAGCTATACCAGCCATACAAGTTGAATGAACTCTTTGTCTTAAATTCACCTTCACTTGTATTCTATTTCTCCTTCGTGCGTAATCCTAAACGATTTGGTCTTTTTTATTTTTGTTTTGCTATCATCACTCCCAGCTTGGGTAAGTTATTGTTTAATTGGGACAATAACAAAAACTATTCTAGTCCATATGCATCATTCCACTGATCTTCTTTAGACAACCTATTCACAAGTTAGTCGAAGATTTATCAAGAAAGGATGCGATATTAGTTTTTTGAAAACAAATGGTGATATATGAAATCAGTGTTAGGGATCATTATGAAAGTTACTTTTTTGGTGAGAGCTGTCTGCTAGCCCAATTGGTAGACAGCAATTTACGTCCCAAATCTTGGTCATGAGAAAAGAACAAAGACTAACCAGTCTCAGCAGACTTTGCATGGGCGGATACGATTCGCAGATATATGGTCTGACCTTCAAAGAAACGGCCACAAAGAGATGACAGAATAAATTTCAGCGAGAAAACAATCAATCAATATATCCCCAAAATTATTGACCACTGCAACCATCACTCAACATTGGATGCTGACCATCACTGTTTAAGTCGACTTGCTTAGCTGAAGGATTCCGGTCAAGCATCCCCACCATTTGGTACTCCGTCGTGTCACGTGCGTGCACGATTAATAGCTAGTTAAGCATTCATCACGTTTTACTATTTGTTCCGGAAATATATCTCGTACTTTGGACGATCATTTGTGGCGTTTTGCTTTGCCTTTGGTACACGAGGACCAAATACTATAGAAGTTGTTGGTATAAGATCTCGCGTCAGTATACTCCGTACAATTCGCGAACGTCAATACCGTCAGCCCCTAAACTGGTGAGCCCAACCGCTAACTTCGTCTTCGATAAATACACAGATAAACCCGGTAAGTTCGTTCCTTTTTGTGTTTGTTCTTGTACTATATTGTAATCGGCATACATTTCGTCATGAGTGATCCTAACTCCAAAGTTATTCCTATTCGCTCAACTGCCAATACCATTCAGCTCGTACCATATTGGCCAGATAATGCTGAAACGTGGTTTCAGACAGCTGAATCTGATTTTTGTGAGCATGGGATAACCGATCGACGTTCACAGTTCTTCGCAGTTATTCACGCCTTACCGCGGGAATTCAGCAAGTGCGTAACTGTGCAGATGTCGAGTCCATAGGTAAGTAACTCGTACGAGCTGCTCAAAGCATCCCTCTTCAGGAGAAATGTTCTCACGGATTGACAGCGTCTGGACGAATTATTTCGTAACATCGGGTTAGGGGATCAGTCAGCCGTGAGCATGCTAATAAGAATGAGAGAGGTTATTGGCCAAAGTCAGTTAGATGAAGGACTTTTCAGAGAACTCTTCTTATCCAAACTGCCACAGTCAGTGCAGACTGTGCTGGTGACAATTCAGGGTGTTATCATAGACGACTTAGCTGTTTCTGCGGATAAAATTCTAGAAATCACTAAACGGTCAGTTCCTGAAATATGCTCGCTGGCCAAACAGACTTCGAGTAAGGATACTGCAGTGATAGAGTTATGCAACCCCATCAAGCAGAGGCTTAGGTCAAACATGCCTAGTAATTCCTCCTACCGTCGTCCTAAATCCCCTCAACGGCAAAACGCACGTGGTCGATCTAAGTCCAAACCACGTTCACTGAGAAACCCTGACTGGTGCTGGTATCACAACACCTATGGCCAGGAAGCGAAATGTTGTCGTAAACCTTGTAATTTCAGCAACGTCTCAAAGACCGTGGGAAACTATTCCGCCGTCATGCGCTAGCGGCAACCGTCGCCGGTGGCACTAGCCGCCTACTTTACATCCATGATGTGATCAGCCAGACCCGTTATTTAGTCGACACAGGCACCAAAGTCAGCGTCCTTCCTGCTACAGCAGCAGATCGACAGAAGGAACTAACCTTCAATTTACAGGCTTCAGATGGAAAACCAATTGCAACTTTTGGTAGGGAATACGTCTATCTGAACGTAGGTTTACGCAAACCTACTCAGTGGATTTTCCTTCTCGCTGACGTCACAATGCCCCTCATTGGCGCGGACGCACTCAATCATCCTGATTTACTCGTAGACGTCCACCGAAAACGACTGATTGACAACACTACTAGTCTGTCCATCAAAGACATCACCTACATAGGCCCAAGCTTGTCACTCGTTAAGATGAAAGCAATCCTTGATCCAAATTTTCAACCGACTGTTGATAAATATTCGGGACTTAACTGTCCGTCTAACGATCTACCGTGCATATCCAGCAATGTTATGCACCACATCATAACCTCAGGACAGTCCGTGATATCTAAAGCACGACGACTTGCTCCTGACAAACTTTGACTCGCTAGAAATGAATCCGACAATGCGCTCACCCTTGTCATCATCCGGCCATCGAATGGCCCGTGGGCGTCACCACTACACATTGTATGGAAGAAAGATAGCAACGATTGGAGACCCACTGGTGATTACTGGCGAGTGAACGCCAAAACAACCCCTGGTTGTTACCCTTTGACTCACATACACGACTTGACGGTAACATTATCTGGCGCAACCATATTCTCTAAAATCGACTTGGCTAAAGCGTATAACCAAATCCTGATGGCATCGGAAGATATTCCGAAAATGGCTATCATTACGCCTTTCGGACTTTTTGAATTTCTACGTATGCCATTCGGCCTCCGGAATGCAACACAAACATTCCAACGCTTCATCGACGAAGTATTTCGCGGTCTCGACTTTGTATACGCATACTTAGACGACTGCCTCATTGCCAGTCCAGACAAGGAAACTCACCTTAAACACTTAGACTTGGCTTTTGAAAGGATACGCCAACATGGTGTTACCATCAATATTCAAAAGTGTCAAATAGGCGTTGACCCACTCGACTTTCTGGGCCACAATATTGACCTCCAGGGCATTCGCCCACTGGTTACTAAAGTCGATGCGATACTGAACTTTCCAGTGCCACAAACAGTGAAAAGTCTGCGCACTTTCAAAAGCTTGGTAAATTATTACTGACGGTTTATTCCGAACTGTGCTTCAGCCATTGACAGACCTTCTTCGAGGTAACAACAAATCCATCGAACTTGACGCGTCTGCTCGAAATGCTTTTACTCAGGTTATAAAAGCTATTGCAAATGCCACACTTCTGATGTATCAGGATCCAACGGAACCGTTAAGTATCTCGGTTGATGCATCAGACACTGCAATCGGCGCAGTTCTGCAACAACTGGTCAACAGATAGTGGCAACCACTCGCCTTTTTCTCGAGGCGCCTTCAATTAGCTGAAACGAAGTACAGCACATTCGGAAGAGAACTTCCAGCTATGTACTGTGCTATACGCCCCTTTCGACATTCAGTGGAGGGTCGTGAATTCATGATTTTCACTGACCACAAACTTCTGACGTACTGTCTGAACTTAACCTTAGATAGGTGAGTATTCACCTAGAGAACCACGACAACTGGAGTACGTTTCACAGTTTACATCGGATATTCGTCATGTATCCGGAGTGAGCAACCCTGTGGCAGATGCCTTGTCACGTATTTGTTCCTTCACCCAAATCGACGGCACAGACCTTGTAAAACTGGCTCGTCTTCAAAAAGAAGATACCGACCTTCAGCATGAGTTGTCGAAAACAACTCTACAGTTAGCCGAGAAACCTTTAGGTATAGAGAAAGGTACTATTCCCTGCGACATTTCCACTAGTACTCCTCGCCCCATCGTGCCTAAAAGTTATCGCCGTAACGTCTTCAATACGTTGCATGGCTTATCACACCCAGGTATTCGAACTACCGTCAAGCTCGTAACTAGTCGGTTTTGTTGGCCTGGTATTAACAAGGAAGTAAGGGAATGGGCACAGACGTGCTTAGCTTGCCAAAAGTGCAAGGTAATAAGACACACTAAAAGCCCCCTTGGCACCTTTCTTCTCCCAGATGCCCGTTTTGAACACGTCCATATAGATTTAGTTGCCCCCCTTCCAGAATTTCATGGATATACCTATATGTTAACCTGCATCGGTCGCTTCACACGATGGCCTGAAGCAGTACCCCTCAAGGATATATCTGCTGAAACTGTCGCACGCGTCTTTGTAGAGAGATGGATCGCAAACTTTGGATGCCCATCTTCCATAACAACTGATCGTGGGCGGCAATTCGAAAGCGGTTTATTCTTCGCTCTAAAATTCTTGGTTGCATGCGTTTTCGAACAACAGCCTACCATCCTCAAGCTAATGGTATGGTAGAACGTCTACACAGACAGTTGAAAGCTGGTTTGTCAGCTGCAAATAACACCCATTGGACTGAATGCCTTCCGTTAGTTCTCCTAGGGATACGAAACGCCTTGAAAACCGATGCTGGTTGTACTACCTCTGAGCTAGTATATGGCACGACACTACGACTACCAGGTGAGTTTGTTTCTCCCTCCAGCTTCCGACCAGCAGTAGATCACTCCTCATACGTCAGTAGGCTTACAAACGCAATGCGCCCAGTTAAACCTGCTCCCCTCCGACCACAGTCCATTGATGTCTTCGTTCACCCCTGTTTAAAAACTTCTTCACACGTATTTGTTCGTCGCGACTCTGTGCGTCGCCCTCTAGAACCCCTTATGACGGACCATATAAAGTCATTAAACGTACTGATAAATTCTTCGTCTTAGACAAGAAAGGCCGCGAAGACACCGTCAGTATCGACCGTCTGAAACCGGCTTACTTGGAAGGTAATCCTATTAGCCTAGAGCTAAATGTACCCCATAATCCACAAGTAATTGAATCTCCTTTAGTCTTCGAAGAACTCCCTAGCACGGCGAAAGCCACCGAAACTTCGGTCGATCACTCTAAGAAAACGCGTTCTGGACGTTACGTTAGATTCCCAGAATACCTTCACACCTATTTCACATAACTGAGTGACACATCAATTTTTTAATGTTGCATCACTTAACACAAGTAAACGAATTTTTTCCTATAACCGTACATTAAACATGCACTTAGAAAAAAATTAAATTACATGTATATTTTTTTTCCGATATTTTGAACTTTACATTATTTACTGTATAGTAGACGCACGTCACTTTTTTTTTAAAAAGCGCTTATTTGGTACATTTTCCTTGACAAGGTTCTCAGCATTCTTGTTTTCTTTTCCAGGTGCAACGGGCACTGGACAGGAAACAAACAAAGCACGGGATCCAACGAACAACATCGAGGAAGCTATGTACAGACACCCTATTAGCATAGGCAGACAGACCAGCAGGCTCTCGATCAAGCCGCTCGGAAGATTCTTTTCACCCATCAGGGAACCATCGACATTTTTTTACTTCCGGCTGGTCATCTCTTAGGGTGCTGACAAACCCAGTAGGAGGGGAGTGAGCTGTAGCGGTAAATAATTCCCCAAAATTATTAACCACAGCAATCATCACTCAACATTGGATGCTGACCATCACTGTTTAAGTCGACTTGTTTAGCTGAAGGCTTCCGGTCAAGCATCCTCGCCATTTGGTACTCCGTCGTGTCACGTGCGTGCACGATTACTAGCTAGCTAAGCATTCACTTCTGCCCGCGATTTGGTCCCGAAATATATCTCGTATTTGGACGACAAAATCTGGTCTTTTGCTTTATCTTTGGTACTCGAAGTGCGAACACAATAGAAGTTGTTGGTATAAGATCTTGCGTTAGTATAATCCGTACAACTCGCGAACGTCGATACCTGCAACCTCTAAAATATAATTATAAACAGAGCTAAACCATTGCAATATGTAAAAGAAAAGGTGAAAATTCCATGCTGTAAATTGTTATTGTTGTGGAATAAAGTGAATTATTATTATTAGGTGCAGAACTTCTATAGAGTAGGTGCATTTAATACAGAAAAATATCAGTACCAGAGATCGTCCAAAATGGAAAGGAAGGCAAGATTCATGCCCACAAATAATACCTCGGTATTTGAAAGCGAGGAGTAAGTTGTCGCAATCCAAAAATTTGACTGTCTTCAATAAAAACATTCTAACGACTAATTCATCTAAGCGATGCAGGTATGATCAATGCTGTGACACCACACAAAGTGTTTTTAACAAGAATTCGATTGGAAAAACTGGAAGCTAGTGTTTGACCCACAGCAAGTGTCTTGTGAAAAATGCTTTTGAATTTGAATGAAGGAAGAAGTGTAGTTTTCAGAAATGAGTTGGTATTGATTGTGAACATTGAACGTTTGTTCATTGGCCCTGGTCGCCATTGTCGGGCAACTTGAAGGTGCGAATGATTCAATCGTGTACAAGTTGGAATAAGACGAAAGAATACGAATAAAAGTACAATGCGCTATTTGTGAAACATTTCTTCATAGACTTAGCACAGAATATTGATTTTAACTATCGAAGAATAGAATTTATTGTCATTCATTGTGTTTTGGAATCAAAGTAGATATTCGTACTTAGTCGTCGATTCGGAGCGTCTTCCGAAATAATAGGAACTTAGGATTAAGTTTCTTGACATGGGTATACAATTAAAGGTAAATGTAAATGCATAATACCTAACGGGTCACATGATTTCATGGTAAAATGCAGATAACCTGTGTCTGAATCCGAACCTCGACAAGAGATAGGTGAAAATCATGTAGACATTTTGAATTTTTGAGTCGTGATGTTGCGGAAATCCAAGCTTTATAGTACATCCTCACATTCTGAACACTATCTCACATGGCATAATAATTTGCTAAATAGATGTTTATAATCTCAGTGGTCAGATATCGAAACTGAAGGATCCAAGAGATAATAAGAAACAATCCCCATAAACGCTAACTTAATATGATCAATCACAAGTGTGGAATTAATAAGTTTGAAGTCATTGGGGTTATTGAGTAGTTCCGCACGTGCACAAACATCTTTCGGCAGTTTTGATTTTATATGAGATACTTGTAATCTTCATTAAAAGTATATTTTCACTAGATGTGACTTGCAATAGATCAAACTTCACGACCAATGAATTAATGCTTAAGCGCATTCGGAAGTGATTGAAGGCCTGGAAGCCACTTCGCAACGTTCTATCATTGATTATCATGGAATGTTAGCTCTTGCAGAAATGAATCTACAATCAGCTCAATTAGCCATGTAGCGACTCATCTCCTTTAGAAGTGATCTTTCTCATCAGCGTGAGTATGTGACTGTGGTTAGCTAAAGTTTCGGCACATAAATTTGTGTCTGTCTTACCCCAGTGCTTTGGTATCAAGCAAGTCGGTATTTAGGAGTCGTCCTATCCTTGAGGGCCATTTGCTCACACTAGGTGGCGGACTAGAAACTCACTTCTTGACCCATCTCATCTAGAAACAACTTTATTGATGGTTTTACCTCCCACCTCTTGGCCATTGAAATAGTTGACTTTTTAGACTATCCTTTACACCAGTCGCCTGTAGAACGAAGCATATAGTACTTACGACTGTCAAGGAACGTATTTCATAGGGAGAACTATGAAAAATGACAGGAATTTAGTTTAACGACACTGTGGCTGATAATTCTGGGAGTTATTTGCCACACCATTCAGCACTGAATGTTAGATGCTGACCCTCCTCCCTGTTTTACTCAACTAGTTTGACTGAAAGCCTCCGATCAAGCATCCACGCCATTTGACATGCCGTCGTGTTAAGTTCTTTCGTTCGCGCACGATCCCTAGCTAGTTAGGCAGTCAACCTCGCACTACGATTTGGTCCCGAAACATACTCCGTAATTTGGACGACCAATTTTGGTGTTTTGCCTTGTCTCTGTCTACGCAGAACGAATACCATAGAGGTTGTGGGTATTAAATCTTGCGTTACACAGTACGTCAACACCCTCAGTCTCTAAAATATCATCTCAACATTTCAACGATCCCTCTTATATGCCTGCAAGTAGTAACTACAACAAGCTTATTAGGTTTCCAGCCATACAAGTAAACGAATTAGAACTGAAGATGAGTAGTATGAGGCTTATCATGCGAAAGCATCTGCATATAATTTCGGCCACTGGCGCGTACTGAGAAGGGAGAAAACAGTTGAGATTGAAAACGATTATTTGAATGGCGCTGTTGATCAAGTGAAGCAGAAACAACCTTCGAATCAGCACATTTTGTTGCAATAGCTGGTCAGAAGATGGGATGTATTTCCGTTACCCTCTCGTCGAAATAATAGTAAAGAATTTGTTTGGTGGCTTTACTATACTGCGAATAATTTTCGTCAGTTACATAACAAGATATATATACAACTATCGTATAATCTCGAGTTGAAGCTCAGGTTTGTGCGCAGAGTGAGAAACAATCAGAACTCGATTTCTTAACATCCGGCAGCAGCTGCTTCTATGATCATATCCCAGATAAAACTGGACCATCAGACCAAATACTTTCCAGACTTTTCCACATATTGTCTATACCTTCTTCGAGTACTGGGTCATGTAACATTAATGGTTACAACCTTCCAACTGCTTGATTACATATTATCATTCCCTCAAGTTATGAGTAGAAAGAAAGACTTAAGAATTACATCTGCATTTCACTATGTTCTATGTAGTCCAATCTAGATAGCTCAACGGATGTCCACAAGATTCAATTTCCTCCTCCTACAACCCACTACACATCGCCCTAAGGCACCCAATCCGTTTGAGGTGGCCGTAAAATATCAAATTATACGTTCACTGTAAAAAAGTGAATTCACAGAAAATAATGGATATTACGTGATATCGAACAAGGACACTACCTAGTTGCGCGCGTCATATCACCCACAAACAAACGGACTGACGGAGAGAAATAACCGCACCCTGAAAGAGTGGCTGGCCACAAAGGGCGGTAAATGGGAGACAAAGCTTCCACTGATTCTGCTAGCACATCGTGCGTCCGCGCAAGAAACGACGAAGAAAGCACCGTTTCAGTTGATGTATAGGAGGAAACCACGACTACCGATACATAACAAGACCTGGCCCCTCCATCAGCATTGGAGTATGACGAGATGGCGGACGGAGCGGAAAGAAGCCATCAAAAACGTAAAACGAAAGCAGAAAGTGGACGCTTTGAAAGCCGAACTGAGGGTAAGGGAGAAGTACCCCGCATTCGAGATCGGAGATCAAGTCAAATGTAGAGATAGGCGAAACACCGGCGGATACGCGCCAGGGTCGCGGAAACTGCTACCAAAGTGGGAAGGACCATACATGGTCACCGCGAGACGAGGGCACGTATATACCATCAAAAATGCAAAGAGAGAGAAGCGGGTGAACATCAGCGAGCTCCAGAAATGGATAGAGCGAGACAAGCCAACGATGACGCCAGCACCAAGAAGATCAAGCCGACTTCAGTCCAAACTATTTGACGGGGGAACGAGTGTGGTGAGAGCTGTCTACTAGCCAAATTGGTTGACAGTAATTGAGGTCAAGGTCAAGATGGACAGGAGGATACAGTTAACATATAGATGAACTGACACAGCCACAAGGGATGCAAGGTTAACTTTGTGTGAGAAACAACCGATCAACAGACTGTATTTTCTACTAATATTAACCTACAATAATGTACATCAAAATCTATAAATACGTGTTGATTTTCCGTAATAAACGTTCTGTCGCCTGGCCCTTGTCTTCTGTTGTTACATCTGGTGTCGCTGCCTGTCGCGAAATGAAAGTCCCATGGCCTGCAGCTTATGAAGAAGGAGACATATGGATCTTCTTGAGGGACTTCGAAGCTATTGCAGAGTTGAATGGCGTGCGAGAGTCATCAGCGAAGACGGTTGAACTTGGAACGCTACTGAGAGGCCGGGCGAAGGCAGCATATTATAGTGCGAGGCAAACAGAGGGGCAAGCAACTTGGAAGGCAGTGGTTGAACGCTTGAAGCAGGATTTTGACAGCCCGATGGACAGAGAGCGGGCAATGCAGCAGTTTCGCACCATAAAGCTGAGAGTTGACGGTGATCCTCTCGTATTGGCGCTAACCTTGACAAGCCTACTTCGTCGCGCTCTACCAACACTGGACGAAGATGCTGAGGCACAAATGTTGGCGTCCCAGTTTATGGAGATTATTCCAGAATACATATCCCAACAGCTACATCTGGTTAACGCCGTACAGCCACTGGACATCGGGGAGCTTGCGAAGGTGACCAGACAACTGTTAAGTAAGACGGTTGCAGCGGTAGAGCCACCAAAACCCGAGCAGTGTGAGAAACAAATGGAAGAGTTGCAACGTGAAGTGGCCGCGCTGAGACCGAGCGTGCGGAGAGGCCGGTGTTTCGCATGTGGCAAACTGCTGCATTGGAGAGACCGCTGCCCGGAGAGACGACAAAGAAGAAGTTTTAAAAGGTATACTGTGTCTTCTTCCTGTGTTCCGAGACATGAGGTAATAGGGGTGATGGAGAAGGGGGCGACATATTCGAAGTTACGGGTAAATGATCGCGAGTTGGTGTGTTTAATCGACACAGGGGCTGCAGTCTCACTCGTAGAAAGGAGTCTATATGAGAGTATAAGACCGTGTTCGTTGACAGTGCAGACAGTAGGCGGTCACGTGTTAAGAATCGCGGGAGTTTCAGACTGCAGGGTTAGAATTGGAGAGGATTGCGTGACGTTCCCATTTCTGGTTGTACCTGAATTGCGCCGAACAATCCTTGGGGCCGACTTTTTGCGAGAAGTGTGTGAGAAACAACCGATCAACAGACTGTACTTTCTACTAACATTAACCTACAATAATGTACATCGAAATCTATAAATACGTGTTGATTTTCCGTAATAAACATTCTGTTGCCTGACTCTTGTCTTCTTTTGTTACAGAAGTAGTGAGTTCACAGTAAATCATGGTTGTTACGTGATATCGAACAAGGACACTACCTAGTTTCGCGCGCAATACGGACGACACTCCTTCCTTCTTCAGCTTCCAATAATTACAGCTTGATTCCACACCGTATTTTTGATACAGGAATGGAATTTTCAGCATGTGATGTCGGTAGCCCAGATTTTGCAGGCCGACCATAGATATCAGATGTGCGTCGGCAGGGGATCGAACCCCTGACCATGTGCCAACCGCCTGTGCCTCGTACCTGGTCACTGCATCGACATCGGGATCCTTTGCTCCAATCTACTCTTCTCTCCTCAAGTGTCCTCCAGCAGTTGTCATCTCTTACGTGTAGTGAGTATCCGTATACCCAAGAAGGAGAAGGACTACTTCATCCCTACCATTCTGTACGTCTATGCTTGAGTACTTTGGGATAATTATAACTTTTCAAATAACTACATTTTACGTGTGAAATAATTTACGTGGACTTAATACCCTTCTACGTACATAGATGTTTTGTATTCGTTTTTCCCTTTTTGTTTCGCGTATAAACGAACTTAGCCGTTTGGTCCACAACATTCAATTGGTGAGCCTTTTTTCAACACAGATTATTTTTACATATCTATATGCATATTTTGTCATTTTGTATTTTTCACGTAATTTTTGTTTGTTGTTCGATATGTGCTTGTCCCCTTGCACCAATATTTTCACACCTGTAATACCGTCACCTACTCAGCCTGGTACACCACCTGAGCAGAGAACTCGCAGTGAGGCACAGGCCACAATAGATGCCATCACTGATTTTCGTCTACCACAACACGGTTTTGCAGAGCCAAGGATTTGGTTTGGAGTTATTGAGCCGCTCTTGGAAGCACGGGGCATTAAGTCTCAGATAGCCAGATATGGCGTCGAGCTGGTAGAACTCTCTCCGTCAGTGTTAACAGAAATCAGCGGTCTCACCGAAAAACCCCCGACGGAAAACCAATATGACAAACTTAAAGCCCTTCTTATACAACGCGCAAGTTTGTCGGACGGAAACAGAATCCAACAATTACTTACGGGCTGTGAGCTAGATACGTGTAGACCATCTCAGCTTCCCAAACACATGCGCCAGTTATTTGGACACTGTGAAGTTGACGAGGTAACTTGTTGGTTACAGTTTTGGCTTGCAGACTGCTCTCACCATAGCATCAGGGACGTTTTATCAGGTAACACTATAGGTCATATAGCATCTGGCAGTGCAACACCGTGTCAGTCCACACCCACGACAGACACACCAATACTCGCCGCCATTGCAGACTTAACGTCAAGGATTTTTAAGTATCACTGGTCTAATTCATAAACATTTCACGGATATTTACCTTTATTGTTAAGACAACTATGAATATGCTCAAGATTTTCCCGCTGCCTCCCCTTGCAGTTTCACACTGAAGTGTTTAATCAGTAAAAGATGTATTTAGAGTTGTGTTTTTATTTTACCATGTTCTGTGGAAGTATTTCAAGAAAATTTAAATCTATTTAGAGGAAAGATCACTGTTTTGGCGGTGAATAACGGGATGTGTATTTCGTCCTATTTCGTCCTATTCAACTGGATATACTCGCTGCACAAGTTATTGATGGTATTCCTACTGAGACACTAATCCCATACTTGTAAGGATCAGCATGACTTTTGTTAACAGAGACAAAAGTTAATAAACAATGTTCAGAAGTTCCACTTATGTAACTTACGAAGAAGGCAAAAATTATAACAAATACAGGCATGCAAAAGTGTAATGGTCAAGTGCATTGAAAATTGAGTTGCTGCACAGTCAAGACAAGAGGAGACAAGCTGACGAATCAAATGAGACGAAGGCATGGGACGTTGAGCCACTAAATTAAAGAAAGACTAATAGGTGAATCTTTCTGAATACATAAGTCGGGTTTTACACGTCTGATAGCGTAAGGTTTCTTATTTACTGTGGTTTGTTTCACCTTTAGATTTTTACCTCTTCCATACTTTTTAATGACTTTTGGAGCATCACCACTATTTTTCAATTCTTTGTCATTGTTTAGGAATTCTTCTTCCAGTGTTTCTGTGGTGCATATTCTTCTGGCTGTGTAAAACAGAGTTTTGACCAGTGGTCGTTTGTAGCTGATTAAACAAAAACTATTGAAATTTAAGCATAGTCCATTCCCGTTGATAAATTGGACCAAAGTGCTTGTCCTTTGTTGACATTTAGGCTCCCTGTGCGGATGCTTCGAAGATGTCTGAGGATTTAACCTGAAGTAGTTTGATAGATAGCAACTAGCAGTGGAATCTAGGATAACTTGCATCTCGTCCTATTTTGGGCTGAATTGTCAACTGCATGTACCTGCACCAAGTGGTTTAGTGAATAGCGCTCTGGCTTTCGGAACTATGGGTACAGGGTTTTAGCTTTAGTGGGAGCACTGTCACTCTCTGGGGGAATACAGGATTCCACTGCTGGTCACCATCCACCAAATTACTTCAAGAAGAAGAGTATATTGCTTAGAGTTGTTCATACACACTTATAAAACAAGCAACAACTGTGAAAATAGGTGCATTATTGAATGAATTCATAAAATTTTGGTGGAAGGACTCTTTTCAGTTGAATACTCCTCTAGGGATTCTTCCTTCTAAGCGATCTACAACAAAGTGAAGAGCAACCAGCGAAGTGCAAAAAGTTTTCGCCCTCTTAATATATATGTAAAACTTGGGAACTGTGGTGGTATGTAATTCCACATTAATTTGTATATTAGATATATCACACAGTGAGTGAAACAGTATTATTTACCAGATGACAAGGTTTCGAACAAAATTTATTGTTCATAATCATTCCATCAATTGTAATCACACGACTTCGAAACTTGAGTTCTATAGTTTCTTTGTCGTCTCCTATTTGTCGTCGTTGGGGTAGTAAAATTTTCCAGATATCTGGGACATGTGTTGAATCATTCCCATTACACGTACTCTCTTCAGTTGATTCGATAGACAAAGCTTCTGCTATCAATGTCTCCCTCCACCCTGTGACATCAGATTTTAGAACTGTCATCTTATCCCATCCATCCTATTGCATGGTTGTGTGTAACTGCATGTAGTGACTGGTATAGCAGAAATATGCTCTAGATTTCCTATCTTATTTAGGTCAAATAATTTAGATATTGCTAGGTTTTCATGCTCGGCTTGTCTCACTGCACCTGTTCTACTACTTTGACCTATGTATTTGGCCTGACAATCATTGCAGCAGGGTATTAGATAAACTAAATTGTTTTGTTTTAAAGGCTCCACAGGACTGATCATTTAACCGACAAAGTTTGTTTCTAATTGAGTTTGTGGGTGATTGAATGCCACTTTTGCTCCTACATTTCGAAGAATTCTATGTGAGGTTCTAGAGGTTCCTTCTTTGTATGGAATTACTACTGATGATTTAGATTCTTTATTGTTGGTGTTGTGATTATCTTGCGCATGTTTTACATGCATGTCGTCATTATATATATATATATTTATTCCTGTTTATGCAGGAACATACCAATTGTACAGGCATGGATTAGTTATTATATAAATTACAGTTTGTTTGTTCAATCTAACATTAGAGTCAGTCCGAACAGTCTGCAAAATAGTCTGTCTGTGTTACACATAAAGAGATATAGAAATATTGTCTTCGCATTAACAAAAAACCCAGACTTCAGATGAGTGTGATACAAATATCTGGGAAAAATAAAGCTTGAAGTCAATTCTCCTATAAAACTTTGTTGTGAACAGCATCCGTGAGATAAAGTTTATTGATGTATTATTTTGATTCAATAATGTATTTACTCCATTTTTGTCAGCAGTCTTATCGTAGTTTTATAATAGGAAAGAAATTTGATCTCTGATACGAAAGTTAGATAAGGTAATGTTAGATTGTTTTACTGCATCAAATGGGGTCAATTCTAGAACTATCCATTTGCGCCATTTGCGTCAGCATGGCAGACTGTACATGTAAGTTGAGTAATACATTGATAACTGTTTGAAAACCAGTTGCTTCTTTATTTCAGATCAAGAATACTCCTTGTACAGAATGTTAGCCAGCGTTTTCAAGTGGTTGCAACGGATCGTTCATGGAATTTGAGTTTGAATTTACATAAATGGTCATTTCAGTATGGATGTTGGGTTGTTCGACCTCAACCAGGAGGTATATAGAAGTTTACGCTCAGCAGGGAGATAAAGTATGTAAATATGGAAAGAACATTAATATTTTATGTATATATAAATGTTTATAAATGTATATCATTGTATAGTAAACACTACCCATAATCTTGTTGTTTTTTATGTAATTTTGCGAAGTCTTAGAGTTTATTTAGTGTCGTAATATTTAGTAATGAGTCTAGGCGTTATAGTGTGCTAATAGCTCATGCGTTTTGGAAATAAGTGGTGCGGTGTGATTGGCATAGTCATTGGGATGAAGCAGTTTATATAGCAAGCGTTTGAAGGTTATAATAGAGTGACAGGTCCTTATTTCTAGGGGTAAACTGTTCCAGATCTTAGAGTACATGACTATGAAGAAGTTTGCACGGAGTGCTGTTTTACAGTTTTTCCTAGGTACTTTGCACGTTTGGTTACGAAGGTTGTAAGAGCCTTCCGGTGAGAACTGTATCTCTTTGCTGTCTGAGAATGATATTTTATGCAGTATTTTAAAGAAGAATGTTAGGTTAATGCTCAGTCGTCTCATCCAGAGTGGGTCGATACCTAGAATTATACACCTTGATGTGTAGTCCTTTTCGCAGTCAAATCCTAGTAGTTTAGACGTGAAGTATCGTTGGACACTTTCTATTTTAAGTTTGTCACTTACGCGAGTGCTGCTGAGAATAAATGGACAATATTCAAGTAGTGGTCTGACACAAGTTTTATATAATAATAGCTTCGCTTCGTAGTTGTGGAAATTCCTGAGTATGCATCCTAGAAGCATCCTCGATTTACGCGTCTGTGTCGCCACTTGCTCGGAAAATGTCAAGTCACTAGAGTACCTGAGTCCTAGGTCAACAACACTTTGGAGTTTAGGCAAGTCGATGGATTCAAGTACCAGTTTAATATTTATTGAGGGTGCACCGAAGCATATCCAACCACATTTTTTAAGGTTGAATTTTAGGTTCCATGTGGAGGACCATGCAGTTACTCGATCTAGTTCTTCCTGAACAGCTTTCTGAAAGTACCCTAAGTCATCACAGTGGAATGTGTAAGCTACTTTAAGATCATCTGCAAAGATGAATGGTTTGCCTAGTGAGAAACAGCTGCATATGTCGTTGACATATAGAGTGAATAGGAGGGGGCCTAAGACGCTACCTTGAACTACTCCAGAAGTGACTGGACTAGGTTTAGAGTTTACAGAACCCAGTCTAACTACTTGGGACCTATTGTTAAGGAATGATTCAATCCATCCTAATAATGGGTTACTTATTCCTAAGGAGTTTAGCTTATTTATTAGAAGCAAGTGGTCAACGCGGTCAAAGGCTTTGGATATGTCGAAGTAGATGACAAGTACTAGTTGTTGTTTGTCGCGGCTGCTAGTTATGTAGTTAAAGAAGTCAACGTGACATGTCATGCATGATCTGGATTTTAGGAATCCATGTTGGTTGGGACTTAGAATATTGCAGCTGATTGTATAAGACGCGGTACGTCCAACGTTTGCGTTACATTTTTGCGTGATTCGTTACATAAAATTTATCTTGTTGTAATCCTTGCACAAGTCCTCTACTACTTCCATACCTATAACTATTAACTCTCATATCAAATAGTTATGGTTAACCAAAGTAAAAAGCAGCGAACTCAATCCCCTGTAAAACTGATGACTAATTTTAAGTCGTTGATTGCTACATCAAGCAACATACTTCCTACAAATGGTTATAGTGAGCCACAAAACTCACTTGTATGTCGTAAGCGTCGAGCTGAAACTGAGGATAAAACTGCACTGACAGCTAGTATTAGCACTACTCCCAAAAATTCAGTACCCTCTGCTCATACAGAAACCCTCCCTACACCTTATGTGCTTATCGAAAAGCTCCAGCCTTCAAGCTCTGTTTCAGTACTATCTTCAGAAATAGAACTTCTAAAGTTGTCTATAGGAGAACTTAAGGCCGAGTTAAGGGACTTAAAAAACAATAAGTCAGTAGATCCTGGAATTTTCGATACCAATACCAAAATCTCCAATTTATCAGGTCAGATCAGTGATATCAGACTGCAGGTCTGTGAACTGACACCTTTAACTATTCTCATGAAAACTGTAGACCTTAACAAACTTGACAGTGAATCGATATCTAAGGTGGATAACCTAATTAACTTTGTTACTACAGAAGTAACAAAACGACTAGATGCTAAATTAAATGCTATTGTCTACAACGTTCCGGATAATGAGGCACTAAAAAAGGTACAGCGCATCCTACTTAGTGAGGCGAAAATGCCCAACTCCAAGACTAAGTGCTACAGGCTGAAGAAGAGTCAACATGAAAAGTGTTGTCCTATTCGTTTTCAGTTCGAAACACCTGCTGAGGCCAGAAAATTTATCCACTCCCAACACACCCCACTGCAAGCCAGAAATTATAAACTAGTAAAGGTTGCGGTGGACAAGACCGTCATAGAAAGGCGCGTATATAATTATCACACTGAGTCTAACTGTGGAATAAACAATAGGACATTGCAAGCAGCAATTATACCCAACCCTTTGAGAGATACCGTAGAATCCACCGCACCACCCCTCTCTAACCACACAGAATTATCTTCTCAGAGAGCGACACCAACCGAAAGGCCGCTAAGTTGTAATCAAATAGCCAATAAAACTATACCACCTACCACCGTAGATTTAGACATGTCACTAAATAATCCAAGAAAAGAAGTCAAAATCCCCCGAAAGTTGACCCTTTCCTCTCCTAGCCATAAGTCCATTGGTAAAAAAGAGAAGAATATGACCCCAAATCATGCCAACAACAACAATGGCAGTATAAGTAAGCCCACATTCCCCAAGGTCAATAGTATTGGCACTCACAACGTGCGAAATAGCACCACGGCCCACACTGATAACCAACGCCCAAACAATGCCACCCTCAAGAGTACAAGTGACAATAGTCAGAACTCGACCACCAACAACTCAGGGCACTCACAGTATGGCACGCTAATAAATAATGGCCAAAAATAATATACAATCCATCCACTGATATATCAATCCCTAGTCAAATTCGAAAAACAAATCAAATCCTTACAAATCAATTTTTGAAAATTAATCTGATGCTGGCTAGTGACTTGCTACAGGATGAAGTTTCCTGAAGTTCTAGTGAGAAGTCGTGATCAGTGTTGATGGATTTCCCACTGATGACACTGGTTGTTGGTCACGATAAAAGTCACGGATTGGTGGAAGTTAGTATTTATGGGTTGGCCATTGAGGAGTCGGGTCCCAGTGGATGAAGGTTATACGAGCTAGCTTGTCTTGTATAATGAATGTCCTGGTTTGGAAACCCAGTGGGGTGTGCGCATACTGCTGGTGATTGCCAAATAGGTGGCTGTCCAGTACTCCCTGGTTTTCAATGGTTCTCTAATTGATATCCATCCGTGGTCAAATTCGAAAAATGATAATAATAATAATAATGGAGAAAAACTCTGTAAAGAGAAGAGTCAGAGGAAGGAAAATTGTAAAGCTTAAATAAATGCATGCCATCACTAATGATCCTTTTTTATTGCCACACCATTCATGTGTTTGCATGTTTCTAACCCTAAAAAACTGCATAAATAACAATGTTTGTAGAGTATTCACAAGTGGCGAATCCTAATGAAACCAATGTATTCATCAAATACTGCTTTCTCCCACAATTTTTGGTTGTTTTAAACTTACCACGGGAAAGAAATGCTGTCAATATATATAAACATTTATATCAAAGTGATCGTTTTCAAAGGCTTGACTGGTTACAGGATCGATCACAAGCCTACATCAGTTAAATAACCATTGGGAAACCTGTGAGAACTGGACTGCTGTTCCATCAGCCTACTTTGGCACTCTTCGTCAGCATGCAGTACCAAATTGCAGAAGTTGGAGTTCATGGACCATCGGGTCGGGGATCCCAGCGGCTTATTGTTTTACGAGCTCGCCCAATAACTAACTGGAAGGTCTTGGGTTCGAACCCTGGCGGTGAGTGCATACTGATGAATAGTCTCAAATTAGGCAGCTGACGAAACAGCTGCCCAGTATTCGAGTGCTGGTCTTCCAGTGGTTCTCTAACTGATGTCAGCTCGTGATCAGTCCTGTAACATTACATCATGTGTTGTATGTGTTGAAATATTCTGCATACTTCATCTTCTATAAACTTTTATTTAACCATAGCAAAATGTAGGGGTGCTTTTAGGATGAAGAGGAAACATGTTATTAGTCAATGCTTTATGTGTACGCTGTGGACTGAACTTAACCTATATGAAAGGTAATGTCATCCAGTTGTTATTGGTACACTGTTATACGGTCAAAATACAGTTATTATACATCAAACTTGTACGTTATTGGTCATGTAGTTGTGAATTCTGGTGATTCACTTTTTCCCCTGCAAGAAGTGGAGCTTGCCTTCTCCGTATGAGAATAGTATTCACGTGATTAGGCATATATTGTCCCATAGGTGAATAAAAATGGTTTTGCAAATTCACAGCCAGTCAGTTAAGTGGAATTTAAAATCAAATTTTGTCTAGATGCTTCAGTTATTGACTGTTATACATGTATATTTTATTATCAAACCTTTTAGCCTGAAACAAATGAAATCCCTACGAAAAAACTCTTGAAAATTATTCTGATACTCTCTAGACACTGGCTGCAGACGATTGAAGTGGCCTGGAGTTCTAGTGAGAAGTCGTTACCACTGAGGTCCACCCGATTGGGAGTGAGAACAAACACTCTGCAGCAATGACACTGGCTAGTGCCAATCGCCATAAAATCACGAACTGGTAGAAGCTGGAATTCATGATCTGGCCGTTGAGATGGGTCTCAGTGGCCCAATGGTCTACGGGCTCTCCTTGTAATCGGAAGGTCGTAGGTTTCAACCGCATTGTGGTGGATGCATGCTGATGAAGAATCCAAAACTAGGCTGACGAAACAGGTATGCAGTACTTCAGTGCTGGCTTTCTCAATGGTTCTCTAACTGATATCAACCCGTCATCAAACCTAAAACAAATCAAATTCATTTAGAACTCTTACGTAATTTCATATTCGCTACTTCATTTCTATGTACATCTTGAGTGCAACTCAATCATCAAACTGTTCATATCACTGCGTAACTCCTTTCTAAGGAGTGTTTGCTGCAAATCATCACCTTTACTACTGCCTTAGTTTCGTTAACACCCAGCTTTCTTTACCGTTTTTTTATTACGTAACTCCACCGAAAACCAACTAATTCTCACCCCTTTAGTTAATATAACCATAACCAATTGTATTTTTGTTTGAATAAAATTTCACTTTTGGTAATACAAGCCCCCCTCTAACTAATGGGAATTGCTGACCACACATTTTGTATTCCTGAGTGTGTATTTGAATAACAACCATTTCAGGTTGATGTAAAAGGATCTGTCTTTGTTTTTTCTCCTCAAAATCAGATATTAGAATTGTACCTAGAATACGGGAAGGTAGTTAAATATTTTTGAGTAAGCTGATTATAACAACAGGCATAAATAAGTGGCTTATAGTGGAGACTTTTTGAGTAAAAGTAATGATGGTCTTGACCAGTGGGGTGCAGTAAGTTGGGTGTGAGGACAAATACTTACGAGCGATGATATTGGCTAGTGCCAGTCGCGTTATATGATGAATTGGTAGAGGTTGGAATTCATAGACGAGCCACTGAATCGCATCTCAGCGGCTTAGTAGTCTGCGACCTGATCTTACAATCAGAAGGTCCTCAGTTCGAACCCTATCGGTAGGTGTGTGCGGATAAAGAGTCCCAGACTAGACTGACGAAACAGCTGTCCAATACTCCCTAGTCTCCCAATGGTTCTCTAACCGACATCATCACATAATGAAATCCCGAAACAATGGTTTATATCCACTCAGTAAACCGACTGTAGAAGAAACAAAGGACATACAGTTGGAATACTGAATAGAATCAGAAAAAGTTATAGAAATTGATTTTCAATTCATCTGGGATGTAGAATGTTGATATAATTTTCACGAAGTGGACTGAATGCTTCTTTTTTGTTATCGATTGTCACTATTGTGATTTGGTGAGTGACAACTAGCAGTGGAATCCAGGTTAACGAGCATTCCGTCCTATTTGGGACTGACTCATGATCTGGATGTACCTGCATTCTCCAGTAAGTGAGCAGTGGTCAAAACCCAGTGCCCATCCTTTCAAATGCTGCCAAACCACTTCAAGTAAAATTCCCAAACAGTGTCAAAACATCCGCATGGGGAGTCGACGCGTCAAAAGACACTGAGCACTTTGGTGTAATCAATTAACGAGAAAGACCAAATTGAATTAAAGAATTGTCATCCTAGCTCGTTCAATATACACATTGAGGTAATCGTGACCAGTTTCAGTTTCCACAGATATGCTTCAACAAAGAAAACAATTAAGGGTACATTGTACATTTGCAGTGCATTCTGAACTTTTGAATTTTTGTTTTAACGAATTCATTCGCTATGGCGCCACACGCCATCTTGTTACTGTCGGCGTGACTGTACACACGTGGTTCGCTACCTTGTTGTGCTATCATTAAGCGCACTCTTAGAGCTTACTAGTCAGCAGGGCAACAGATAAATTGTGCAACATTCTTATTTGTTAAAATTGATATTTAATTTGTGTAAAATACAACTCTTATCAAGAAACACTAGCCAGTCTCAAGCCTTTTTACTTTGAATTCGAAAATCAGTACTTACACGCTAGCCAGAGTACTGCTAAGGGTATCAAGAGATATATATATTCCTGTTTATGCAGGAACATACCAATTGTACAGGCATGGATTAGTTATTATATAAATTACAGTTTGTTTGTTCAATCTAACATTAGAGTCAGTCCGAACAGTCTGCAAAATAGTCTGTCTGTGTTACACATAAAGAGATATAGAAATATTGTCTTCGCATTAACAAAAAACCCAGACTTCAGATGAGTGTGATACAAATATCTGGGAAAAATAAAGCTTGAAGTCAATTCTCCTATAAAACTTTGTTGTGAACAGCATCCGTGAGATAAAGTTTATTGATGTATTATTTTGATTCAATAATGTATTTACTCCATTTTTGTCAGCAGTCTTATCGTAGTTTTATAATAGGAAAGAAATTTGATCTCTGATACGAAAGTTAGATAAGGTAATGTTAGATTGTTTTACTGCATCAAATGGGGTCAATTCTAGAACTATCCATTTGCGCCATTTGCGTCAGCATGGCAGACTGTACATGTAAGTTGAGTAATACATTGATAACTGTTTGAAAACCAGTTACTTCTTTATATCAGATCAAGAATACTCCTTGTACAGAATGTTAGCCAGCGTTTTCAAGTGGTTGCAACGGATCGTTCATGGAATTTGAGTTTGAATTTACTTAAATGGTCATTTCAGTATGGATGTTGGGTTGTTCGACCTCGACCAGGAGATATACAGAAGTGCAGGCTCAGGATATTATAACAGAAAGAGAAAGTATGTAAACATGAAGTGTTTAGTAAGTAAGGTTAGTTGAGGTCTATCCTGAGTACAACTAAATCCTACACATTATCGAATAGTTGATATATTGTGTCCTGACAAAGTAAACAGATACTCCACTAAGCCTATGCAGTAGAAATTCATAAGTGTATGTATTTGACTGAAACACTCGTAGAGAAACTTTTCTGTAGTATCGTTATAATTTACGCCATGTATCCATACAGTGTTAGGTCAATATCGATTTTCATCTTTTTAACTTTTTCGATATTTTCTTGCATATAAAACATTTAAAGTCTAATATAAGTCCCTTATCAAACAAAACTTAAGTCCTTTCATCGCACACACAAATTCCCCTTAGTGAATTTGAATGAAGTAACGCGGATACGTGAAGCAGAAGTCATTGAATCGTCTCCAAGGAAATGTGTACAAATTCTTATGAAAGCTTGTCAGAAATTTCTATTATACACGAGTTATGTGGAAGACTCAACGAAAATCCTAGCCAAATTACTCACACCCTACCACTGTGGAGTCCTCCGAAGTGATGACAGGAGTAAGACAAGCTTGCTGGCTGCCTACTATTGAAGATATGCAAGTGAAAAGCAACAGGTTGGCAGAAGAAGCATCCAGAAAAGATAGGACTTCAGTTGAACATAGAGAAAACAGAGGTGATGAAGACTCCTCGGTAACACCAACAGCAATAACAACAATAATCAGCATAAATGGGAGGAACCTGAAAGAAACAACCTCCTTTACCTACCAACCTACCTGGGAAGCATCGTTTCAACTACAGGCGGATGGAACTGACGAGGATATCAAAGCAAGGATCGGGAAAGCAAGACAAGCTTTCATTACTCTCAAGTCTGTGTGGAGGTCAACACTCAGCACTCAGCATGAAAATGAAAATAAAATCCGGATTTTCAACTCCCATGTGAAGTCAGTGCTACTTACTATACGGATCAGAGACTTGGCCAGCGCGTCATAAAGAGCACCTCAAATAAACTACAGACCTTTATCAACAGCTGTCTTTGCTCAATATTTCACTCAAGATCAGATGGCCGGTCAGAAAAGATCAGCAACAGAGATCTCTGGCGATGAGCGAACCGACCAGGAACTGATTGTGCAACAAATCTGCAGGAAGAAATGGAGATGGATTGGCCATATTCTGAGGAAACCATCAAGTGACATCACTAGACAAGCCACTGCTCGAGTGGAACCCGAAAGGGAAGCGGCGAGTGGGTTGTCAGTGCGAGGGGTGACTTGGAGGAGGTCATGTGAGGAGGAGATGAAAGTGTGTGGGCAGACTTGGAGCCAGGTTGAAACTCTAGCAGAGAACCGAACGTAGTGGAGACGTACGGCTGAAGCCCTATGTCCCTCTAGGAATTAAAGCAAACAATAATAATAAGGAGGTATTGGCAATGCATGAAAAAATAAATCACCATAACACATTTCAGCCAACACGTTCTGAATTCTTCGAAATACAAATAATCTGCAGCACCCTTCTTTGATGCCGGTTAGTAATAATAATATACATTTCTTATAAACGGGTAGGTTTACTTGAAATGCATGCCAGTTTAACAGGCACGATAATGTACGTCATAAATTACCATCGTAAATTAGCATAAATAAGCACTTTTCAAAAGTTTGAATTGTTGAATTATAGTACAAGAAATCATAACAGGTTCGTATAAGTGTTAAGTTGTAAACCCTTCACCAAGATCACCATCATAGACACGCGCGGACTTTGAAAAGGGACTGAATTTTATACGCTCTCATTTAATTTCGGCTTTTGTTGTGTTACACGCTCCAAAAGTCTATAGCTTAACTTTAAATCAGTTTATTCCGATTGAAGTTATCCTAGTAGGAAGGCCAAATGTATGGATAATCGAAATTAGTTTACATTTCAGTTTTGAGTCTATTCAATTACAGGAATTTGTGTCCTAATAACTTAATATTTATACGTATCCATTTTTGCGCACTCATTGGTTTTTTTATCACTGATTTATAAAAGTCACATTTATAAAGTCACATTTGAATCTTTTTATCCCAATTCACTCTGGAAAGCCTGCCTATCTAAAGGAACCTCTGTGGAAGAGTTATGTGCCGATCTCCAGTTGAAGAGGGAATGCAGTATGATAACTGCAATGGACGGTTTTATATCATGTGCACAAACCTAACTCCTGCAGCATGCAAGCGCTGCTGTAAACCACCAGCGGACTGTCTGTGCAATGACTGCTGTAGTACGACTAAGTTTCTTATGAAAGCCATTGCCTCTCTCAATGGGGCTCTAAAGCTCCTGGACTACAAGGGTCCTCAGGAGAAGAGCAACTACTGCTCGAACACTGATGACGTGACTAGCGTCATACGCAAAACAATACACGTTCATGTTGCGTCTCTGTCAGGAAGTGAGTGCCCTCCAGCACAGAAGGGCACCCACCATATTCAAGACACCCATGCTGCCCGTATGATACCGGATAAGCCCTCCAGTAACAACCATTGAAAGACTGGCACGAATAATATGAGTACTAGTGGTCGGAAACTCACAGCCAAGGTCGCCCAGGGACTTGTAGATCAAGCCTCATCCCCACCGTTGGATAGCAGGCAGACATAATTGACTACGGTTAGCGAGGAGGACACCAATGGATGGCGTAATGTAGTCTCTCGCGAAAAGCGAGATAAGGACAATATAAGTGCCACACTGTCCGCAAAGGACGGGAAGACACCCACGCCGCAGAGCAAAAAAGCCATGACACGTCGATCATTTTCCTCAAGTTGCCGGTCTCCGATCACAAGATCAGGTTCGGGCATGACCTCGACTTGGTCAAGCCGCTCCTAGATAAGATACCGCCAACAACAGTATCAGCTCACATTATTATTATTGTTCCCTTGGGTTCCTAGTGGAACATAGGGCTTCAACTGCACGCCTCCACTTGCTTCTGTCTTCTGCTGTACTTTTCACTTGCATCCATGTTATTCCTTACTGTTTCACTTCCTCATCACACGATCTCCTCCATGTCACCCTTGGACGTCCCACTCGCCGCTTCCCTTTCGGGTTCCACTCGAGCATTGGCCTGACGCGCGATGTCATCCAACGGCCTCCTCAGCCACGAGTGTCCAATCCATCTCCACTTTCTCCTGCATATTTGTTGGGCGATTGGTTCTTGTTTTGTTTGTTCCCATAGTTTCTTGTTGGTGATTCTTTCCGGCCATCTGATCTTCAGTATAGAGCCAGCGAAGACAGTTGTTGATAAAGGTCTGCAACAGGCTGTTGGAAATATTCTTTGTGACCCGCTGGCCAAGTTTCTGATCCGTATAGAAGAACTGACTGACTTGACGTTTGTATTGAAAATCCGAATTTTGTTGTTGATGCTGAGTGACGAAGATTTCCCGAATGGTTTCATGATGTGTGATGAATGTGTTTCTCGCCTTTCCGATTCTCGATTTGACATCCTCGTCCGTTCCTCCTGTGGTTGAGACAATGCTCCCAAGATAAGTGAAAGAAGTAACCTCTTTCAAATCCTTCCCGTTGATGGTGATTGGCACTGGATGTTGCTGCTGCTGTGGTTGTTGTTGGTTGGTTATTTTCATAACCTCCGTCTTGTCTATGTTCACCTGGAGTCCTGTCTTCTCTGGCTGCTTCTTCGACCAGTTTGTCGGTTTTCGCTTGTAAGTCTTCGATTTTGTGTGACATCAAACATAAGTCATCTGCGAAATCCAGGTCTTCCAGGTTCTTCACGTCGGTCCAGGATATCCCTGTCTTCTCGTTTCCCACTGTCTGACGCATAATCCAGTCCACCACAACTAGGAATACCATCGGTGATAATAAGCACCCTTGTCTGACTCCTGTGTTTACTCCAAACGCCTCGCTGAGTTTTCCGTTGTGGATCACTTGACATGTGCCGTTGTCGTACAGCTGTTGAATAAGGTTGATGAATATTTGGGGTACGCCGTAGTACTCGAGTAGTTTCCAAATTACATCGCGGTCAACGCTGTCGAAGGCCTTCTCAAAGTCTGTGAAGTTGAGATAGAGATTTGATTGCCGTTCCATGCTTTGTTCGATGGTGATGCGTAGAGTTGCAATTTGGTCAGAACATCATTTGCCTTTCCTGAATCCAGCTTGTTCTGGTCGGAGTTCTGTATCCAGTGCGTCCTTAATTCTCTCCAGGATGATGCGACTCAGGATTTTACTTGGCGTCGACAGGAGCATGATTCCTCGCCAGTTCTTGCAGAGTCCTAGGTCGCCCTTCTTTGATAGTTTCACGAGGTAACGTTTCCTCCAGTCAGTAGGCACCTTTCCCTCTTTCCAGATCTTTTGCAATAATGGAGTCAGCATTTATGCTGTCGTTTCTGGGTCCGCTTTCAGTGCTTCCGGGGGTATTCCATCTGGTCCAGCTGCTTTTCCAGCTTTCAGAAGCTTGATTGCCTTCATGACTTCAGTTTTCGTTGGGGGATTGGTGTCAACTTGCAGTTGTGTACGTGCTGTTGTTGGTATTTCTGGACGGGTTGTAGGTGGTGGTCGGTTCAAGAGTCCTTTGAAGTGGTCCACCCATTGTTTAATCTGCCTTTCTTCTTTGGTAATTGGGTTCCCTTCGCTGTCTTTTATAGGTTTCACTTGTGTTGATCTCTTCCCGGATAGAGACTTGGTTATCTGATATAGTGTCCTCAGGTCCCTTTTGCCTGCTGCCTTCTCAGCTTTAGTAGCCAGGTTGTTGTAGAATTGTCTTTTGTCCTTTCTGGCACTCTTCTTCACTTCTTTGTCCAGTGCTGTGTAAGTTGAGCTCAGCGTCTTTCTCTTGTCCGTCTTTGCATTGAATCATTTTCTCTTTCACCTTTCTCCTCTCCTCTATTAGCTTCCAAGTGTCTGTTGAGAGCCATTCCTTGTCTTGTTTCTTCTTTCTTCCTAAAACCGTTGAACACGTTTCGTTGAAAATTACCTTCAGAGAGTTCCAATGGTCTTCCACGGATGATTCCTCAGTGGTGCCACGTAGTGTTTCCTGCTTTGCTCTGACAGTTGCAGTGAAAATGTCCTGTGTGATTGTGTCCTTTAGTTTTTGCGTGCTGAACTTGCATTGTGGCCTATCCCCAGGTATCCTCGAGGCTTTCAGCTTCACCTTGAATGTCCCTTGTACTAGATAGTGGTCTGAACCCACATCTGCTCCTCTCCTCGATCTTGTGTCCAGTAGGCTGCGTCTCCACTTCCTTGAGATTGAAATGAAGTCTATCTGGTTTTTGGTGTGTCGATCTGGTGAAATCCATGTTGCCTTGTGTATATCCCTGTGTTTGAACACACTGCCACCAATCACCAAATCATTGAAGGCGCAGAAGTCTGAGAAGAGTTCACCATTTTCGTTCATTTCACCGAGGGCCTCACGACCCATGGTGAGTTCTCTTCCTGTATTGTCTCCTCCCAGTTTCGCATTCATGTCACCCATCAGGATTTTGATATCGCTCTTTGGGACGTTGTCCATTACTGTTTGTAGTTGACTGTAGAAATCCTCCTTCTTCTCTTGTTCTGAGACGTTTGTAGGCGCGTAGCACTGAATGATTGTAACCTTCTTTCCTTTTGAGTTGAACCTGGCTGTCATTATCCTGGAGGAGATTGGTTCCCACTGCATGAGAGCTTTAGCCGCTGTTGGTGACATCATGATGGCTACTTCCTCGGTGTGCTCGTGATCGTCCTCTGGGTGACCGGAGTAGACTATTGTCTCTCCAGTTGATAGTTGGCTCCTTCCACATCCGTTTCATCTACTCTCGCAGATTCCCAACACTTCTATTTTATATCTCCTCATTTCTGCGGCTACCTGAGCAGCCTTCCCAGCTTCGTACATTGTACGAACATTCCACGTCCCCATCCTTATTTTTGCTCTCATCGAAAGAAGGCACTTCGGCTGACTGGCTTCCCAAAGGCTTTCACCAGCCTGCGTCATTTCACTTCCCCGATTCCAGCGAAAAATAAAGTTATTGTTTGTATTTTTAGAATTTTGAATATATTTGTGCGTTGAAGTTTTAGTAGCAATTTGGTTAAGTTTTGGGGGTGGAGTTGCTAGCACCACGCCCATACCTCCCCCTCTTTATCCGGGCTTGGGACCGGCTAGAATACTAGTGACCTAGTGATCTAGGCGAGGTTATCACCTAACATAGAATCGGCCAAAAGCCTGACTCGACAGTAGATCAGCGGTACGCATTCTTAAGGTCGTACTAGACTCTAAAGAAGAGAGGAACACCATTCTAAGCAACTCTCAAACTCTTGAAGTATTGAGCATCCATTTCCGTGCCGAATTATGAATAACAGACCACATCGAAAGACAGTCTGTGGCTCTAGGATTAAGTGGACTACGCCTAAACGACGAAAAATCCCAAATATTAAAGATTTTCGGGTTGTCGACGTTCGAAGTTTGATGGTGTCGAAGTCTTTGGGTGTAGGCTGCGGAACCACCAAACTGAGTTAACCGTTAGCTACACAAATGCCCACAGCCTGTTGAATAAACGGACTCGGTAGAGTAATATGATAGACTCCGGGAATCTAGATGTAATTGTCATCACAGAGACATGGCTCACATCCGGTGTCACTGCCAACGAGGTTAACCTGCCAAACTTTTAAGTGTCGAAGTTTCGTAGTCGGCGACTTCAACGCCCCAACAGTTGGTTGGACAAGCCTTGCAACGCCATCTTCAGACAACTCCTTTGATCATAAATTGATAGAATATAGCGTTTCGCTAACCCTAGTCTAACATGTCATGAAGCCAATGCCAGAGCACTCCTATTCAACCCTGAACCTAGTGTTCTCCCGTGGTGAGGATGTGGATCTCATACAACATCTTCCTCTTTTAGGAAGAAGTGACCACTCTGTGCTCACTTTCAAGCTCACAGCAGCAGTGTCATGGGACGAAACCTTGCTTCGACTAGACGTTTGGAAAGCTGATATGAATGCAATCGTCTCAGAAGTCAACTCAGTGAACTGATGCAGAGTCCCGAGTACTTCAGGAATAAAACATCCAGTGGTGTCCCAAACCTGACTATTGACAATGACACAATCGAAGAATATCGAGAAAAAGCAGAAGCAATGACAGACTACTTCCCCAAGTCTTTACACAGGAGTCATCACTCCCTATTGGATCAGCTCTGGCTGCATTAGAGGAATATGGGGTAGATTCCGTTGACGTCGACCAAGAAATCGTGCTCAACTGCCTAATGAAACTAGAAGGAATCAATGGATCCTGATAATCTTCATCCAATGCTTCTTAAGGAGCTGTCAATTCACATAGCCGGCCGTTTGACTACGATATCTAATGGAGTGTTGCCGTGTGACTGGAAAGATGCTGTAGTAGCATCCATCCACAAAGGAGGAACAAGACAAAGCATTTCAAATCAAAGGCCTATTAGTCTCACTAGGACTTAAATCAAGACACTCCAAAAAATCATCATGTAAAGCATCATGGCACGTCTGGAAAACAACAAAATGTTATCCAGGGCACAGCACGGCTTCCGAAGAAACCTCTCATTCCTGTCACATCTCACTGCAAGAGAAAGCTGGGTCAAATCAGGGGACAGCAGAAGACCCGTTGACGTCACCTCCATGGACTTCGGCAAAGCCTTAGATAAAGTTCCTCACAAAAGGCTACTAATGAAATTGGAAAGTCTAGATATTGAAGGCAGCTTACTAAACTAAATTGGGGAATTCCTCATAGATAGGAGGCAGAGGGTTAGGATCAAATCGAATATCTCTCCCTGGACAGCAGCACGTAGTGGAGTGCCATGGGGAAAAGTAATCGGACCTCCCCTATTTATTTTGTATATCAATGAGTTATCTCTTCTCGACGATTCCCCTATGGTCCTATACGCAGATGACTTAAAAATCTGGAGAGAGCCGAAGGGCAACAGTGATACGGTCACATTGCAGGAAGACCTCAAAAAATTGTCAGAGTGATCCAGAGGATGGATGCTCCCGGTCACTGTTGCGAAATGTACAATTGTGCGCATCGGATACGCAAGCATCAGCTCCTACGAACAAGAGGGAATAACACTTCCGTCAGTTCGGACTCGTTTGGATCGAGGTGTCATAGCAAGTCACGATTAAAAACTGCGAGACACTGTCGCGTGGTGGCTGCGTGGAGTTTCACATCCTTATGGGCGATTCGCACAGCCCCTACTAGAATCGCCAGAGATATGTTCACCTCCTTATATACATCTCTCGTGAGGTCAGCAAAGGAAAACTGTATCTAGGCTGCCAGTCCCTGTCTTAAAGGGGACAAAATAGACCGTCTTTATAAATACATCCTGAAATTTAGAATAATCGTTTACATTTCGTATAAACGGGTGAGTTTACGAGAAATGTGTGTCGTCTTTGCAGGCACAATCAGTGTTGTTATAAATTACAATCCTGAAGTATCATTAATTAATACTTTTACAAAAGTTCTAATTGTTCGATGAATGTACAAGCAATCAGAAAAAGTTCTAATAAGTGTTAAATTGTAGACCTTCACTGAGGTAACCACCAAATTTCAGCGGCAATCAAAGCAACCAGTCTACAATGGAGTAACATATAAGGAGAAAGAGTAAATTTTGGCCTTTATAAAAGCCCAGGTAGTTAGGATGAAAGTAGAGTATAATAGTGTGTAAATAAAAAGATTATTGTGAGGTAGATAACTGATATTTCAGTGAGAAGTGAATTCAAAGATCTGGGAGATTAGATCCCGTCGGATAACCTGAATTGTAAGATGTCCCACGAATTTCTGTGGGGCCCATGGTGTAGAATCTAGACAAGAAACTAAGTGGGCTTGTGGACGGTAGGAGAAAAAGCATTTTTTATAACTTATATCAGTACAACCCTAATAATTTAGTTAAGGATCTAGACTAATGCTTGATACTCAAGCTGTCGAAAAATGCTTGTTGCTGTCCTACAGATTGGAGCGATTCATATTTGTCACCACTACCATATCTGCTGATCAGCATGTGCCACCCCAACCCCTCCTTTTTTATGTTAAGCTCTGAGTTCTTTTTTGCAAACTGTAGTTGCAGCATTGCGTTGCTTTAAGCCCGTCCCAATCATACAGTATGCTGCACATTAATAGCTTTCATGACAAGTGCTTCCCATTAGGTCACCAGGTACATCGATACCTGAGGATATTCTTAGCAGTATCACCTTTATACATGCATACATGTATACCAGTATTTGTAACAATCGCCTAGGAAATTGCGTTTAGGAAGTATGAATTATAGAAGTAGCTAGCATTGTAACAACAGAAGACAAGGGCCAGGCAACGGAACGTTTATTAAGGAAAATCAACACATATTTATAGACTTTGACGTACATTATTGTAGGTTAAAGTTAGTAGAAAATACAGTCTGTTGATTGGTTGTTTCTCACACAAAGTTAACCTTGCATCTCTTGTGGCTGTGTCAGTTCTGTATCCGCCTATCCATCTTGACCCTGACCTCAATTACTGTCAACCAGTTTGGCTAGCAACTATCTCTCACCACAGTATTACAGCAACTAAGTTGTAGTCTATTTAGCAGAGTAAAAAGTGTAGTGGAACAATCAGTGATAAAATTACAGTGATCCTTGAGAAAACAGCCGGTTAACAGAGCTAGTTATGCTAAATTTTCGCGGCCGATTTTCATACGGTACGCATTAGACATTGCAAAGTAACGCTTCAACTTATATAATGTTAAAAATACGGCGAAATATTATAAAAATTACGTTTTAGGAAAGTATATGAGAAAAGGTGGTTATTGGCTGAGTAAAGTCATTTTGACACAAACAATAGCATTGTATTATTAACTATATATATCAAAGTAGTTGAAGAACGAACGAACAATTCATGGTTGTTTGCTCAAACCCAACTCCATATTTTGGCGGGAGTCATCGATACTGCAATCATCGTTCTATCGTTCGGTGTTTGTTAGAAGACAGAGAAAAACTATCAAAAGTATGAATGTGAATAATTGTTATAACATTTATCCTTAGACTTTGTGTACAATAACTTTGTGGTTGGTTCTGTATTGGCGCAAGAATATAGGATTCTTGAATCACCAATTTGTGTTCTGGTTTTTCGCGTTGGTTATTGACAATAGTTTCTGAAAGTCTTCTAAGAACAACGTTAAGTTCAGGGTAGTTAGACCTGGACATTGACAGCTTCTGATAGTTTTTGGAAGTATTTGCTGTATTTGGTGGCGATTCGTCTTTCGTTGCGTCTCCAAGTCTTAGATAATGCCTGGACCAAGGAAAGGACGAAGAACTTTGGAGGCAGACGACAAAGTAAGTCTTGATGATTTGTCTAATGTGTGTAATGTTATGTCTGATGTTATGTTGGACAAGCATGATGTACCAGCGAGGGAGATAAGTTGCTTGAAGCCACCGAAGTTCGAGCCCAGGTGCTTTGAAGGGAATCCTGATGACTTGCCTCACCTTGCGAAAGAAATCGAAGTCATGCTAGAGGGTTTGAAACTAAGTGATGAAATGAAACTAATGTACTTGCTGAGGTATTGTGCCGGAAGTGCGGTGAGTGCATTACGGTGCTGCAAGTTTCTGCCACCTAGGGAGGGATACACGGAGGCTATGCGTATCCTGCGTCAAAGGTTTGGAAGACCTTCGATGATTGTGAGGAGTGTATTCAAGGCTGTCAAGGTTAATGGTAGTCAATTACGAGATGACTCCAAGGCACTCACTAAGTTTTTGGATAATCTGATGACCTACAAGAATAGGTTGGTTTCGATGAATTGCATGAGTAATCTGAACTCGAGTTCAGTCCTAGAGGTAATAGCGAGACGCCTACCTACTCGACTGCAAAGGAAATAGGTGAAGATAAGCTCTCGTATAGAGGGTGAAGGTTTAGAGCCAAATTTCGATGATATTCTGAAACTGGTGAAAGACAGTGTTAACCAAGCTATGAGCAAGTTCGCCAGTATACTGCATCCCATCCCTGGAGTAGAGAAGTCAGAGAGCAAATCGCAGTCATTTATGACGAAAGGGTCTCAGAGAAGTGGTATCGAGAAAGCTATATGGTGTCTAGTGATCCATACAAACTTAATGAATGTGACAGCTTTCGTGGGACGTCCCCAACAGATAGGTTACAAGTTGTGAAACAAACACAGTCGTGTTTTACACGTTTGCAATAGGTGCATACAAAAGCGAACTGTGAAGCAGTGAGCAAGTTTAGTGGTAAGCGAAATGTGAAATCTGGTTATGACTCCACAAGTTTACAAGGTATTACTAGTCAGAGTAAAGGTATGAAACCTTTAAGGATTCATGAGGAAGAACCTAAGTCATCTACTGCTGTTATTAAAGAGGTTGAAAATGATGAAGTCGACCATATAAACGGTGATGAAGCGAGTATTTGTGATAATGATCATGATAGTGCACATTTGTCTTTGGCTGATCATGATTAGACGAGCGGAATGCCTACTACTACTGAGTCAGACAAAGGTTCTGTACAACTTGAACGTGAAGTAGAATTAAGGGCATATGCGGTTGCAGAAGGTATGGATACTCATGAGACCGTCAGTAAATGACCAGTGTGTAGTCCACCTATCGACAGATGGTAATGCTAAGCTTGAGCTAATCATAAAAGGTAGCTGTGGTGGTAATCCTACGGTTAGACAACCTCCTAAAGGTCGAACAACAACGGCTTCTGATGCATCACTGTGTTCATCAACTTGTATCAGTCGTCGTTGGTGTTGCCATCCACATTGAAAGGGATGTCCATGTACCATGTGTCTTATACTGTGATTATGTTAGTGTCGGTCCGTTTAAAGAGAAAAAGTCAATGGCCAGTTTAGTGATGATAAGCCAACTGTGTACGAGAGTGTAATTGTTAAACTGGCTTGCACGAATAAAAACTTTTCAAGTTACTATTTTAATGTTATTATCTTCGGTGTAAATTACTCAGTGCCTTCGCTTGGTTGGTCATATACGTCGTATGTTTGTTAGTCATCTACATTACACGACACGAGGTCATGGGCGTGGCACCATTCACAGTTAGTGATCTTGATGATAAAAGGAGGTCACCAAATTAACTCTGCGACGATTTTCCAACTTAGGGCGTCAACCTGAGAAGGGTTGTAGGCATACTGCTGTAAGTCCTACAGTTCTTCAAGGGTAGCACGTCAAGGCAGAATCCACGACATTTGGTGTATTGATCGTACATATATTTGTGTTAAGTAATAGAGTGGGTTCCAGTTTGTATAATAGTTGGTTACTTTTATCTTTGTCGCATTGTGTGAATCATCTTGCAGTGTTATTGTAAGTGCTTCTGAAGTCTGTAAGTTCTTCTATACGGGTCAGAAACCTGGCGTGTGCATCACGAAAAGGATTCCCGACAACCTGTTACAGACTTTTATCAACAGCTGCCTTCTCTGGCTGCATACTAAAGATCAAAGGACTGGCCAGCCAGAAAGAATTAGCAGCAAGAAACTTTGGCTGGGAACAAACAAACCGAGGGCCGATCGCTCAATATATATGTCGAAGTAAGTGGAGATGGATTAAGCATATGTTGAGGAAACCGTCGAATGACATCGCGCTCAATGCAGGCCGTTTCTCCAGGGGAATCCCAATTAGAAACGAGGGTGACATGGAAGATGTCGTGTGACGAGAAGGAGATGAGAGATTATGGACAATTGTTGACCCAGTAGAAGAGGATGGTAGAAAATAGAACAAAGTGGTGGTGTGTTGTTGCAACCCTATGCTCCACTCGCAACCCAAGGGACGAAATCGCACAGGATTTTTAAGTTGTATTCTTTGGTCACACTGGATAGGTCATGGTTAATACTTCGTTCCCGCTTCAATAGATGGAGGGAACAGTCATTTTAAGGCTGAACAAAATCCTGTGAGTAGATCAACTACTTGACATTCAGAGCCCCTTTAGAGGATTTATAAACCTAAAACCCACGTGGTTGTGTGCTCACAGAGTTCCGTCATTTTCATTTGAGTCCTCATTTATCGAAGGTAAGTAAAACCTGTTTAAGAAGTGTTATTCGTGCATTACTCTGAATAATTGAGGATCAAAATCTGTCATAGCAGTGTAGTAATCGTTGCTGTTTATCCTCTTAGAAGTTCGAGTACCTTATCATCATCATCGACATTGCTGTTGTTGTTGTTGTAGTCATCGGTGCTGATGTTTCCTAAGTCGTTTTGTGTTGTCGTTAACGTGCTTCCACTTTTTTCTCTACTCCTGTTGTATTTGTTGTACAGGTTAGTGTGTAAAATCAGTTGACAGTAATCAAGAAAAGTGAGATTTCCATTTATAAAGAGTCCTAAACATCAAATCAAAGAAGAGGATCTCACTGATAAATTGGTTCATCATCACTGTCGTCATTATAATGAACCTTTGAAATCGAATATATGTATTGCAAATGCACCGAAATCCTCTTCGAGTGAACTACCCGGAATGGCTGTTGTGACATCAGTGAATGATTGCCCCTATCAATCAATCAATCATTGATTCAAAGGTTTACAATTTCGGTAAGCAGCAGTAATTAAACTGTGTTTGGATGGACCGAATTTCTATTTATTCTTATTCTTTAAAGGGAATCTACCAAATGACTTTGTAAAATGAGTAGCATGTTGAAATGCATAGTGAAGATGAAATTTGCCCTTGCAGGTCATCAGTGAAATGTGTTTCTTATAGATGATATATACAAGATAAAGTGACTTATTATCAAATCAGAGGCCCATGAAACGCCTACAGCTTAGTAATATACCCTACTACTGACACGTACAAATATTTGTGGTAATTGATATCATAGCCATTGATTGTCTTACAGGTTAACTGTCACCGGGTTGTGGAACATTGTTCCAACCTTCTCGATGCAGTGCTTATGTTTAATTCCTGGTTGATTGGGAGACAGAGTAACCCTGCATCCACTGTTCCTGACATACACTGACAAAATAACGATAATGCTGTTCTATCCTGCAATAATTTTAATAGTTGTCAACACTCTGTATTAAGTAATGGATGACAGAAATGAACACCCAGCCAATATCGAACGCGATTTGGTAATAATTCTTGCTGAAATCGCCAGAAGGCATAGGTAATGGTACATCTGCTATAATGTCAAAACAAAACAAAATTTTTACCAAGGGAGGTTTAATGTGATGACGAATTGTTTTTGAAGGCATAAAGGTGGTGTAAACTTTCTAATTTCTAGGGCTCCCACAAACTTTAGGATACGCCCCAAACACGTTTTATAGATAGGTTTAAAAGATCTGTTAACGTCAACTTTATGTCCTGTCTCTATAATATGTTTCTCAGCAGAGGAGCTAGGTGTCCTGTTAATGGGTTCTGGAGATTCCATTTGTTTCTGGAGCCATTTAAGAATATGCTCTGAAGCCTTTACTTGCAGAGATCGATGAGTCCTCCCTATGTATGTGTGTCCACACGTACATTCAAATTGGTAAATACAGTGGGATGTGACGTCATTTTTCGCATGTTTGAAGGGCTTAAATAGATACATTGGCTTCACATTCTCAATTATTATTATTCTTATATGTTGCATAAAAAGTCTTTTTAACAGCAGCGTTCAGTCTTTGTCTAGTTATCAAGCTGCTATGATACCCCATATAGGCTAGCTTGATGTACACGTCTAGACATTCAACTTTCAGCCAAGAAGTTACAGGGTCATTTTCCCTCTATCTATCCAGCAGCGACTTTCTCAACAGACTTAACTTTGAAACGAGCAACAACAGCGTAAAAAGCAGTATTTAGTGAATTCATGAGAATTTCGTTAGGACTTGTCATCTGAATACTCTACAAATATTGTTATTTATACAATATTTTAAAGGTTAAATGCACACAAACACATGAAGCTTGTGACAACAAATAATTGTCACTTTCAACAGACGTATTGTTTATAACTTAACTTTTCTGTTATCCGTCAGCCTTCTAAACTGTAAATGGCTGATATGTATGTAGCTTGACTTGGTCAATTAAAACTGGTATTCGTGGACTTTACAGCATTGAGCTATTGTGTGTTGATTCTATGCAACAACCGTCTCCTAACTTCCTGAAGATTTGAAAGTTGTGTATTTAAATTGAATTCGATACCTGGTATTTATGAGATTCATAAAATTTTGAGGTATATATTTGTTAAATTAATTTAATGAATATGTGTTAGCTACTAATCACTTTTTTATTTAGTAAGAATACTTAGAGTAAAAACGATTAGTTTTACTTCGAAAGTCTTGTCTGTTTCTTTTCTTTGCAGGATAGTATACATCACTATCAAAATCTTATAGATGGGGATACTCACCTTCGGGAAGATTTAAGCGGTGAACTTGCCAGTGTGCGTAAAGAAGCTGCTGTTTTGCGCTCATGGTTAGCGTCGTCAAACGTCAAATGATGCACTCCTACTAGTTGTCATCTTACTGACTCTTCACAGACGTCTGATTGCTCAGCTTATGCTGACGCTGATACAATCGCTACAGCAATGGTGTATGTGACCAGCTTTTCTAAAACTAATCAGTCGTGTAACCTGCCGTCGTCCCAAGCTACAATCATTCAATTACGAGGACAATTATTACGTCATATCAGATTTTCAGAATATCTTGAAAATGAAACCAAAGATTTGAGGGAAGCAATCATAAAGGATGCACTTAAAAAGGTAAACGCACGCTAATCAACGTTTGTGTTTTTTACTAGTACCTTATTATTATTCCCTTGGGTTTTGAGTGGAACATAGCACGTGAGTCAATGCACATGTCTATTTCACTATGTTCTTTGTATTTTTTTATCTGGCTTTACGATTGTCCATAGACTTTCATTGCTTCTTCACACCGATTTTTTCCATGCCACTCTTAGACCTACGCCGATCTCGCAGTTCATCATCCGGGTTCCACTGCAGGACCTGGTGCGTGATTTCACTCAACAGTCTCCTCAGTGGTGTGTCCAACCAATCTTCAGAGTATTCGGTTGTCGATGGGTTCTTGGTTGATTCGTCCCCTTGTTAGTAATCCTTTCTGATCGGACCGGCCATCTGACCTTCAGTGCTTAGTGGAGGCAACTGTTGACAAAAGTTTACAGTAGCTTGTTGGACATGCTTTCGGTGACGCTCCAAGTCTTTAAACCATATAGAGGAACTAACTGACTTGAGTGCAGGGCCATCTGAAGTTTCTGTTTTCACCTTGAGGCGTGAGCCCAGAACCCCTACATCGTACCTAGGCCTGTTTTGTTAAACAAGCTTACTGGGACACTTCCTTGTAGAGTTCTGGACTAGTATAGTAGTAAGTGCTTGTATTCTTACTTCTCTAATAGGAAACAATACACTGTATATAGTAGGTAGTCCTTCACTGCGCTACTCACTCTAGCTAGTTTTCCTCACTCAAGCTGCTCTTCTTTCTTCTTTTGTGTTTTCTTTCTTCTAACATGACTTACTTGCCCCAGTCTGATGAAACCAATTTTGTTAAGTATCACGATGATCTGATAGATTCCATGCCCGTTATTACTCTGTGAAATTGTTCCAAAATGAATAACTTTTTATTGGAAATTGGTCAGCAGTCCTTGTTAAATTGTCTTGAGCTAAATCCCTGTAAATATCAAGATTCGCTTTCAGACACAAGTGCGACTGATATGAACTGGTTCGTTCACATGGTTCCACCATCATGGATGGCACAGAAGTTGGGTTTTAATCGAATGCTGTATACCACCTCGGATTATGTACTTCCTGTGATCTTTCCTCGTCTTCCTTCTCAGATCACGTTAATTTAGAGAGTGAGAGGGGCAGATTTCGTTCAACATCCTACTTAAGCCATTTAAAATGGTCTGGTATCAGTCAGTGTCTACCTTGTATTTTGTTAATTCTTGTATTCTACCTATCAGTCTCTTTTGTTCCCGACAGCGTAATGTTTCCTGGACTACCTGAGAAAGACTTTGTTACACTGTGAAGGACACTGAAAGTTGTAATTAGGGTGAGTGATATGTTGCGAAACCAACTCGTTAATGTCGCTGTTGTAGATAGACACATGGACTGATGCAAGAAATTGGCGGATATTATCGTGTCAGACCCTGAGCATACTCTCTATACACAACTCTCTCCTTGCATCTATCTCATTGGGTAGAACTAGACGCAATTATAGAAGACTTTATGACAGTATAAAAAAAATCTACAACACCTTATTTGTCAGATACACATTCTTTATCTAATGAGAAAAGTGTATCAGACATGAGACTATTATTAACTTACTGCGAAACACAGGGAAAACGACTGCTCTTTACTCTCTCTCACATTATTACACTGTTGTTATTATTTTCAGTCAATTTCACTTTATGTTCATAATCGTATTAAATAATAATATTATCAATATAAATGACCTGTGTTTCAATGATTACTCGTGTGATGAGATGAAGATTAGGTGCAATGCTGTACTGTACTGCACGCTGAAAATTTCATATTTCCTATAAGAAGTACCGTTTGGAATACGGCTATTATTATTATTACTGCTACTATTACTATTATTAATATTCCTACTATCATTATCACTATTATGATTCATTCGCTCAAGTCATCCATCTCCCACATCTAACTCATACACTCCCTCCCCTCCATCCAATAAACTATACAGATTCCAATAACAATGAATACGCGTCCCCATACCAGACGAGAAGAGGTAGAAGAAGGAGGGGGAGAAAGAAATATCAGAGAGCAGGTGATTACATCAGGTCGATCAGTAAGCGACACGAAGATAGAAAATTCTGAAGATGTTGAAAATGCAATCGGTGTAGTGATGATATGTGTAGTCATCGATCTACTCTCGGTGATAATACTACTTCCAACTTACTGTTTAAACAAGAAGACACAACAGCACAAGAGGCGCGTGGTGAAAATGCATCCGGGAGAAATCGACTAGTTAATGTGAATAAAACTGAAGAGACGATGACACAAAATGAGTGGTCGCATGGTGCAGAAGGCATTGCCGCCAATCATCCCACTCTCCGCCGCGCGTCAGGGCGTTCCAAATTCTAATAATGTCACTAATAGCGACAATAATACAGTTAACCCATCAGTGATGATTCAAGGGAGAAAAAGACACAAATGTGAGTACTGCGGGGAAATGCGCAGTAATATTACAGTACATGACGTATACATACTGGTGAGAAACCGTATTGTTGCATGCGGTTTCTCACCAGTATGTATACGTCATGTACTGTAATATTACTGCGCATTTCCCCGCAGTACTCACATTTGTGTCTTTTTCTCCCTTGAATCATCACTGATGGGTTAACTGTATTATTGTCGCTATTAGTGACATTATTAGAATTTGGAACGCCCTGACGCGCGGCGGAGAGTGGGATGATTGGCGGCAATGCCTTCTGCACCATGCGACCACTCATTTTGTGTCATCGTCTCTTCAGTTTTATTCACATTAACTAGTCGATTTCTCCCGGATGCATTTTCACCACGCGCCTCTTGTGCTGTTGTGTCTTCTTGTTTAAACAGTAAGTTGGAAGTAGTATTATCACCGAGAGTAGATCGATGACTACATATATCACTACACCGATTGCACTTTCAACATCTTCAGAATTTTGTATCTTTGTGTCGCTTACTGGTCGACTTGATGTAATCACCTGCTCTCTGATATTTCTTTCTCCCCCTCCTTCTTCTACCTCTTCTCGTCTGGTATGGGGACGCGTATTCATTGTTATTGGAATCTGTATAGTTTATTGGATGGAGGGGAGGGAGTGTATGAGTTAGATGTGGGAGATGGATGACTTGAGCGAATGAATCATAATAGTGATAATGATAGTAGGAATATTAATAATAGTAATAGTAGCAGTAATAATAATAATAGCCGTATTCCAAACGGTACTTCTTATAGGAAATATGAAATTTTCAGCGTGCAGTACAGTACAGCATTGCACCTAATCTTCATCTCATCACACGAGTAATCATTGAAACACAGGTCATTTATATTGATAATATTATTATTTAATACGATTATGAACATAAAGTGAAATTGACTGAAAATAATAACAACAGTGTAATAATGTGAGAGAGAGTAAAGAGCAGTCGTTTTCCCTGTGTTTCGCAGTAAGTTAATAATAGTCTCATGCCAGACACACTTTTCTCATTAGATAAAGAATGTGTATCTGACAAATAAGGTACTGTAGAGTCTTTTTATACTTAGTCGTCCGAGCATACAGTTTTCTATTATGTGCGTATTTCGGTTCGTGCTTGTATGAAATGGTGGCGCGCTAAAGTTCACAAGCATCGGAACAACGGCAAATCGTCTATCTGGAAATGGACTAGTAGAGCGTTGTCATTTACAACTTAAAGCCCTATTGGTGGCTGTCGACAACATCGAAGGGACATAGTTCCATTCCGTGGTCTTCCTTATCATCCGTTCAGCGCTCAAGGTTGATATCGAGTGTACCACTGTAGGGTTGGTATCAGGAACCACACTCCATTCGCCTGGCGAGATTATTTCGTCAGACAGTGCTGTGCCAAGTGTTGCTGATGTCCACTGTTATGCTGAGCATCTAAAACGCATTATACAACGACACCAACCAACTCCCACCCGTTCCCGGTACAAGTAGACGGCAGACTTGACTGCACCCGTGTTTCCGTACGTTGTGACGCTGTTCGTGAACCCCTGCAACCTTCTTATTATGGACCTTTCAGGGTCATTAGTAGGAAGGAAAAGTCCTTAGTTGTCGATTGATTTTGCCTCCATGACACAGTCAACCTAGACAGTTTTAAAGCGGCACACATAGAAGAATCATTACCCTTCCCTCTTCCTAATCCAACAACTCCTGCGTCTAATTCCAAGCCAGACACTGTGGATGAACATCCTATAACCCCTGGTAAGTCTGCTACAACACTTAAAGCGCCTGTCACAAGAACAGGTCGACGCGTACACTGGCCCATGCGGTACACAGAATTTATTCACTAACGATTTCATATTTAACATTATTTAGTCGTTTTTATTTGTTCTTTCAGGTTACTAGAATTATTTTACATGGTAATTATTCTTTTTGATTTTATTGTGGCAGTAGTCATTTTTCCCAGTACTAAACCTTTTGATTTTTCTCGTTCCAGAGTTCTAGTAGCATTTTTACAACGTGGATGAATTTTCTTAGATTTCCTACACCAATTATCAAAGTTTATCTTTTTTTTTTTTTTGGATTTACAGCTTGATTTCCACACCGTATTTTCAGTACAAGTGTGGAACTTTCAGCATGGATATCGGTTGCCCAAATTCAGGCATACCATAGATATCGGGTGTGCGCCGGCAGGGGTTCGAACCCCGGACCATGTGCATGGTCGGCGAGAGTCCTAACCACTGTGCCACCGACGCACACTCAAAGCGGTTCGAGATGTCGGTTTTTCTTTCGTCTCGAGATTTCCATCATTTACGGGATTACAGACGGTGCTGTGTTTTAAAAAAAACTGAGGAAAATGTGTCAAAAAAAAACTTTAAAAAATGAAAGCAAAAAAAACAATCTTAAACAACATGTATAAAAAACTTGTTCTGTACAGTTGCATGGACCATTGTGTATTCTTGTGCGTACTTGTCACTTCTGTTCTGTAATTTTTAACCCGCTCAATCTACTTTGACAGATTTTGGCATGTTCACTCGAGGTTATGACCTGCTGAAACTGATTCATTCTATGAGCCGTATTTGTAAACATTTTTCACCATTTTAGTTATCCAGCTCGCAACAATTTTTTTCTTTTACTAATTGTAATTACTCATCATCACTTTTGATTTTTTCCACATATTGCCCGTGTAACTTTCATTAATTCCCTTACTGTTGGCAATTCCCTCTGTTTTGTTTCATCTTGGCGTTTAACTTTTCACCATGATTCCTTGCATTTATTCGGCACGAGCTTTTGTAGTAATCTTATGCCAATTTTGAAATCTTAGCTACTTCCATTTTCTCTTCTTTTACCTTGTTCTTTCTACTCCGCTGGTATATTTGGCAAAAATATAAAAAGAATATTAACAAAACAACAGCTTAAAACTCTGAAATCGTATTAAGACACCAGCGTCATTTCTTCTTATGTTTCGCTGCACGCTGTTAATCATGTACATAGTGCCTTTTATTTCTCTTGAACTTTTGTTTCTTTATTTTCACACTTTTATTCCTCTCTTCAATCTTCCCTGTTCCTTGAGCGTTATTGTACAAACCGTTATCTCTCGACCCACTGGTTTTTTGTATCGGTGGTTGCCGGTATCCCACCAAACTTCTAAAGGGGCATAACCTGTCATGCACCTTGAATTTCTTGTTTTGACGCATTCATGTAATATGGCACCTCGTCCTCACTGTACTTCTGGCGTGACTGCTCGCACGTGGTTTGTTCCCTCGTTGTGCTATCACTAAGCACACTCGAGTTTGCTATCCCAGTCAGTTAACAGACAAGCTGTACAGTATTCTTATTTATTAAATTTGACATTTAATCTGTTGTAAAATATAATCCTCACCTGAGCACACCACCTAGTCACAAATTTATTTTTTACTTCGAGTTCGTTTATCGGTACTTACACGCTAGGTAGAGTACTGATCAGGGTTATCTGGAGAAAGCAAATTTAGTAGGCGCTGACGTTAATTTATTTTTTTTTAATTTTAATTTACAGCTTGATTCCACACCGTATTTTCAGTACAAGTGTGGAATTTTCAGCATGGATATCGGTAGCCCAAATTCAGGCCGACCATAGATATCGGGTGTGCGCCGGTAGGGGATCGAACCCCGGACCATGTGCATGGTCGGCGAGAGTCCTAACCACTATTTAGAGGTTGACGTCGGCACTTAAAACCTGAACGGATAGTTTACAACTGCCCTATATTAGACTTCAGTTTCCGAGGTCTTAGTTATGTACAACAACTGAAAAATTGATTATTCATTTATGACTTGGATTTCCGGAGATCATTGTACCGTGTATGCCCTGTATTTTGAATAATGATAATAATCAAAATGGTAAAAGCATGTCGTGTCCATCTCAAGTTGGTGAATGTCTACAAATAACCAGTTAGTTATAGTGTCGTGTTTGGGGACGCATTCTAGTCAAGTTGGATGACAACAGCAAATGAGTAGAACTCGATCACAACGGGTAGTCATTGAATACTAGGTAGTACTGGACAATTGCTTTGTCCTAGTTTGCGACTCCTCAGCAGCTCCCAGTAACCCACTGAGGATAGGATCGAGTGCCCACAAACCAGCACACAGGAACTATTCTAATGCAGAATGGATTGCTTAGAGTTGTAGTGAGAAATCGTGACGAGTGGTGTATATCATGTCAGCTGTGTAGACAGTTAACTACTGGTGATATTAGCTGGCGGTAGCGCCATATATCGCCCTATGGTCGACGGGACTGCCTCGTAGTCTGAAGCACGTGTGTTTGGTCACAGTTGGGCGGGGTCACTGGTATATACTACTGCAGAGTTCTTATCTAGGTGGAAGCATGCCGTCTTTTTCACTCATCCTCTATATGATGTCAATTCGACATCTAACTTCAGATATGCATAATTACTGTTAAGATCTACTATCAGGCGTGGAAGAACAGTGGAACTCTCTGAAGGTAATGTTAAATGAAACATGCACCACCGTCTCAGGAAGGAAGAAGAGGTAAGACAGCGAATGGCTCTCTATGGACAGCTGGAAGCTAGCGGAAGAGAGGCGTAAGGTGCAAAGATGAACAAGAGAAGGAGAAGCTGAGTTCAAAGTACATCTCACTGAATTAAAGAAGTGAAGACCAGTGCTAGGAAAGACAAAAGTTAATTCTACGAAACGCTGTTAAGTGGAGTAGAACAAGCCGAAAGCGAAAGAAACCTGACAACATTATTTCAGATAGCTAGGTCTCTATCCGGGAAGAGATCAACACAGATGATACCAATGAAAGGTAATGAAAGTAACGAAATCACCAAATGGAGGGAAGAAAGGAGACATTGGACTAGCCACTTCAAGGGACTCGTCAACCGAACATCACGTGCAACTCGTCCAGAAATACCTCCAACAACATACACGGAACTGCCAGTGAACACCAATCCTCTGAAAAAAGTCAGACTTTTGAATGTGTACGTCGGTGGCACAGTGGTTAGGACTCTCGCCTACTATGCACATGGTCCGGGGTTCGATCCGCTGCCGATGCACACCTGATATCTATGGTCGGCCTGCAAAATTTGGGCTACTGATATCACATGCTGAAAATTCCATACCTGTACCAAAAATACGGTGTGGAATCGAGCTGTAATAAAAAAAAATGTCACAAAGGTAGTGAAAACCAGGAAAACAGAAGAACCAGACGGAATTCCTCTGGGGACACTGAGAACGGATGCAGACACCCCACGTCACTACTTCAAAGGGTTGGGAAGGAAGGAAAGGCGCCTACTGATAGGAAGAATGACTACTACGTTGTCAAACTACCGAAGAAGAATAACCATGGGCATCTGCAAGAACTGGCTCTGTATTATGCTCATGTCCACGCTAACCAAAATATTAAGTCGCGTCATTCTGGAGAGAACAAAAAATGTCTTACATGCAAAACTCTGCCCGAAATAAGCTGGATTCGTAAAATGCAGATTATGCACTCGAAGCTCAAAAAAGAACCCTACCAACTAATTCTGAACATTGTATTCTACGGATAGTGCCTGAAATATACGGAAAGTCGCACAAAAGTGCCTTCTTGCACCATGGCAAGGAAACTCAACACAGGTGTCAATATACAGAATCACAGAAGCATCTTAAAAGATACAAACTGGGACTTATTCACTGAACAAGTTTTGGATGATACAACCACAAATAAAACGTGTTGTCTCAAATTCTATCTTGATGTTTGTTGTCCAGAAGGCACGATCTTCTTAAGATGTCGTCGATTTTCCTCTTCTCAACTGGAAATCTTTGCTAGTGGAGAGCAAATAAACAATGAACCGCCTTCACTTGATGATGGTACGCCTAAATAAATCCTCCACATATATCGTCCAGCAGATGGCATGATTTCTGGTGCTACAAATGAAATGAATCATCACTTTCCTGGTTTAAATACAAATAATGTTCTCAAATGTCTCCTAATGAAGTACGCGGTATTATTCTTAGAAAATGAGCAGGTATTCCCAAAGAATATAGCAAAAATATTCATTCAGACATCTATAAAACACAAAATAATCCAGCAAAGAATATTCTTTTCGATAATTCCCTCTTCCGGCTCTACTATTATGTATATGTTTACATACATAGAATGTTTTAAATTAGTAGTTAATAACAATATTAGTGTTTTTGAAGGAATATCGATTTGTAAAGTAAGATCACAATGGAATTACAGTTCATTAAAGATGCTTAAATAATAATAAAGATATAATAGCGAATAGAATATCAACCAAAATTAGGGGAATTTCACAAAAATTCCAGATTATTCAAACCTGGATGGCCAAGGTAATGATAATGACTGAGCTAACTTCTTTTGGATGCATAAATTAGGCTTATTAATATGGATCCCCACAGCCTCAACAATGTTTAGTAGTCGAAATATTAAGGCAAAATTGAAGTTCGTAGGTATGCGGTAAATGACGCTGAAAGCATGGTTAACGTCAATCTTGTGTTCTGTCTCCATAAGATGAGACAGAATAGCGCTGTGAATAGGTTTTGTTTGTCATTTGCTTAACCACGCAGGGCGATGTTCGGAATATCAACGAGAAACACGCCTAGTTGTACGGCCTATGTAACTGGCTCCACAGGAGCAGTTAAAAGAGCTTCTCTTGAAATGTACAATGAATCTCCACTTTTTATTTGATAAGGAACTGTATAGACAAATCGATGGTGTGGCAATGGGGTCACCACTAGGACCCCCTCTAGCCGACATTTTCCTTGCGAAACTAGAAAATCTGTTTTTAAAGGATGTTATTATTAATGAACTCGAACTTGATTGTCAGTACATGGATGATACTTTTTTGATTATGAAGAACGAAAAGGAAGCAAAGAACATCCTGGATAAATTTAATGAGGTACATCCTGCAAGGGATATCGAAATTGTATCTCTGTCGAAAACATCAAGTGGATGATGCGTTTTTGTTGAGACATACTGTTGTTACCGAGGCATTTTTTTTAAAAGTAATGGACATACTACTCATTCAGCAACCCTAAACAACTTGCTTATACGCATGGTGGGTGTACATTAGATACCACTGTTGTCCTATATGATAATATTGTCTCTAGTTTAGAAATAGATGATAAATATCTTCGGTTCATAACTTAAAATCTAATAATTACACACACGGTGAGTGGATATAAGCTAGAAATCTCATGGAATAATTGAATTCCCCTTGTTCGCATTAAGTGAGTGATATGTCAGACGTTTTCAACTATTCTAAGCAGCCCAATCCTCTCACATCTACAACATCATACTGCATACAGACAACACTCTGAATGCTATCAGATAGTTGGAGGCAATCGGCCACAGGAAGCCTTGGACCTAGGTTTCGTGCTAGTTGGCACTCGTCAGTAAGGTGTATCTGCAACCGTGAAGGAACTCATGTCCCTTCTGAGATTCGAACCGAACGCGTCACCTGACTGATAGAATTCAGTCTGCACCAAACAAAGGACTAGACACATTGCACTAGTTTTTACTAGTGTTCAATCAAAATACTCTGAATGCTATTTATCACTTTGTAATTTCAACAGGAATCTTTGGCAAACATCCAGTTCCCTTTATCAGATTGAATAAAGAAAGAACGAAGATATTTGCAGGATACTATGAGCTCGTTTTATTCCGTGGATCCTCTTCAACTGCGCACATCACATATAGCATTTAAAAAAGGGCCATGAACATGACAATCAGTTCCACTATTTAGATCTCAACATAAAAAGAAGAAATGATTGAAAAATTCTTCTACAGGAAAGAATGAATTATCACAGATTTTAGTCGATCGACTACAAACGGAGCCTGGTGAAAACGCTCTTCAGCAGAGATAGGACATTGGGTAAAGAAGATAAGATCGAAGAGCAATTCGCAGTCATCGGAAAGAGCCTTATCAAAAATGGATAGCCTCAGAAGTTCATATCAAAATATGCGACGGGAAAGCCATGGTTACTTCGGCTCTCAGAATCTATTGCTATCATCAAAAGACTTCGACCAAACCTTTGCACACAGAAAAATAGTGTAACCAGTCTCTCACTACCCTGGTAAGCGTAATTCTTTTGTTCGTGAGCTTTTGTGTTTTGTCCTGTTGCATAACATTCTACTTAATTTTGATTTTCACTGAATGGGCGAGTTGAACTCGCTACTATGCTTCGAAATCTTCCAAATCATCTCTAGTCCATTCTTGTTTCCAAGTAAAAACTGGAAAATTACCCCCTTGTATAAGTAGTAGTTGCTCCCGATAACGCACAATCATTCATCTACACACGAAATTTTTTGCAATTATGTTCCTTTTACTTTTGATCTAGTACTTCAAGTGAATGTAGAAAGTATTTTCGGAAGTTTCATAACTAATATGTGGCTTCTGTTCAGCATGTAGGCCCGATTTCTAACTAGAAATCATGACCAGTGGGCTACAGCAGGTCGATGAGGTGTGAGGACAAATACTTGTCACGAAGGACATTCACTAGCGGTCGCAGTATATCGTGCGTGAATTAGCACAATTCAGAATTCATTGGCCACTGGATCGGGTTTCAATGGCTGGCTTAGTGGTCGTCTAAGAGCTAGCTCGTCTTGTAACCAGAAGGTCCTGGGTTTGAGCCCCAATGGTGGCGTACTCATGAAGAGTCCCAAACTAGGACAACGGAAACAGCTATCTAGGACTCCCCGATGGTTTCAAAATGGTTCTCTAACCGATCAATGTCAGTTCAAGATGAAATCCTGTAACCAATCAATCAATCAAATCCCTGAAAACTAACGCTTGCATGATATTACCAACATTGGGAAAATAAAAAAGAGGTTTTCTTTTTTAATTTATGAAATCTTTTTAATAGAAAAATAAACAATATGTACACATTTTATATTGTCGAGAGACGTGTTTGATTCATGTTTGATCTAAAGCTTGTTTAATTGATAAAATTGTTTGTTTAAGTTGGTCGAATTGCAATGAAACATTGAACAATGGATTCAATGTAGTTGTTTCAATGTGAAATGTGGCTGGAATTTCACTGTTCGCTGTTCGTAAACGTCTCGTCAATTGATCTAATAAGCATATAACTAAGTGTCTAGTATATTCGACAAATTGATAGTGTCTTAATGAAGATTCAATAGTGCTGTTGTCCATGTCATTGTCATCATCACTATTATTATTATTATTGTTGTTTTTATTTTTATCATCTTGACTATTCACTGTTGAGATCTCCTTCATCTTCGACTTCCTCTTTTTCTTCTTCTTCTCCTGCTGCATTGAAGGGGGTTGGGTAGATCGATGTGTTGTTGTGAATATGGACTCAGTGGTTTTGACTTTGTCCTTGTCGTTATCATTGTTAATGTCGTCATTCATCTCCGAATACCTTGTCTGATTATCACAATCATCGTCATTATTACTATTACTGAGTTCCACGATCGACTCCTTTATCGCGTCTAGTCTTCTTTCCGGTTGATTCGTCGTCGTCTCTGAAGGTGTCACAGTAGATTGATTTAGTTTTAATGAGGACTCGGTGGTCTTGTTATCTTCGTTGATGTTGTCATTATTATTTCTATTCACGGTTGTTTCACTCATCATCTTCAACGATTTCGTCTCTGAAGGTGGCAGTTTTGGAATAACTGATGTAAAATTCGAAACTAAATCATTTAATGAATGCAGTAGAATACACAATTCTGTATGTGAAACGCCATCATCACAATCATCATTACTGGCACATGAAGATGACGATTTACACCATAAGTCGAATACATGAAATGTCAATGCGAATAGATCGAATGTACCACGAAGTTCTACACAGACATTCATTGAAAATAAAATAGAATAAACACAAAAACATTGGTGAGTGTATAACATTGAAAATTTCGCATTGATAAAAGTACATTAATAATAATAATAATATGCTTTATTCCAAAACAGTACTTGTGATACAGAATGGAATTCTCAGCATTTTTACTACAGTATTGCATCCAGTTAGTACATTATCAATAAATAGAATTCTACATAGATTAAGGAAATCTCAGTTCATTATTACAACAACACATTGGCATGTCGGTAGCAAAGCCAAAATTGAACAGTGTTTGAAGGTGTTAGAAAAGTAGGTGCTATCATATTTACTGGCGTAAGCGAGAGAAAGAAACAAAGCAGCACATAACGGAAAAAAGAAAAAAAGAGAGAGAAAAGGAAAAGAAAGAAAGAAAATGTTGTACCTATAAATGATATGAGTTGGAAAGACGAGATCCAGTTGTACTACTGACTATTTAATGAATTACAGGTGTCACGCCTAATGCTTTCTTTATCACACAGAACACGAGCTAAGTAGGGTATGGTTGAGTTTTTGTACTTGCTAGTGCGAGCATATAGTTTTCTATATAGGCTTCTGGTTTTGCCTGATGAGATGCAAGGGGAGAGTTGTGAGTGAAGAGGGTGGTGTGAGTTAGATAAAATGGATTTGGCCCATTTCTCACATGAGTCCATGTGCCTGTCGACCAGAATATTAACAAGTTGGTTAAGTGGCACATTGCTTACCCTGCTGACAACCTTTAACATCCTGCGTAATAAGATATAGTCTTTCTTCAGTAGCCCGGGAAAAACTAAGGGGGAACAATAGAGAATAATAGGCAGAATGCGAGAATTAACGAATTGTAGGAGTAAGGGTTGGGTTATACCAGAATGTTTTAACTTCTTGATGTAGAAGGTAAGATGGAATATTTTCTTAGAAATCGCTAAGATATGAGACGACCAGGAGAGATCAGCAGATAGAATGACGCCTAGGTATTTAATTTCCGATTTGGTTTCTATTTCAGTGCCATCTATGTTGCACACCTCGTGAGAGCCAACCAGTTTATTTAGGTCGGATTTATGCCTAAAGGTGAAATTGACTGTTTGGCATTTGGAGGGGTTTAGGGTAAGACCGTTTTCCTTGAACCACTGGCTGATTTCTGACAGAAAGCCATTAAGTTTAGAGCAGTCGCTTTGACATTTGACAGGCAAAGATACAGTCAGGTCATCAGCATATTTGACAAAATTAATGTCATTTGAAGATGGTAAGTCATGTAGAAAGAAAGAAAAGAGAAGTGGGGAGAGTACAGCACCTTGGGGGAATCCGACTTCAGTGATTACAGCAGAGGATGATTTACCTTTGTATATGGTGTACTGCTTTCTGTTAGAGAAGTAGGAATGCAGCCAGTTAGTGACCCAGCACTCAGTTTTTGTCAAAGGGAGCTTATTTAGCAGGAGACATCTAGGTACAGAGTCGAAAGCAGAAGTGAAGTCGAGAAACGTGCAGCGGACATATTTGGCATCTTTATCTAACGATGAGACGATACTGTTGTGTAAGACGGCTGCAGCGTCTAAAGTGCTCCTACCCTGTCTATAGGCAAATTGTTTGGGGTCTTCAAAGTTTTTAAGGAAGGGTTCAAGTTTAAGAAGTACTAGTTTTTCCATGAGCTTAGGAACGGGGAAGTGACGGCAATGGGTCTGAACTTTACGTTCTTGCCGTTTCCAGGTTTAGGGACAGGGACAATTTTAATGTCTTTCCATGCATCAGGTACGATATTTTTGGAGAAAGAAGCATTTAGGATGTTGGTTAGTGGAGAACACAAAGTATCTGCACACAGTTTTAGAACATATGCAGGTATACCATCAGGGCCAAGGCTACGTAAGGGCTTGAGCGTTTTAAGACATTTTAGAACATCGAGAGTATTAAAGTCATGAAAGTTTTAAGCTACATGATAGGTAACATTAGAATTAGTTAAAGTAGAAGGACAGCGTATAAAAGACTGATTAAGAGCATTAACATCATACGAGGGAAAAACATTACAACGCTTACTATTGCCAGTAATTTCATTAAAAATTAGGCATAATAAAGAAGAAGAGGAGGTTAAAGCATGAGGCTATATTACTATAGTCATGTGTATATATACTACTGGTTGACCGGAACATAGTTGGAAAGTGGTTGCGAACCAATCCAAACACTTGACGGCTGTTACACTCAGTTAGCGGCAACCCCATACCCATCAGTTGTGTCTATCCGGTTTCATTCAGGTTAGAGGGATCGAACCGTCCGAATACTGGCTGCTGGCTGGCTGGCTAGCTACTGATTTCGATGAATTCGTCATTTACAAACTACATACACACACACAGTTAAAAAGGGAGGAATCATCACAGCTCCTTAGCCGTGTATGATAATGAGTTCGACTCAAGTCACAGACAGCTAGATATCAGTTCAAGCTGGTGGAATTCAACCTGCCCCGCTAATGCAATAGGCTTAACTACTATCATGCTCCACTCTTATTCATCGTATTAAGCACATGATATATTGTGCTCCTAATTAATATTTCTCTCCTTTTCAAAGGAAACCTCGAACTGACTGACTAGCCTGACTGCCAAACAGACTCCAAAGTCAAGCATAGCAATGAGAATAATAATGATAACCGTAATAAAACTACAGACAGACTGTGAAGAGTTATGGGAGCAGGTGCACACTATAGGCCAATAGAAATACCCTGTCAGATATCTCCACTTTCCAGTTGATGTATGCATGTCTCATATCTCACAAATGGGAAGTTACACACAAGTGCAAAAAAATGTGGAGAGAAGATGGAATGAAAGCTTGTGGGAAGTTGTGAAATTAGCTGTAAGTCACGGCAGATAGATAAGTGAGTGGAACAGCGATGTTCCCCGCCGCTACAAAGCATTATATTCCACTCCGAAAGTAAGCAAAGCAATGAAAATAATAATGACACCTGTAATAAAACACGAAGAAAAGAAACTTACTACTCCAATCTAATAAGTAGAAATATCTTGACAGACTATTAACGACCCTTCCGTTTTCATGTTCAATTAAAAATGTTGGTATGGGATAAGTTAGTATACCAGCCTTCATCAATCGGCCAAGTAAGAAGTATAAACGCCGCCAGCATCTTATCTGTCCCGTTACCGATATGATTCTCAGAAACTATAAAGAAGATACATTTATATTACACAATTTATAGTGCAGGAATCAACAGTAATAATAATAATAATAGATTGAATGTATAATTATAAACTAACTCATATGATAGTCAAGTACTTCAGTGCTAAATAATCTGATGGTATACCCACTTGAAAGTTACTCACAACACACATACATACATACCTATATTACGACTTTCTACACTTACTTACACACTTACTGTCATCCGTTTGATAGAAAGCATAAGAGGCTCTATGTGATGTGTTTATTTTCTGTAACCTACTTGCAATCCTTCACTCTTCTGTCTCCTATCATTTGTGTTTCCAAATGACTATTCATCAGGTAACTAATCACTTGTCAATCCCCACTCGATTACCTTAGATTATTCGTTATTTCTTACACATTATTACTGTAATTATTATTTATTATACCCTTTGACTTATTCTGTTACCAATCACTATCAACCGGAGAAATTAGAGGGAAGTCACTTATCTGGAAACCATAGTTTACAGTTCACAGGGCTGAAGGTGTATAAAAGTCAGACAGGCTCGGTAAAGTAAAAACAAACATTCATTATTCTCGACACAGCCTGGAAATGTGCTGCACTGAGCTGAAAGAATAGGATTCCGGTGTTCAATACCAATGCCAGGTTAGTGTTTCTTCATTGGTCAGAGAATTGCAGTGCGCGCGTCACGAAAAGCATTACCAACAGCAGAAAAGGTTGTTCTGGGGATGCTGCTGAGAGGTTGGATAAAGCTAGCGTAAGACAGTGCGGAGCGGTCAGGTGATATAGAGGTCATGAATGTATTGGTGGGACAATTGGTGGCAGAGTGCAACAGTCCGACAGACAGGCAGTAAGTAATTCAGCAGTTCCGTGCTATGAAGCTGGGACCGGACGGAGACCCATTCATATTGACTGTGAAACTGAAGGGCCTACCTCGTCACAGACTTCCCACACTTGGTGAAGAGTATGAGACGCAGTTGTTGGCGTCTCAGTTTATTAAAGGTGTCTCACAACACATTGCTCAGAAATCACAACTGGTCAACACTGCATAACCTATGGACGTCGGCAACAAAACAGGTACTGTTCACAACAGTGGCTGCAATACAGCCGCTGAAATCGAAACAATGGGCACAGAAAATTGAAGATTTGCAGTGTGACGCAGAGGCACTACGAATGAGCGCCAGGAAAGGCCAGTGTTTTCTATGTGACAAACCACAACACTGGAGGAGATGCTGTCCAGATAGACGTAGGAAAAAAATCTAGACAGTATAAATATTATTCGATTGGGTTCCGAGAGGGACATAGGACTTCAACAACACATCTCCACTTTCTTCTACTTGTTGCCGTTCTCTCAAGCTGGCTCCACGATTGCCCACAATCTCTCATCTCCTCTTCCAAATCACACAGTCTCCTCCATGTCACCCCCACACCGACGACTCACTCACTGCTTCCCATTGGGATTCCACTCGAGCTATGGCCTGCCGTGTGATGTCATTTGACGGTCTCTTCAATGTGTGACCGATCCATCTCCATTTTCTCCTACATAATTGTTGAACAACAGACTCTTTGTCGGTTTGTTCTCAGTCAGAGTTTCGTGTTGCTAATTCTTTTTGGCCAGCCAGCCGCTCATTTGATCTTCAGTATGGAGCCAGCCAGCCAGCGAAGCGGGCAGCTGCTGATGAAAGTCTGCAATTGGCTGTTGGAAGTCCTTCCGTGAAACACTGGCCTGGTTTCTGACTCGTATGGAAATGCTGCATTAGAGTATGGTAAGCACAGTGTTAATTCACAACCACGAACTATAAATAACAACTTATTCATTCGAATTGGCAGTTCATTAGTAGAAATATTCAAACACCACCTGAACCATCAATACATTCAATTTAAGAGTTAAACTGGGGGCAATGTGTTGCAGAACAGAATTAATTCTACATTAGATCATTTCATCTGATACAACATACACACACACACAGTAATGAAAGAGTGTTAATACAAGGATGACTGTATCCAAGCACAATTTATTACTACTCATAATCACATCAATGTATTTCGTCACACAACTTATAATAACTTGTTTTACATAGTCTTGTTGTCTTCTTCCTGTTTTGTTTATTGTAATAGGGTGGACAACTAGACAGCTTAACAAACACATTAATGAGCATCTTCCTTCATGGTTCGAAAAAGGTCAAATAAAATCTATAAGAAGTTCTATTTTGGCTCACTTGATTGACAGCGGTCACCAAGTGGACAGAAATGGTGCCTTCAAAGTCATCTATCGCATTCCATCTAGCCTTTCGAACGCAATTCGAACCCACCTTTTACACATAGCCGAAGCTATGTGAATCCGAGAGAACAATCCAAGTCTGCATACAAAAGAAGTTTGTTCTACCTTTGTCTCTCCCTTGGCCTAGGTGAATTTTAATCAAAACACCCCCAACCTTTCTTATTTCCCATTTCTTTCATACTTTTATAATAATTATTTAAACTCTGATTATCTATCCACTTCACCTGCCTTTAGTATTACGTAACACTGTGGTAAATTATATTATCTTTCTTAATTGCATCTATTAGATTCGACAAAGTTTCTCCGTGAGTTGTTGTCAACTGGTCAGTTGTTGTAAGAACAGACATTAACAAGAATCCTACGTAGAGCATTTAATGTTCTTAGTTTATATGGAAGGGGTGGAGGGGGGAGGGTACATATTATTCGTGAAATTATTGTCATACCATTCAACATGGGAGTGTAGAACGTAAACACTTATGATAAAGATTAATCTGGCAGCATAACCTCTACTGACATTCACAATCCATTAAACATCCGATATCGAATTATGCAGTTGAATAATGATGAGAAAAATGGTAAAAGGGAAAGTTAACTAACCGATAGAACAGAAATCAACAGGTGACTCGGTGTGATATTTAACTGACACCATATCTGATTGGATTTTATGGCTTTTTTGAGAATCGACTTCAGCACTTCAATGCATAATTGATTAGAATAACTGGCTATCTGAAAGATCAAATGAATCACACGTGGTGATACGAAGTTATCTGTAGGCAATACTGACTCAGTGTTACTGGCAGTTTCATTTTTGTCGTCTGTTGTCGTTGTTGATGGCGATGTATCATCCAATGAAATAGCTTCGAAATGTATACCAGTACTACAAAAAAAAAGAAGAAAACTGTTAAGACAAACAAGCTTTTCTGTTATCCGTGAAGTCATGATTTCTACAATGTACAGACAAGATTACCTATGACTGATTAAGTAGCTGTTTCCACTTGTGCCTGAATGTGTATCCTACTGTAACGGAAGAAGACAAGAGATTTGGTAACGGATTGTTTGATAGGAATTTGACAGCCTAAATTGAAAGCGTCATTTGCACAGATCTACTGCGTGTTGTTGTGCGACTTATGCTCTCTTGTCCGTATTGTGTTTCTTTGTCTTCTTCTTCTCTTCTTGTCTCCCACATGTTTTCCCACACTACACTGGTTCACATTTGCTCTCTCATAAATAAACGTCAAATGTATTTCTCTGCTATTGGATAGTTTTGTGCCGATCAGTGTCTCGTTGTATACTACTGGTATATCTTGTCAGTAGCGTATTCGGCATGCTACGATTCCAGGATATTCTTCTCCATGTACAATATAATTTATGTAATGTCACTATTTTGCTTGTAATTCACTATTCTTACTTCTCGTATACGTTGTGTAACTCGCCTCCATTTTCGGTATGTTATTCTACTCTTTGAGAGAATGAACTAACTGACTGTTTAGTTGCGGTGTGTATGTGTGTGTGTGTGTGTGTAAACTGCTTCACATTCATTGCTTATCTCGCCTATTATTCAGGTTGTGTGCAGCTGATCAAAATCCTATGGAATAAACTGAATTCATGTTATCTTGCAAAAGGTGGTCTTATTGAATTATTCCATACTTGTCAAGGGAACTAATTGCATGATATAAGCTTATCGGACGGTTCTGATTCGTTTACTAATGGCTTAAATTCATGACGTTTTGTTAATACGAAAAAGGATGTATTTTGTCCAATAAACGTTGATATATTTGTAGACTTTTGTTGTCATTCCGACCGTGTCTTCGGGTCGGATTCTAGTCAATTTACATGACTGACAATTCAGTTAGTAACAGTCCATCATCACAAAAAAACGGAGGAAATCGGTAGCGAAGGCATGAATACCTTCAAGTGAGCATGGAGATGACAGAGGTGGGGAAGAAGATATCCAATTTCATATTATATCATAATTCACTTATCCGGAACACAGTTTTCAAGTACCAGACTTTAAGCCACGTGTATGAAGCCTAATAATACCACTACTACAATTACTGCCAACAATTTCCTAGGCTAATTTACGGGGTATGAGATGGGACAAAGACACCCTGTGTGATACACAATCAAGTATTATTGAGCGCGTTGTAGGTGGCGGTCGATTTAGAAGTCTTTTGAAGTGTTCAGTCCATTGGTAGCTTTGCTCCACCTGTTCGGTGATTGACTTACCATTGTCACTCTTCATTGACTGAATTTGTGTCAATCTTTTCCCCGATAGGAACCCAGTTGTTTGGTAGAGTGTTGAGAGGTCTCCTTTGCTTGCAGCTTGTTCTGCTTCACTTGCCGTAGCCTCATAACATTGTTTTTTGTCTTCCCTGGCACTCTTCTTCACTCCTTTGTTCAGTGTATTGTAGCTCGCATTCAACTCCTGTTTTTGTTGCTTGTCAATGCACTAGACAATCTTTTGTTTCACTTCCTTCCTTCTTTCTTCTATTAGTCTACATGTGTCTGTAGTCAGCCACTGTTTGCCCTGTATCTCCTTTCTGCCTAGAACTTCTATTCGGGTTTGACTGCACACCACCCTCAGGTTGTTCCAGTGCTTTTCAACGCTGGTCTCTTCACTAGTGTTGATTTGTCCCTCGGCTTTTTCCCTTATGATTGCAGTGGAGATATCCTGTGTAGCCTGATCCTTCAGTTTTTGACTATTGAACTTGGCCTGTGGTCTATCTGCAGCTCCAGTTTCTTTGAAAGTTTTTAGTTTGGTTTGGAGTGTCCCTCGTACGATATAGTGGTCTGAGCCAACGTCTGCTCTTCTTACTTTTGTTTCCAGTAAGCTGCGTCTCCACTCCCTTGAGCACCATTGAGATGAAGTCCTCGTGCTTGTATACGCTGCCACCAATCACTAGTTCATTGAAGGCACCGAAGTCAGCGTAGAGTTCTCCGTTTTTATTCATCTCTCCAAGGGCTCCTCTACTTCTAATAAGTTCTCTTCCTGCGTTTCCTGTTCCCAGTTTGGCGTCCATGTCTCCAATTAGGATATTAATGTCGCCGAATGCAGTATTGTCCATTGTTGACTGGTATTTGTCTGTAGGACTCTTCTTTCTTTCCCAGGTCTTTCGTCACAAGGAGACTCATTCGAACTGAATTTTCTGTAGCAGTTTTGTTTACATGGTGGGGTTGCTAGCCTCACGCCTGCGAAGTGGGTTGTTACATACATATGTTATTTACCGGTAGCGAATTTTTGGGTTGCTCCCATTAGAATCAGGAAAACAAGAAATAAAGCAATCAGAACAGCAAAAGCAAAAAAAAAATCACAGCAGGAAAGACAGCGACAACAACAACAACAAAAACCTTAGCAGTAATAACACTGTCACATGCAGTTAACAAAAATAATATCAAAACCATAGACTCGCTGACTGGGGTCAACTTGGGCATGTATATCCAATAATATATACAATAATAGATATTAGTTAATGTTAAACAGTCACAAAATGCCAAACAGTTAGTCATAGGTATTAATAGACAACAAGATTATATCCACAGGTTCAGTGTTCCAAGATAAACGAATCACAATCAGTCCCACAACTTCCTGATCAGAAACACCAGAGAAATGAGTTTTGTATAACTAATCATGGGAAACAATAGTCTCTATATTATAAAATATATTTTTCTGAATCACTAGTGCCAATACATTGTAAGCCTCATTATACAACCAGTAGACATCAGTTGTAGGCTGGAATATTTGATCCTTGTGTGAAGATCCTCCAAAGCCTCATGATGGTCGGGGGTGGGTGCCTTGTGCTGCGGGTTGGCCACCCTTCCGCATACCTCTCGAAATGCTCCCATATGACCGGGCGTCTTACATAGCCTCTCCTGAGGAAGTCCTACTCACTGCCTTCACGTGGCGGAGGTGCTTTTTCACCAAAGTGAGAGGGCGAAAGCGGATGCCCGGCGCTCTTCACCGGGTTGACTGTCCATTGGATGACAGTCTAGGGGAGATGGCTAAACCCTGATTCCAAACCTCCAACGACTGGCGTATGAACCTCACTGGAGCTCACCGGCAGACGTATGGACAAAGGGCTTGTTGGATGTCCTGGATGTCTGGCCCCATTCAAAAAGGCGTATGAACCGAACTCCGGTCACCGGCTGACAATGGATAGTGGACTCTCTACTCCACTCCTACTGCCTTGTAGGTCACACTCGGTTGTGTAAAGGCTAGAGCTGCACTCTCAAACTAAAGGCCGAGCGATTCTGGGGACATCACTCGTACCAAATTCCCATGAAACTTCATGAACTCTCTTAATTGGATAACCCTGTCGCAAAACGTTGCATCAGATCGCCGCTCCTGAGCAGCGATGATTCGAGATGTTCATGAAGCCGGCTCATCCTCCCGTAGGAGATAGCCGAAGTAAAGTAAAGTAAAAGTAAGTGAAGATCCTATACAACGTTGAAACCACACACACACACACACAACTTCGAAATACTGGAGAATATTTGTAGCTGCTGTGGATGTCCTTCGTGTTACTGCGTCCTTTGAATTAGGATGGCTAAATTGTTAGAAATATGTAACGCTTCATGATTTCGTGACAATTAGTCTTGGAATGGTGCATCAGTGTGGTGTAGTGGTCGACCGCTCATCGACCATACGCATGAACTGGGTTCGAGCCCTGTCTGACGCACTCCTAAATATCACCTAGTTTTACAGCCGGTAATAAACCCGGAAAGTGAAACTACCGCTTCAGGAATTCAAGCTCAATGTTCCACTAAGATGGAAAGAAAAACAATCCGAAAACAACTCTCTCGAAATATTAGTTCCTCACACACCTACACGACTTCTTCCCTCCATACTAAGTTAAAATAAAGACGGACACAACAACACAATCAGCAGCATCTATCAGTTTGATGGCATAGTATGAACTGCAGAAAGAAAAACAATAACAACAACATACTGACCAAAGTGGACATTCTCTCTGCATCACTGTATCCATGATCACAAACACTAACAGTCAAATGACACGATATACGTTTGTTCAAATCAATTCACATTACCAACTATAAACATCAATCCATTCAACGGGGGAAACGTAACAGAAGAAACACAAAGAACGCCAGAGTATTCCTAGACGCCCTTTGTCATCTGAATTGATAACAACCAGTGGTGTCCGTCAAGGATGACCACTTTCCCCTTTTCTGTTTAACTTCATCATAGATATGCTAATGGAAGTATCCTTAAATGAACTTAACGACTTAGGAATCGACGTGTTACCAGGGAATAGTCTTATGGACTTAGAATATGCAGATGACATAGTCCTGTTAGGGGAGGATGCTGATAAAATGCAGAGTTTTCTGAACAGTTTGAGCAGCAATCTTCGTATGTTTGGCATGCGATTCGCCCCTGTAAAGTGTAAGATGCTGCTACAGGACTGGACCACGTCAACTCCTAGCTTAGTGATAGTGATAGGGAGTGAAGTGATAGAACATGTTGACCACTTCACCTATTTGGGAATTTCTATCAGCAGCAACGGATTGATTGATGACGAAATCTCAGCACGGATCCAAAAAGCTCGAGCTGCTTTCGCTAACGTACACCGTCTCTGGCGTAGGCGTGACATCCGGCTATCAACCAAGCGACGTCTGTACTGCTCAGCAGTTCGCTCCGTCCTTCTCTATGGCTCTGAAACATGGCCAATACCAGTTGAAAACATGAAAAGGTTGTCTGTTTTGATCACAGATGTCTACGATCTCTTTCTCACGTTAGGTGGCATAATACGGTAAGTAATGTTGACGTTAGGCGTAGAGTGTTGGGCAAAAAGGGAAAATCAATCGATGAGGCTATAAAGTTACATAGATTGAGATGGTTAGGTCACGTGCTGCAGCGGATGCCTAACCATCGCCTCCCCCGACGGGCATTACTAGCTGATATAGGTGCAGGTTGGAAAAGAGTAAGTGGTGGCCAAACAAAAACATGGCCTCATCAATCCATGAAATCCCTGACAGTTAAACTGAGTCAGGTAGGGAGATGCAGACTTCCGGGTTGGGGCCCGCCCTCGGGACTCTAAGAATCAATGGCTGGAGACAATAGGTGACATGGCTCAAAATCGTTGTCAACGGCTTACGCAGATGTATTCAGTCTCTTCAACCTTCATATTCCTTTCTACCATTACTCATTCTGTTCCATTCTTGTACTTGTCAAAACTCTATTGATTCTCTTCACTCATTTTCTTGTCTACCTTTGTGTGCTCTTTGGAACGTGGCAACTCGAACTGCTGCACTTCGGTGCCAAGTTCTATGTTGAATCCAGCCAGCCAGCCAGCCTAGACGCCCAGTAATTTTATCGATTTGGAATTTTATCAATAACCACCAATAAGCATTATGTCAGTCATATGAGCAAAAGGTCAAATATCATCACGTCAAAGAAGAGGATGAATACCGACCAACGCAATCGCAAACGAATCTACCCGAACAACCAATTACATCTAAGATGATCACCAGCCAGGAGAGACAAATGTTTCACGTAGGAAAAATATAATTCCTGAAGATCACTTTACATTGAAGTCAGCTTCGAATTTCTTTTGGCTAAAAGAACAATCAGAGTGTCATCCAGCTCACTCAGAGAATGCAACAACAGTAAACAGTAAAACCAATCATCAAGACTACAGATCATCACTGTACACAACTTTGTCGACAAGTGTGAATGTGTGTAAGTGTCAGCAAAGATTATAACCAAGATATAAATCAAAACGAAAAAGATCTACAGTGGATATATATACCCTTAACCATCTCGAAATCTTTTATCCTATGATACAAACATCAGGATTCGATTCACTGGTCACCAACGCACTACTCCTAAACCACGCGCTCAGAGAGTTAACTAACCCCATAGTAAGCCCAGAAGAAAGGAAGGCTAGGCTTGAGACTAGATCATCGTGCCATTACAGCTACTGAAACTTCGACTAAAGCAAACAAAGAAACAAGTAGTATAGCGGGAAAAAATGAGGCCGAAAAAGCTTACCTTCGATGAAAGGCATCAATATCCATCAACCGTGTCAATGTATTCAATTTCTGACTAGACAATTCAATAGATAAGCTAAACAGTTCATCCTTTAAGACATTGATCCTTTTCAAACAACAACAACACTTATGCTGTTTTAATTTCAACGCAGTCATTGAAGCAAATATTGAACTGTTGAATAAGTACGACCACTTTTGTTTACACCAATGACGTGTTGTACTTTTCGAATTGAGGATATCATTTTTAAATGTCTGCAGTAGATGTAGCGTATTATTGATATGGCGACTGATTTCATCTTCTCTGCCTCCACCTTCTGTTTGACGACTGCACGGACAAGAGGATAGAGATAGTTGTAAACAGTGAGCAATCAATTGCAACAACATGACATCTACTTCACTTGTGATCAGGTATTGAAAATATTTTTCATAATCATCAACGTTATCATTATCATCAGGTAGGGGAATGAATACAGACGAAGGACAAGTTGACTGACTGTCATTATTATTGTTAGTGGTAGTAGTTGTTGTAGCAGCCGCAACAGCAGCAACAGGAGTGTTGGTCGTGGTCGCAGTAGTAGTAGTAGTAGTAGTAATAGTGAATTCATTATTAAATTGATTCAGGAATAGGATATTAAATAATTGCATAAATTGTTTCACTAATTCATTTATATTGATTTTGTTTATCAATAAAAGTTCATGACCAGATGAAGCTACTTTTATTAATCGATACAGCATATCTATAAATCCACGAACATGCATACTTTGAAGTGTAGGAGAATTATTCACCGCCTTATTGTTAGTCAGTTGAGTTGATGGCGTTGCTGTTGGTGCTGTTGTTGAATGTCCCATATTGGAATGTTTATAAATTAGTGATTGTAAATTATCTTTTAAATAACTTAGAAATACTTGTAAAATTGTGTTAATTTGAATGATACAATCCGGCTGTATAGGAAGAAATAAGGGAAAAGCAGAGAAAATACAACAGATTAGTTTTTGACAAGTAGGGCAGAACAAAGAAGTGCTTTATGTTGAATTACCTTAATCATTTCAACTACCATATATAAAGCGGCCTCAACTTTATAGACTTTGAGAAGGCCTTCGACAGCGTAGACTGCGAAATAATTTGGAAACTACTCGAGTACTACGGCGTACCCCAAGTATTCATCAACCTTATTCAACAGCTGCACAACAACGGCACATGTCAAGTGATCCACAACGGAAAACTCAGCGAGGCGTTTGGAGTAAACACAGGAGTCAGACAAGGGTGCTTATTATCACCAATGATATTCCTAATTGTGGTGGACTGGATTATGCGTCAGACAGTGGGAAACGGGAAGACAGCGATATCCTGGACCAACGTGAAGAACCTAGAAGACCTGGATTTCGCGCGTGGATGATTTATGTTTGATGTCACGCAAAATCGAAGACTTACAAGCGAAAACCGACAAACTGGTCGAAGAAGCAGCAAAGACAGGACTCCAGGTGAACATAGACAAGACGGAGGTTATCAAAATAACCAACCAACAACAACAACAACAGCAACATCCACCGCCAATCACCATCAACGGGAGGGATTTGAAAGAGGTTACTTCATTCACTTATCTAGGGAGCATTGTCTCAACTACAGGAGGAACGGACGAGGATGTCAAATCGAGAATCGGGAAGGCGAGAAACACATTCATCAACCTGAAGCCAATCTGGAAATCTTCGTCACTCAGCCTGCATCAACAACAAAATTCGGATCTTCAATACAAACGTCAAGTCAGTCAGTTCTTCTATACGGATCAGAAACTTGGCGGGTCACAAAGAACATTTCCAACAGCCTGTTGCAGACCTTTATCAACAGCTGTCTTCGCTCTATACTGAAGATCAGATGGCCGGAAAGAATCACCAACAAGAAACTATGGGAACAAACAAAACAGGAACCAATCGCCCAACAAATATGCAGGAGAAAGTGGAGATGGATTGGACACTCGCTGAGGAGGCCGCTGGGTGACATCGCGCATCAGGCCATAGCTCGAGTGGAACCCGAAAGGGAAGCGACGAGTGGGACGTCCAAGGATGACATGGAGGAGATCGTGTGAAGAGGAGCTGAAGCAGTATGGACTAACATGGATGCAGGTGAAAAGTACAGCAGAAGGCAGAAGCAAGTGGAGACGTGCAGTTGAAGCTCTATGTTCCACTAGGAACAATAATATATATATATATATGTATAGCGGCACTTATTGTAACGACAGAAGACAATGGCTAGGCAATAGATCGTTTATTGTGGAAATCAAGAGATATTTGTAGATTTTTATGTACATTATTATTCGTTATTGTTAGCAGAGAAAGAGAGTCTTCTGATTGGTTGTTTTCCTACTGTAGGTTATTCTATCATCTCTTGTTGCCATTTCTTAGACAGTCCGTTGATGTATCTGCTAGGCGTATCCGCCCATGCGAAGTCTGCCGTGATTGGTTGTTGAGTTTGTCTTCGTTCTTGTTTTTTTTTCTCATGACCAAGATTTGGGACATAAAAATTGACGTCAATTGTTGTCTACCAATTTCGGCTCAATTTCAGCTCTCACCACAGTATGACAGTGACGAAGTCAATCAAATTTAGATGCCAAAAGCAGGATAGGCACGCATTCATCACACTCTGAAATCAGTGTGTTTGTGCGTGAGTGTGTGTGTGTGTGTATGAAAATCCACAGCACTGAACTAAAAGAACAACATCCGAATTTTTAATACTAATATCATTTCAGTCAGTTCTAAGTTTTTTTTAGTTCAGAGAAATTTGGTGAATGCATCCCTTAGAGCATTTTCAACAAGCTACTGAAGACTTTTATGAAACAACACCTGCCTCTGTCATCGGCTAAATGCTGAAGATCAGATCACCTGTCGACTAGAAGGAAAGAATCGACAAGCAACAAGAAACTCTGGCGGCGTACCAGACAAATACAACCTGTTGCCAACCAATATATATATACACATCTCCCATTGGAAGACGAGGGAGATAAATTTGACTCCATTACATACAGCATGTCACGTATCAGTCAAAGAAGTTCCCATTGACAACAGATGCACCACGTCACAGAGGCATACTATTTGCATAACTTTGGCATTAGTAGACTGATTCTATTTTCGTGTCTGTCTCTTTATTCGATTCCCTATTCACATCCATTGTTGTAACAACTATTCATTATATGATCAAAACTCGGCAGTAAACAGACGGACGGACATTCGTATGTGAAATCAAATTCCTCTTAAACGACTGCTACTTGTTCTCCACACGTTCATCAAGAGACATTTATTGAAGCAACTGAAGGGTACGATGACCTGTGCATACTACAAAGAAGAGTTAAATAAGACAGTGACGTAAGCAGTGCAGAGGTTCAACCAGGAAGAACATCTCCCTTCTGCCAGTGGAATAGCAGGCTTGGCATTTGTCTAGTTTCTTGCTAGCATACACGTGAATATTAGAGGATGCTTGCGACATCATGGCCCCTATTGTATTCCCACTGTGGAGGTTGAACCGAGGAGTTGCGTGAACATATGAGGCCTTTCTTCAGTGCGTCACCAGTGCGTCTCACTGAGGAAATTGACAGACAGAAAAATGTTTTGTTAGATATATTCACCGCAACCTTTCACTACTGAATCTTTTTTGATTTCCCAGCATCTCTTTGTGAAGAGCTGGCACTTACTCATTTGTTCCTGATTCTTTAATTATACCTGTCAGTGAATTTAACAGTTCGTCAAAGTCATCTAAAAAGCCGAAACACTCAGCCTCGCTCTTCGATACGGCTAAAAATCTCATGCCATCAACGACACATCTGTACGATCTTATTTTTACGTCCCAATGCCTTTTTTGTTGCAGAAGATGACGTCCATGTTCTTCGTGATTACCACTGAGATTAGTATCTGTTAGCTACAATATCAGATTCGAAATGTTCAGAGTGTAATGAAGAGAGAAGACTGTGAGACACAACGATTGAAAGAGGAAGACCTAAAGACTTTCTATATTTGACCGTGTACTTTTCAATTCTATCTGTCCTGTTAAGTTGCATACTACAGTGAGTGATATTGAGATTAGGCGTAAACTGCTAGGTAAAAAGGGAAAGTCAGTCAATGCGGTTGTGAAACTGCATCGACTGAAATGGTTAGGGCGTGTGTCATGTCATTGCTTTCCTCGAGTGACGTCAGCTGACATAGGATCTGGTTGACAAAGTGTCAGACGGGATCAAAGGAAACAGTGTAATTAGTCCATGAAGAGCCTGACTGCCAGTTTCAGTTAGTCACGCAGGGAAGTGTATAGACTGTCCGGCTAGCTCGTTGGGGTCCTCAGGACGATGAGAATCAATAACTCGAGATCCGTGTTGATATGACTCAAAAACATTTTCATTGGCTCGCGTGTATTCACTCATTATGCTCTCCCAGATCCATCCCATTTTCATTCTTCTCTATATACATATTCTATCTGCCGTACGTTTTTGATTCTCATAATTTCTTACCACCTAATCTCCTTTACTGTCATGTGTGCCTCTTGATATGTAGTAAGTTGAACTGGTGCTAACTTCCACGTTGAACAGAAGTCAGTCCGTTATAAACTGGAATAACCAGTGATCGACACTAATCCAAGGCCACTGGTTAGCAGTGGCTGCTAGCAGCGGAATCCAGGAGGCGAACGTCATCCCATTCGGGACTCGTCAGCTGGATGCAACTTCATCCTTAGTGAGTGGTGCTTTCACTAAGAATAGAATCTAGCGACCATTCGGTCAAACGCAACTAGGCCATCAGACCACGAGAGCCACCTTTTATGCATAACTTTTTGCCTCATAGAACCATGGATACTGGGTTCGAATCTCACCAGGGACCACATCCTTCATTAACTTTGGAGGGACATTCATCTGACTCCGTCTAATAGGTCGAAATACGCAACCTGCATCTCGCTGCTAGCTACCATCAGCCAAATAACATCGTTCCCATCTTCATACATCGTCGAAGTATCTGTACAAGAAGCAGTCGAGAACAAATCAGAGGATGAACAAATACAAATTCACACTGAAATGAAGCAGTTCTCAAGCAACTAGATTTTAAAAACTCACTTTTTTAAACAGATGAACTAGAGTATCCAAGATTAGATCCCCCGACAGTTTATTATTAATCGACTCATCAGACTGGTCCAGCAGACATTTATCATCGTTAAAATTGAATTTCACATTCAATAAATTAATCTTATCCGCTTCAGCATATATGTCTTCTGCACCGAATAATGAAATATTACTGTAGCATGGACGATTTGACCAATCAACAAGAATAAGTTCTTGAAAGATTGTACTGTGAATGGATTGTTTCAGTTGTTGTTGGTGTTGCTGTTGGTGGTTGTGGTGATCTTGTCCAAGTGTTGCTTTGCTCTTTCTTTTACTACCTGATTTATCCAATACTTTTCTTTCCTTTGGGAAAAAATCTGTAGGTACTGGGAACACGTAAGACAATTCATCGATCAGCTAGAAGGGAGAAAAAGGGAGAGAGAAGTTTCCATTAGAGTGAAGTAGTAGTGTGGTGAGAGCTGGCTGCTAGCCAAAGTTGGTAGACAGTAATTGAAGTCAATGTTTATGTCCCCAATATTGCTGGTGAGAAAATGAGAACAAAGGCTTTGCGTAGGCGGATACAGTTAGCATACGGATGATCTGACACAGCCACAAAGAGATGCAAGGTTAACTTGCTGTGAGAAACAACCAATAATGTACATTAAAATCTATAAATATGTGTTGATTTTCCTTAATAAACGATCTGTTGCCTGGCCCTTGTCTTTTGTTGTTACAGTAGTATCGCATTAATGGTTCAGTGGTAAGCGCCGCCAGTGTATGAGGTCCGGGTTAAATTACTGGCAGCTGACGCACTGCTAAACTCTGCCTGGTTTGTTAAAACGTCGGCACGTAGTAAGCCTGGAGAAAAGGAAAGAAAAGGAAGGTAAGTTAAGGTAAAGAGCCTTATTGGCTCTTGTGAAAACACCACCACTACTGGAAAACTTCAAAAGGCTTGATTCCCCCCCCCCGCATATCCCCTTTAGAAGGCAATGAAGAAAACAAGTGCTATTGGGTGATGTCTCTGTAGGAATCTTGAATAGCAGAATGATAGATCAAGTTGCAGAAAGGTGAAGAGAGAAATGAACGGAAGTGTTAAGCAGAAATGCAACTTGAAAATAAAGACAAAAGACAAAATGAGACAGAATGCGAACACTTTTTACAAACTAAGATTTCAATGCCATTTATTATTCCATTTTGACAAATTCAACAATTCCACTGTCTTCTTCCATTAACTAACCCCCTACAACAAGTGATACTGTGGTGAGAGCTGTCTACTAGCCAAATTGGTAGACAGTAATTTACGTCAATATTTACGTTCCCAAGATTTGTCGTGAGAAAATGTGAACAAAGATTGATTCAAAACCGACCACAGCAGACTTTGCGTAGGCGGATGCAGTTAACATATAGAGGATTTGACATTCAAGAAATAGTCACAAATAGATGAAAGATTAACTTTACGTGAGAAACAACCAATAGGAAGACTGTGTTTGTTTGCTTAAATATCCATAGTAATGTACATGAAAATATATAAAAATGCGTTGATTTCCTTAATAAATGATCTGTTGCCTGACTCTTGCCTTCTGTCGTTACAATACAATCTTGAAACACAGATTTTTCTGACTTGGATATTGTATTACGAATGCTATTCCAACGGCTCTTATACTATACTGTCCACAGTTCGCTAGCCTCCCCTAGGTGGAAAAAGGAGCGTGCTGGCAAGGAGTCCTAAAACCTAGGAACACAGCAGCTGTCCTATACACCCTGCTGGGGTTTTCAAAGGACTTACCAAATGAAATCACTTCGTGATCTAACATTGATTGTGAAGCAATAGATAAAGAAATAAATCAATAAATAAAACCACTTTATAATCACAAAAGAGAAGGGAGAAAAGTCGACTCACCTGTTGAACAGCAGCCTGTAAATGAGGAAGCTGTTGTCTAACTGGAAATTGAATTAACTCAGTGAAAAAACGTACGGGATGTGTGAACAGTACCACTTCACAATCTGAAAGAAACTGGATAGGATGAAAGAGAAGAAAACAGACAGATGAGATGAGGAAAGATGGATAAAAATAAAGACTAGCTAATCATCTGATTCCAAATTTTGCATTTTCTAGGTCCCTGGTATTAAAGAGCGTTTCTCTATGCTGAAGAGCTAGAAAACAAGTCAGGTGGTTGGGGATTGAATCCGAAACCATATATGCATGATTGACGGGTATTCTACCAACCCTGCCATATGAGAAACAACAGATTGGTCAGCGTTGAGTAACACTTACATTACATCTCCTATTATCATCAGCTATAAGATGTCACTTATCTACTTTTATGCGAAACAATTCCTCTATCCGAATTATTATTAAATGGTTACAGACAAGTTCCCAGATTACCTGCTTATTGGTGCACATCGACTAGGTGTATTTGGAACCAGGAAAGGACTGACAATTTATCCCTCTGATATTCCAACACGCGTCATCCAGCGTTGTAGATAAAGAGGTGATACTGCAGAGCTACTATTGTTCAAACTTCATGATAGACCTCCTCTACAAGAGTGTAGTGGTTATATATTGACTGATCAACAGGGGGTTATTCAAAAACACATGTTCTACAGCTTAGTGTGTTCTATGTGGTGCACAATCAATTCTACCAGTCTGGTTCGCAAATTTGCTCAAGGTGAGCTGGGCTCGAATTCCATCATGCTGGTGTTAATCAATACACCTTGATGATGAGTGCATCAATAACCACGTTTCACTGGCGATTGCCTTCAGCCATACGGCATTACAAATCTCCCAATGACTGACTGTACAATTTTACTCAGATTACGGATTTCATAAGGATTTTGATTAACGAGCTTCACTGTAGACTCTGTCACAACCCAACATCAGTTAGAGAATCATTGAAAAATAAACAGCACGCTGGACAGCTATTTCGTCCTCCTTGTTTACGACTCTTTTTAGAAGTGTGCACACCATCTCTTCACCGGACATCGTATCCAATAAGCTTTCGACTACAACGTTAGCCAATTCAACCGGACTTCAATGACTCATTCATTCTAACCCTTTCGATTCTTGACAATACAGACCAAATACAATGACGCTTAGATGGCTCTATCATCATCAAATGAATGAAAATCGTCTGTCAATGACAAATAGGGGAAAGACTTTCCAGTGTAAAATAATAAACAGCTTACATCCTTGGTGAAATCAGTAGTCAATATCGATTGTTTATGAGTTTGATCAACAGTGTCATCAGCATTACTACTATCCAAGGAGGCTAAACGATTGAACACTGGACGAATAGATGACTGAAAACAAGCATTTGATTTTGATAGCGGGGTTTCATAAACAGAATTTTTCTTCTCTTGAATACACCTCAGCAGTTCATATTTACTCTCGAATGATAAATATTTGAATAGACGATGAAGAAGCTGAAAAAGCATTCACAAAACAGAAAATAAAGTGGACAAATGTAAATACTGGGAGTAAAACCAACAAACTGTTATTATTACTACTACTACTACGATGACGACAATAGTAGTAGTGACAGTGTAGATCTGCTATCTGGAGAAGAACCTTCCATTCTCAAATATATGTTTACTCGATATAGTCTTACTGTGCAAACATACAGGCTACCTAGATTGTATCAACTCAGTTGGTCGTCACCGTCTGTAAGTATTGTGTACCCTTCGCTCCTTTAAAGTGCAAAGTATTCCTGCCAGTTTGGCAGAGACTTGTGTCTGAATTAACCCTCGCAGGTGTTAGGCTAAAAGTAGTCGATAAGTCCGTGTATTCAGGCTGACGAATGACATCTCTTACTTTACAATGGAAGCACAAGTAACCTACGCCAACGTCGGCCACCTCTGACGCCATTTCGATGTTAGCTTGACCAACAAAATGTCGAGTTTACAATGCATCGATATGCTCGATTTCGATTAGTTCTCATGAAACCTCGACTTTCCGATCTGAAGTGATGCAACCACTCCGCGCAATCGATCACCAATATAATCTCTGAACACTGGCTTTTGTGGTTTCAATATGTACTACGAATGTCCTTCCAACGACTCCCATACCGGTAACTGTTTACGACCCCTGGGTGGTAAAAGTGGAGATGTGATTAACCTATGACGCAGCACCGTGGATTAACATCTCTATCACGACTCCTATGGTAGTGGCGTCCGAGGAATAATCCAAATATTGAAATAATTAAAAAACCAAAGTTTGACAGTTAAGAGGGAAGGGAGACAGTCTTCAATGCATAAGGGTATACATACATATATTCATAGCATCTCTTCTTTTTTGATGCATCCCAAGTGAGCTCTGAAGTCTCAGTAACGTTAATGTTGTTTTTCACAGTGTAAGATTGATGGCCTTATGCAAAACCACCTCTCTTCACTGGGATTACTGCCAGGTAGGAGAAGATCGTAAAATGGAGAGTCAATAATCTGCTCAGGTCACCCAGACGACAACCACCAGAACACTAAGGCAGTGGTTATCATGATGTCACTAACAGTAGCCAAACCTCTTGTGCAGTGGGAACCAAATGCATTCATGATAATCACATCAAAATTCAACTCAAAAGAAAGGAAGGGAAGTCACAATTAGCCAATTCTACGCATCTAAAAACAAGACAGAAAAACAGGAGAAGAAGAAGGAGATTTCTGTATACAACTGCAAACAGTAATGGACAACATCCTGAATGGAGACATCGAAATCTTACGGAGCGATATGAATGCCAACTAAACTGGGAGAAGACAATACGGGAACAGAATCCACCATAGGTCAAGAGGCTATCGTTGAGCGAAATAATTGAGAACGGAAAACTCTTCGCACACGTCTGTGCCTTCAATGATATGGTGATTAAAGGCCGTATGTACAAGAACAAAGATATACACAAGGCCAGCAGCGACATAAATTTCACCTGAAGGACACACCGAAATTCAGATACACTTCATTTCAGTGCCATTTAAGAAAGCAGAAACGCGGCAGATATGGCCTCAGACCATTATCCAGTGCAAGAAACCTCCAGGGACAATTCGCAAGCCTTCAAAACAACTGGACATAGACCACAATCCAAGTCCAACACTCAGAAACTTCAAGACAAAACTACAAAAGACACACTCACTTCAGCCATTACAGCAAAGTTGGAGACACTGAACGGCACCAATGAGGATAGCTGTGTGGGAGAACACCAGAACACTCTGAAAGTGACGATGAAGTAAACCTATGTAGCCATCCTACGAAGAAAGAAGGGTTAGGATAAGGAGTGATCCACTATGAGATTCTGGAAGCTAATACTGGAGAGAGTGCGTCGGTGGCATAGCGGTTAGGACGCTCGCCGACCATGCACATGGTCCGGGATTCGATCCCCGGCCGACGCACTCCTTTACCTCGTTAAGCCAGAAATAATGCTGGTAAAGAGGAAAGGTTGGGCATAAGGCTAGCAACCCCATCCTGTAAAATAAACAATGCTACAGAAACTTCAAGCCACTAGCTTGAGGCCCTATGTTGTACTGGGAACGTGAAGGAAGAAAAAAATACTGGAGAGAAGTATGGTGAAAAAGAAAATGAACTGGAGCGAAAATGAACAGCGAAAGAAGAAGCTGAGTTCATTCTGTAGCGCACTGAATAAAGGAGTGAAGACGTATGCTAGGAAATACGAAACACGCCTGTATGACATTAAAAAATGAAGCAGAACAGGCCACAGATAAGACAAACCTCACAACAAAACATTACACAGACAGGGCTCTATACCGGAAGAGATCAGCACCGATGAAACCATTAAGAGCGCAAGAAACCCGATTGGCGAAAAGGGGTAACAAAGAAAACAACGGGCTGATCACGTTAAACGACTCTCGAATCGACCATCACCTGCAACTCGTCCACAAATACCACCAACAGAAGACATACAACTGCTTGTCAATGGACAATAATTCTCCAACAAAAGCGAAGTCTTGAATGCAATCAAGCTACTGAAAGTCAGCAGGGCCGGGCAAAATTTCTACGAAAGCACTGTAAACACATTCAGAGATCGCAGTGGTTATGCTAACACCACTACTGCAAACACTTTGGAAGGACGGAAATGTGCCTACTGATTTGAATAAAGACTACCTTGTCAAACTATCAAAGAAGGGCGACCTAGGTTTCTGAGTGGAATCATGCCCTTGTCTACACCAAGTAAATATTAAGTCACGTCGTCCTGAAAGGACTAAATGACAAACTGGATGCAGGACTCTGCCAGCCCGGAACAAGCTGAAGATTCAGGGAAATCAAGTCATGTGTTGACCGAATTGCAACTGTAAGCATAATCATCGGCCAGAGGCCGTATAGACGAGAAATCAAATCACTACCTTAACTTCGTCGGTTTTGAAAAAGCCTTCGGTAGCGTTGACCGCTAAGCAATTTGAAAACTTCTTCAACATTATGGGGTACAATGCCTAAGTCTTTATCAACCTCCTTCAACAGCTAGCCATATGATAGTGCAACGTGTCAGGTGATCCACAACGGAAAACTCAGCGGGACGTTCGAAGTGAATACAGGAGTTAGACAAACTGGCTGTCTATTACCACCGATGATACTCCTAATTGTGGTGGACTGGATAATGCGGAAGACTGTGGGGAGTGAGAAGACAGGAATTCGTCGGACAGACCGATAAGAAGACTCTACATGATATATGTCTGATATCAAACAAACTCAAAGACTCGCAGGCGAAAACCAACAAAATAGCTGTACAGGCTAGCAGCGAAGACAGGACTGCAGGTGAGCATAGAGAAGACGGAGGTGATGAAAATAACCAACGAACCGCAACAACGACAACAACCAGAACCAATCACCACCAACAGGAGACATTTGACAGAGGTTACTTCCTGCATTCACTTATCCGGCTAGGAAGCATTGTTTCAACCACAGGAATTCGGAACGGATGCAGATGTCAAAGCTGACTAGCCAGCCAGCCAGCCAGAATCGAAAAGGCCAGACACGCACGCCTTCATCAACCTGAAACCAGTTTGAAAATCTTCTGCACTCCATCTCAGCATCACAAAGAACAAGTTTAGGATTCTACTCAACACAAATGTGAAGTCAGTCAGTCATTTCTATAGGGGCCAGAAACCAGCCCAGTTTTTCACGGAAAGGATTTCCAACAGCCAATTGCAGACTTTTATCAACAGCTACCCGCTTCACTGGCTGGCTCTATACTGAAGATCAAATGGCCGGTTAGCCGGCCAGAAAGAATTAGCAACAAGAAACTCTGGTTGAGAACAAACCAACCAAGAGCCGATCGCTCAATAAAATCTTGGGGAAAATGGAGATGGATCGGGCACACATTGAGGAGACTGTCAAATGACATCACACGACAGGTCATCGTCCGAGTGGAATCCCAATGGGGAGCGACGAGTGGGTCGTCAGTGTGAGGGTGACATGAAGGAGGAGATGAGAGATTGTGGGGGATCGCGGAGCCAACTGAAGAGGATGGCAGCAAGTAGAAGAAAGTGGAGATGTGTTGTTGAGGTCCTACGTTCCATTCGGAACCCAAGGGAATAATAATATACTATCTAAGATCTTAGTCATACGAAAACTAAGCGGCGCTGCAGGCAAGTACACTGTTACGTATATATATATATGTATATATATATATATATTTATATATATATATATATATATATATACGAGCTGTCATATGCAGATAAACATGACAATACTACCTACCGACTAGCTCCACATTTGCCTACAAGCTTCCATTTTCTCCGCTTCACACTCGATCTCGTCAATATAATCCTCCTACAATCCTCGACTCAACGCACCATTCCCCCCCCATTCGATTTCCACTTGACGATCTGCCTAGTGTGATAGTGTGTGATATCCCTCAACAGTATTCTCAGAGTACTTTCAATTCATCTCCACTGCTCTTTGTATATTCGCTAAATGGGCAATAAGTTGTTGACTGGTTCTCTACCTGCCAGAGTTCCATGCTCCTGAAGTTCTTCTTCGAGTTATCTAGTTTCCAGTATCGAGAGATAAACAGATGATCATGAGAGTTTGCAGTACCTTACCTTATTAGAAATACCTTCAGTGACACTCTCGCCGTGTCACCGAACCATATACAAGCACTGAGTTGATACTAAATGTTACAATTTGAGATCTTGTGGACCAGGTCTCCATACTCACTTCAGAGTAATTACAACGCCTATCATGCCGTCTCAATCTCACATACTAACTTCGAAGTCATCATCCATGTCGACACACCTGTAGCTGAAACAACGCTGAGAGCAGATTACACTTGTGAAAGAGATTTCCCCTCCCCCCTCCGATCATCACCACCATCACTACAACCAGCAACAAATAACATTACAGTTTTGTAGACCATTTCGTGAAGTAGCAGCAGGACACTTACTAGTCACAGTTGTAAAAATTTGCCATTCATCGTCACACAGAAAAGTAAAACAATATATCAATAATGAAAGAAACAGTTGAAGACAGTATACCGTGAAATATTCCTTCTCCGGTAGCAAAGCTCTACGAACACGATCAAGACGTAGGATCAATAAGCAGGCGAAACTATGATCTTCAGCTAATAATTCAGCATGTGGCAGTAGAAGTGGTATCAAGCTAGAAATTTAAAAAAAAACAAGATAACAAAGGAAAACCATCATACACGTGTAGCATGACAATCATATGACAAGTTTAATGACGAATTAACATATCAGTGAGAGAGTTATTGAAGACTAGCAACCACTCTCTTCAGCTATGCACCCACCGATCATACCACTTGCCACTACTACTGGTTGAATGGTCAACTGGCGGCTCACCTGGCTTGGACATTAAAATTCTCACAGCCACTATCCCCGTAGCTGGATCATGGGCGTACAATGTTGAAGAGTCAGAAACGAGGACGACTTGACCATTCAACTGTTTCCTTGTTCCGAATGATTTCCTGATATCGATTATTGAAAAGGCTAATTCAAATCAATTAATTCATGAAGTAACCAACCAAAGGTAGCCACCAAAACATAATAATAACTACAATAGTAGTATTAACGTTCACAATAATAATACGAAACCATGATAGTTAATCTGTTCGCTATAATTACGATCATAACTATAACGCAACAGATAGAGTTTGAAACCTATTCTCCATCCAGCACCACCCATTGTTATCATCAAAGATTACTTTTATTACTTTAGACGAGATCACAAACTGATATTATTAGTTAGAGAACTACTGGAAACCATCAGCAGGTACCGGGTAGTTGTTTTTTCTCTTTCTTCTTCGAGACTCCTCATCAGTACTCGCCCAAGATTCCACAACAAATAATCGAACTCAGTGACTTCCTTCGTGTTTGCAAGTTTTCCAACTGATGTCATCAATCAATCTACGACATAACCTGGAACCAATCAAATCCCTCCAAAACCAACACCCGAAAATTAATCCGATGCTCACTAGTGACTGTAGACAGGATAAAGTTGCCTGAAGTTCTAGTGAGCGAAAGGTCGTGATCAGTCGGGTCCAGTATGTTAGGCATGAGGACAAACACTCACCGATGACATTGTTGGCTAGTGATGGCGTTAGATATCACGTAGATCACAGATGTCTACGATCTCTTTCTCACGTTAGGTGGCATAATAAGGTAAGTAATGTTGACGTTAGGCGTAGAGTGTTGGGCAAGGAGGGAAAATCAATCGAAGAGGCTATAAAGTTACATAGATTGAGATGGCTAGGTCACGTGCTGTGCATGCCTAACCATCGTCTCCCTCGACGGGCATTACTAGCTGATATAGGTGCAGGTTGGAAAAGAGTAAGTGGTGGCCAAACAAAAACATGGCCTCATCAATCCATGAAATCCCTGACAGTTAAACTGAGTCAGGTAGGGAGATGCAGACTTCCGGGTTGGGGCCCGCCCTCGGGACTCTAAGAATCAATGGTTGGAGACACTAGGTGACATGGCTCAAAGTCGTTGTCAATGGCTCAGATGTATTCAGTCTCTTTAACCTTCATATTCCTTTCTACCATTACTCATTCTGTTTCACTCTTATACTTAACTAAATTCTATTGATTCCCTTAACTCATTTTCTTGTCTACCTTTGTGTGCTATTTGGAACGTGGCAACTCGAACTACTGCACTTCAGTGCCAAGTTCTATGTTGAATCCAGACAGACAAACAGATATCACGTGTTAGCAGACATTGGGATTCATTGTCCACTGGGTCGTGTCCCCCTGTCTGAACGGTTAACCGACTCGTTTCATAACTTGATCTTCTCTGAGGTCGTAGATGAGTACTGCTGAAAAGTCTTAGACTGGGAGTACGAAACAACCGTTCAATACTCCCTGCTGGTTTTTAATGCTTCCCTAACTCATGTCAATCCACGATCTAACTTGAAACCAGTCAAATCCTTGCAAACCAATACCTGGTAAAGATTCATTCTGGTAATGTTTTGCCTAGAATTTCATTTTAATTATTCTACTAAGGGAACACAGCAACAAAATCAGTAGCATTCAATCTGAGAATCGTATTTGTGAATTTTGCTGTTTTTTTATATTATTATCATTATTATTCTTTTATAAACAACTTACAGTTGCGGTGCTTCAGTTTCCGTTATATCCACAGTTGCAACGTACCAGAAAGCATACCCTAAAATAATGGAAAGATTGCAGACAAAAACAACAAATGCATAGATAAATAGAGTACACATATACTAATGTGGCGTGTACCACTGATTAGATTTATCAGTAGTGTACATATAACGAGGTGTTCAGCGGTATAAAAAACATCAAATATCAGGGAGACACATTCCATGTCAGAGAAACATATGACTCAGCGTTGTGGAGAAATATGGGAGACATGAATGGAACACGAAGACACACAATATGAAAGACAAAAGTAGCACAACACAGAAGATCTGTGCAAATGGTGATTTGAAGATAAATTGTGCATAATTTCGCTATGTAGAGAGACCAAATTCCAAATAAACATTCCTTCACCGACCAAGTCTCTTGTCATCTACCCTTACACTAAGACATCAAATATCAGCTTACTGTGGTGTTGATTACTGGCATAAGCACATGTCTTTCATCTAAACAGACAACAGGTTGCAACGCCTTCCCACTTGCTTCAGCTTGGCTGGACATATCAATCGTATAATCAATACTCATATGATAAGTATGACGACTGAGAGTCAATCGATGAGGCTGTGCCGCTGCATCGATTGAGATGGGGCTAAGACAGGTGTCGTGCATGTCAACTCTCTGCCATCCTCAACGAGCAATATTAGTCGACACAATCATGTTGGAAAACACTTAGAGGTGTTCAAACCAAAACCTGGATGGCATCAGTCCATGAACCACGTGGAAAGGCACATAGTCCTCGAGATGCTAAAAACAGGTGATTCGAGACTATTGGTGATATGGCTCAAAATCGTTTAAAAATAGCGCGCAAATACAGTCACTCCTTGTGATCTTCCATATCCACTAAACCACCATGTTCTTTTGAATCTTTCTTTTATTTGTCTACCTATGTGCATTACATGGCGTGTGTGGCAACTGGGACTGCCGCACTTTTGTACTACTTCCGAACGGAACATAAGGACATAACGGAACATCTCTATTCCATTCGGTTTTCTTCCATCAATCTTAACTATCTCCACAGCTGTCCACAAACTTTTATTTTCCGCTCATATGCGTCACTCACTGATCAACGTCCAGCTCGTCGCTTCCCATTTGGATTCCACTCAACAGTATGTCTGATGTTGGATACTAGTTGAACGCCTTATCAGAGTATGCCCGATCTACCCATCTCCATTCCCATATTTCTTAGTTGAGCAATAGGTTGTCAGCTGATTCTTTATCTTAGAAAATCAGTCGTTGCTTATTGTTTCTAGTCCGCCAGTCACCTGAATCTCAGTATCGAAACAAAGAAGCTGATAGTCGACATCTGCAGTAGCCTGTCGAAAATGATTCCAATGACGCAATGCTCACGCGCGCCAAGTTTCTGAATCATATGGAAGCATTGACTTGACATACCTTTTTAATAATCCGGACTATGTTTTCTCTCTCTGCTGAGTGTTATAACTCCACTGCTGATTTGTGATAACTCTGAACTCAACTGAACTGAATAAATTCCGTTGCTACTTTGTTATACCTGCGCCTGTTAATTACTATAACGGTAATGAACTCAACTAGTACACTAATACGTCTATTTGTCCATTGTGCTTTCCGATTCACTGAGCCACGCAAATATCACAAAACAAAGACTGGCCTGTGACTGCAAGGATATTGTATTATACTGCACTATATAGTTTAAGAAACAAAGGGGGAAAATCACTCGAAGAGGCTATGAAGTTACATAGATTGAGATGGTTAGGCCACGTGCTGCGCATGCCTAACCATCGCCTCCCCGTCCCGACGGGCATTACTAACTGATATAGGTGCAGGTTGGAAAAGAGTAAGTGGTGGCCAAACAAAAACATGGCCTCATCAATCCATGAAATCCCTGACAGTTAAACTGAGTCAGGTAGGGAGGGAGATGCAGACTTCCGGGTTGGGGCCCTCGGGACTCTAAGAATCAATGGCTGGAGACAATAGGTGACATGGCTCAAAAATCATTGTCAATGGCGCAGATGTATTCAGTCTCTTTAACCTTCATATTCCTTTCTACCATTACTCATTCTGTTTCATTCTTATACTTATCTAAATTCTATTGATTCTCTTCTCTCATTTTCCTGTCTACCTTTGTGTGCTATTTGGAACGTGGCAACTGGAACTTCTGCATTTCGGTGCCAAGTTCCATGTTGAATCCAGCAGCAGCAGCAGCAGAAACAACACATGATACTGATACATTTTCTTAACCATAATAAAGTCGGCTCACAACCGTGGGAATGTATTGATCTTATTCGCTGTAAAAGTCTATTTCTCATAGGTTGGCGATCAGACAAAGATCAAGGTGAGACAGAAGAAGATGAATTGGTCACACACTATATCACAGTATGTGTGAGGAATGATACATTAACATAGTAACTCCATCACATGATAAATCACACGATTCGTGAGAAAGGACGATAATACAATTTTATGCTGGGTCCTATCACTGAGTAAGTGTCACAGACCGTTACACATAGTTCAGAGTATAATTCAAGTTTATCTTCCTTTCCTGATCTTCACTAGCGTTGACAACCTCGTCCGTGCTGCCCACTGTAAATGGAACCATATTGCTCAAGTAGGTTAAGAGACGACTTCCCTGAGATTTGCTCCACTGATGGTAATTGGTGCTTCTTGTTATTAATGCTGTTTCTGTTTAGGTATCTTAACCACCTGTCCCCTCGATGTTTGCCTGAACTCCTGGCTTTCATTGCGTCTTCGACCAACTACTTGCCTTTCGCCTGTAGATCTTTGTGTTTCCGCAACATCAGGCATAAATCACCCACGAAGTTTACACCTTCTTGGAGTTCCCGCCAGTTAAACGTATTCCCATCTCACTCCCTACTGTCTGCCACATTACCAAGTCCTCCACTTCAATGACTAATATCATCGTCTTCATCCCACAGAACTTTCCACTGTGAATCATTTCGCCTGTTGCATGAACCTCTCCCTCGATGGCACACTGCAATGATTGAAGATGAAGTGAAAAGTTGAGTGAGACACAACAGCCCATGAACATCAAATCATAAGTGGATACATTACGATAAACAAGCTCTTTACTAGTTGTCTTTCTTATATTTTACTCTCAGTTCCAGATACTTTATGTCAATCGCTGTACTAGTGCACATCAACAATATTATTTTATCTTACATGGAATTTATCAAACTGAATTGATTTACGTCAGTGGAAAACTTCCATATCAGTCTGTCAATATTCAACCAGGGTGTGGGAAAACTACAGAGTAAGGGGGGCTACGCCTGACATACGATACAAGTTCGCCAAGGTCTCAGAATTTCGTTCTCAGAAATACGTAGAAGAAAGTGAAGAAAGATGAACAGAACATACGCTGAGGAGATACACACTCAAGTAGCATCATATACCACCAGGAAAGTAGTCAAGTGGAACCCAGACAGGAAGTGATGAGTTGAGCACGGTAATACGAAAATGACCATGTTCGCAGGAGAACATACGACTCAAGCCTGGCATCCATCGTGAACCAAAAATCACAACTGTCCCCAAAAAGTTTCAAGCCGTACATTCCACAGGGAATTAAAGTAAAAATAAATAAATACATTAATAAATAAAATCTCATAGAACCTATTACAATTTCTTACTTTTAACACAGAGATTATTTCTAAGACACCATGTAATGTATCTGTAATGATTGGTTAATAGTGATGGTGATGATGATAAACTCCAAGGTTTACGATTTGATCTCGAACGACCACTTCTCCTCTTCCCGCTACTATTATTATTATTATTATTACAACCCAATAATTCACGAAGTTTTTGTTTTGCTGATGTAAGATTCACTAAACAGTTTAACATTTTTGGTAGACGAGGTAAAACACTTCCAGCAGTTGCTTCCATCTGACTGGCTATAACTCTATGAGATCGTACCAGCAGATAGTCACGAACAAGATACAAACGTTCACTTATCCGTTGGTCAGTGAATGAAATAAACGAAAAATCAGGTGTTTGTTCCAAACAATAAGCTCTTCCAGAACTATAAAGCCAGAAAACAAGAAAAAAACAAAAGGGTTTAAGAGTAGAATTTGGCCACACACACACACACATACATACAGAATGATGATACCGTATTAAAAACTGAGTGATATTTCGGGTACAATTTAACGTTGCTTAAAGTCATATCAATCTACTTCAAACAAACTTGTCAGCTAACTTGCTTCATATAACCTTATTGAATACCGCCTGTTTTGTTGCAATTTTCCGCTTAGGTGTTGCATCACACACAGACTCAATAGCAGATGCGATCCAGTTCACCTTCAAGCTAATTGGTGAACAAGGTGAACTAACTATGAGGTTGTAAAACTAACATTTCTAAAAATTAATCACCACATTCCAATAAGTACTGCTACAGGACTGGACTACGTCTACCCCAAGCTTAGTGATAGGGAGTGAAGTGATAGAACATGTTGACCACTTCACCTATTTGGGAAGTTGTATCAGCACCAATGGATTGATTGGTGACGAAACCTCAGCACGGATCCGAAAATCTCGAGCTGCTTTCGCTAACTTACACCGTCTCTGGCGTAGGCGTGACATCCGGCTATCAACCAAGCGACGTCTGTACTGCTCCGCTGTTCGCTCCGTCCTTCTCTATGGCTCTGAAACATGGCCAATACGAGTTGAAAACATGAAAAGGTTGACTGTTTTTGACCATAGATGTCTACGATCTCTTTCTCGCGTTAGGTGGTATAATAAGGTAAGTAATGTTGACGTTAGGCGTAGAGTGTTGGGCAAAGAGGGAAAATCACTCGAAGAGGCTATGAAGTTACATAGATTGAGATGGCTAGGTCACGTGCTGCGCATGCCTAACCATCGCCTCCCCGTCCCGACGGGCATTACTAGCTGATATAGGTGCAGGTTGGAAAAGAGTAAGTGGTGGCCGAACAAAAACATGGCCTCATCAATCCATGAAATCCCTGACAGTTAAACTGAGTCGGGTAGGGAGATGCAGACTTCCGGGTTGGGGCCCGCCCTCGGGACTCTAAGAATCAATGGCTGGAGACAATAGGTGACATGGCTCAAAATCGTTGTCAATGGCTTACGCAGATGTATTCAGTCTCTGTAATCTTTCATATTCCTTTCTACCATTACTCATTCTGTTCCACTCTTATACTTGTCAAAACTCTATTGATTCTCTTCACTCATTTTCTTGTCTAAGTTTGTGTGCTCTTTGGAACGTGGCAACTCGAACTGCTGCACTTCGGTGCCAAGTTCTATGTTGAATCCAGCCAAGTACTTAGACTGTTATTTAATCCTACCTAAATTCCGTACAGGTAGGGTTATGCTGAATTTCGGTCAATGCAATTGAGCCAGGAGTTCAACTAGTGAGTGTATCAGTAAATGCAAGTAATGTAATCGAACAAATAAGGAAAATATTACTAAAATACCCATTGAGTCATGAAGAAAATAAAAGACGGATTCAGCGAAGAAAATTTTCTTTATCGACGAAATCATCTTCAGAGGCTGTACAATCGTATTTATACTTACAAAAATATATAGTGGTCTATTATTGAGTAATAGGGGGTGACATAATTGATATAATTACTCAGAAGTGGCTTTAGAAGTGAAAATTAGAAGTTGAAAATTACGTGGTACTCAACGGCAAAAAGATAGAAATTTGATAAGGTTAAAATTGCTATTAAGTGAGAATAAAGGTATTTGAGTGTCAATTTAACAAGTGTGAAGAGGGTGTGAAAATATACAAAAGGAGCATATGAGAGTGATAATAGCGAATTAATTATTGAAGCAAAAGCTAACTAAAAGTGAAAGTAGAATGAAAAGAAAAAATCAAAAAATATTTCATTTACAAGGAACGATTAGTGAAGAGGTTAAGACCAAGGTAGAATAAGAGACTGGACAAACTTTTTCTGTATACAGAGTTCAGGGTTGTATTGATGAATTGCTAGAGCCTCCGCCATACACAAAAGCCGGAACCTGACGCCCTTTGTACCATTTGGCTTCACTTTGTAGATGATCTTGAAAGAGGATTCTGGTGGAGCTACGTGGCCTGAGTTCACCAAATGCTCGAGAATTGAGCTAGTAATTGTCTTACATTGTCCCTTTGCTAACCATGCCGGATAATGCTCAGAGATGCGTTTGGAAAGCGTGCGCTTTGTGCGGCCAATATAACTAGCTCCACACGAGCAAGTGAATTTATAAACACACATTGAGGTGGCCCAAAGCGGCAGTTTATCCTTCACACACCCGTTGATCATTTGTCGGCTATAGAAGTTGATACGTAGCTCAGCCATAAAGAAGGCTTTCCTCAGTGATCTGCATAAGCGATTCTTCAGGATCTCAGCTGCGGTATCACCTTTAAATTCAACACTCATAAACAGTAGTTTCTTCGATACCGTCTGTATTCTTTCAGGTTTTTCCCTTGGCTTCATGTTCTTCTCGATAAATCTCGGAGGATATCCATTCTCTATGAGGACTTGTCTGAGTCGCTCCAGTTCCCCATCGATTGTATCACTGGAACATATCCTCCTTATTCTTGAGGATAAGGAATGGATTAGATTTCTCTTCCTTCTCAAAGGGACCCAGCTATGGAAATTTGTGTACTGACCATTCCATGTTGGTTTCCTGTAGATCGATCTTTGAAGAGAACCATCCGATCTCCTCTTTAGAAAAACATCCAGAAAATGGAATTCCGAGTTGTTCTCTGATTCCGACGTGAACTTGATGGCATGATGGCAGCTGTTGAACTCTTTGGTTATCAATTCGATGTCGGTATTGTCGTCACATATGATGAAAGTATCATCCATGTATCTTTGGTACAGATGGAAGCTGTCGATAGTAGGCCGTAAAATATTATTCTCCAAACTGCCCAAGAAGCAGTCTGCAAGTAAAGGACCCAATGGTGACCCCATTGCAACTCCATCTCTTTGTCTATAAATTGTATTGTTGAACTTGAACTGAACGTTTAGGGTGCACCTCAATAGTAGTTCCTTTAAGTAGTGGATCGGAACACATACGTCTACGTTATTATCCTCAATGAATTTGCATATAAAGCAGATAGTTTCAGTGAGGGGAACGTTGGTGAAAAGCGAAGTGACATCCATGGATATCATTTTCTTCCCAGATACATTAGCATCATTTATTGAGTCGACGAATTCAAACGAATCAGAAACACTATGCTTGCAGAGGTTGTTTCTGATAGGTAGGAGGATATCTGCGAGCCATTTGGCAGTAGCATGATATGGAGAGTTTATCATGTCCAAGATTGGACGTAGTGGCACGTTCTCTTTGTGCACTTTCGGCAGACCATATAAACGGGGAATCACGGAACCGGAGGGTCGTATTTGCTCGAACAATTCAGAGCTGATAATCGACTCGTTCTTCATCTTCTTTAGCATTTGTGTCAGCTTGTCTTCAATTTGTTCCGTTTGGTCTTTCTGGCTACTTTCTTTTGAAAATTTGTTTTCATCTGACAAGACTGATAACATTTTATCGATGTAGTCTTGGCGATCCATCAGGACAATGCCAGCACCTTTGTCAGGGCGTGTCAGAACCAAGTTTTTGTTCTTTAGAATCTCACGTAGTTGTTTTCTGTGCTCGGCTGATATCAATCTTTTGACATTTGGTTTCGTGTTGATGTACTGATGGCAGCTGTTTAATACTGTAGACTTGAATTGTTCATATGATTTATTGGACACTGCAGGAAGGTCATTTGTCTGTTGGATCAGTGCTTCAAACTGGACTTTAATATCCAAGTCACTCGAATTTGTCGAAATGTCACAGAATTTTGGACCCAACGACAAGGCTTGCAATTGGACAGGAGTCAATGATATACTAGAGTAGTTGAAAACGTATTTTTCTGGTTTGGCAGGAAAACGTGAGTAAGTGTCAGCGGCTTTGAGGCTATTCGCGAGTTTCAGGTTCACATCTTCACAGCGTCTTCTTGAAACTGAATCGATGTAGTCCTGATGGATCGCCAAGACTACATCGATAAAATGTTATCAGTCTTGTCAGATGAAAACAAATTTTCAAAAGAAAGTAGCCAGAAAGACCAAACGGAACAAATTGAAGACAAGCTGACACAAATGCTAAAGAAGATGAAGAACGAGTCGATTATCAGCTCTGAATTGTTCGAGCAAATACGACCCTCCGGTTCCGTGATTCCCCGTTTATATGGTCTGCCGAAAGTGCACAAAGAGAACGTGCCACTACGTCCAATCTTGGACATGATAAACTCTCCATATCATGCTACTGCCAAATGGCTCGCAGATATCCTCCTACCTATCAGAAACAACCTCTGCAAGCATAGTGTTTCTGATTCGTTTGAATTCGTCGACTCAATAAATGATGCTAATGTATCTGGGAAGAAAATGATATCCATGGATGTCACTTCGCTTTTCACCAACGTTCCCCTCACTGAAACTATCTGCTTTATATGCAAATTCATTGAGGATAATAACGTAGACGTATGTGTTCCGATCCACTACTTAAAGGAACTACTATTGAGGTGCACCCTAAACGTTCAGTTCAAGTTCAACAATACAATTTATAGACAAAGAGATGGAGTTGCAATGGGGTCACCATTGGGTCCTTTACTTGCAGACTGCTTCTTGGGCAGTTTGGAGAATAATATTTTACGGCCTACTATCGACAGCTTCCATCTGTACCAAAGATACATGGATGATACTTTCATCATATGTGACGACAATACCGACATCGAATTGATAACCAAAGAGTTCAACAGCTGCCATCATGCCATCAAGTTCACGTCGGAATCAGAGAACAACTCGGAATTCCATTTTCTGGATGTTTTTCTAAAGAGGAGATCGGATGGTTCTCTTCAAAGATCGATCTACAGGAAACCAACATGGAATGGTCAGTACACAAATTTCCATAGCTGGGTCCCTTTGAGAAGGAAGAGAAATCTAATCCATTCCTTATCCTCAAGAATAAGGAGGATATGTTCCAGTGATACAATCGATGGGGAACTGGAGCGACTCAGACAAGTCCTCATAGAGAATGGATATCCTCCGAGATTTATCGAGAAGAACATGAAGCCTAGGGAAAAACCTGAAAGAATACAGACGGTATCGAAGAAACTACTGTTTATGAGTGTTGAATTTAAAGGTGATACCGCAGCTGAGATCCTGAAGAATCGCTTATGCAGATCACTGAGGAAAGCCTTCTTTATGGCTGAGCTACGTATCAACTTCTATAGCCGACAAATGATCAACGGGTGTGTGAAGGATAAACTGCCGCTTTGGGCCACCTCAATGTGTGTTTATAAATTCACTTGCTCGTGTGGAGCTAGTTATATTGGCCGCACAAAGCGCACGCTTTCCAAACGCATCTCTGAGCATTATCCGGCATGGTTAGCAAAGGGACAATGTAAGACAATTACTAGCTCAATTCTCGAGCATTTGGTGAACTCAGGCCACGTAGCTCCACCAGAATCCTCTTTCAAGATCATCTACAAAGTGAAGCCAAATGGTACAAAGGGCATCAGGTTCCGGCTTTTGTGTATGGCGGAGGCTCTAGCAATTCATCAATACAACCCTGAACTCTGTATACAGAAAAAGTTTGTCCAGTCTCTTATTCTACCTTGGTCTTAACCTCTTCACTAATCGTTCCTTGTAAATGAAATATTTTTTGATTTTTTCTTTTCATTCTACTTTCACTTTTAGTTAGCTTTTGCTTCAATAATTAATTCGCTATTATCACTCTCATATGCTCCTTTTGTATATTTTCACACCCTCTTCACACTTGTTAAATTGACACTCAAATACCTTTATTCTCACTTAATAGCAATTTTAACCTTATCAAATTTCTATCTTTTTGCCGTTGAGTACCACGTAATTTTCAACTTCTAATTTTCACTTCTAAAGCCACTTCTGAGTAATTATATCAATTATGTCACCCCCTATTACTCAATAATAGACCACTATATATTTTTGTAAGTATAAATACGATTGTACAGCCTCTGAAGATGATTTCGTCGATAAAGAAAATATTACTAATGAATAACACTAATCAATAATGTATTGAGACCCAGAAGAAAAATAAAGGAAGTAGTAATGTAAATAACGAATATAATATCAATAATAGATAACTATCAAAGCGCTTCCACACTACTACCATATAGGAAAGAAACATTTTAGAGGCTGGAAGTAGGATGGCATTAAAACCAACCAACTCACTCTGAGACAAACTTTGTCCACAAACTGTTCTAAGCCATCCAGGACTCTTTTGTTACGTTATATAGAGCAAAGCACAACTCTTATTCTACAGTTCACTGGTTGAAAGTCTACCACTTAATCACTCACTCCTACGGTACTACTACAATGACATCTACCAAATACTATTTTGTCTCCAAAATATATTCGCAAATGTGATTATTCTATATTCCATCCCAGATACTCAGTGACTTATTTTTCAACATAAAACTTTGCACAGAAGTACAACAGAACAATTCACTGCATATCATATAGCACACAGTGGTTGACAAAACAATTCCGAAGACTTATAATGAACAAAAATGTATGGGAGAGAGAATAAGTACACGAAGAATCATGAGGCTTTAAAAGGTCTGGGAGATTACCACGGGTGAATGAATCTGCGCCACTAGCAACAATTCCGAGCCATATCACCAACACTCTCAAGTCAACCAGGAAGCCTCCTACACCTCTCCCTATGTGACCGATTCAAACGAATAGTCAAAGATTTCATTAGTTTATATCTTATCTTGGTGTACGCAACATCATGGAATATTAGAATGTTCTGATTTAACCACCGTTAACTCTTTTACAATCCAGTTTTATCTTGTTTATCGAAGAAGGCGATAACTCAGTATGCATAACACCTATCACAGTCATCATAGTCAATGCAGCCTCATAACCTTTCCCACCGACTAGCCCTTATCACCTAACTCTCTACACATAACCTCAATATTACGCACCACTACCATTATACTAAACAGAACGCGAACGTCTACATTCAAAGACAGCTAGACATCATTACCACCAATATTATTTTTACAATTTTATCAGATATTGAAAGGAGTATCACTCTGAACAGTGAGGGTAGGAGTTTCTGAGATTATCAAAACCTATGTCACTGAGTGGGTCACCGAGGTGTAATCAGTGCCGAGTGTTTAGTTCTTCATAATAGTGACTCACTGAATACTATCATAGTCATGTCTTCAATGTTAATATCATTATTTCCTTGGGTTGAGGATGGAACATGGGGCTTTAACAGCACACCTCTACTTTTTCCTCTTCTCTGTGGTTCTTTTAACCGATTCCACGATTGTCCATAAGCTCTCACCTCATCCTCACACAATCTCCATGTCACCATCGGATGCCCAAGCCGCATTTTCCATTCCGGTTCCACTCCGGGATCTGGAGCACAATGTCATTCAACGGTCTCCATTTCTGTTCCCTTTGGCATATTTGTTGAGAACAATAAAGTCACACCGAAACAGAAGATTCACTATCGAGGTACACTTCCACATTACTGCTAATTAAATGGTTGGAGGTAATCAGCAGGAAGTTCTACGCTTCGTGCTTACTGACTGTGGTGTGAACATTTTCATAAACGTTTAGCATTTATATTATACACTATTCACATCTTTCATTTTTGTTTAAACCAGATCCTATACTGGAATTATAAAACGAATAAAGCCTTTATTGCGGGCCCTCAGTATTCTCACTTGATCGGTGAATGTTTGATTAACTCATAAACACTACAATTTATTCGTTTTATTATGGACAAGATATTACGTCCCGAACGCTTTGATGCTGATTCCAATTGCCAAACATCTTCGAAGATTTGGAATCATTGGTTTCGTACATTCAATACTTTTATCACTAAATCTTCAACTCCAGATTCAGACAAACTTGATGTTCTCATCAACTATATCTCACCTACTGTATATGAATACATTGCTGAATGTAAAACATTTGACGGCGCTCTTAGTACTCTTGAGAAACTGTATGTCAAACCAAAGAACGAGATTTTTGCTCGACATCTATTATCCACATGCAAACAAGAAACTGGACAGAGCCTCGACCAATTTTTACAAAAACTGAAATCTCTGGCAAAAGATTGTTCATTCAAACCTGTCTCGGCTGAACAAAATCAGAATGATGCAATACGTGACGCATTCATAAGTGGAATGCAATCTAATAATATACGACAACGTCTTCTGGAAAACAAATTACTTGATCTTGATACTGCTTATGAACAAGCTCGATCCCTAGAAATGGCTTATCAACAATCACATTCGTTTCATCCTTCCGAATTCTCCAATTCTGCTGCAATATCAAACAGTGATACATCAAATGAACTAAACTCTTATGTGGGTGAAACAGGATTGACTGCTTCAATAAATGAGAAATGCTACTTCTGTGGATTTACTAGACATCCTCGCTCTAAATGTCCTGCAAGGGATGCAGTATGCAAACTCTGTGGTAAGAAGGGGCATTATCAGAAGGTCTGCCGGTCAAAATCGTACACCAAAACTACATCAGTTACTAGTTCTTTGTTGTCTTCCATGACTCTAGCCGCCGCTCCACAGTCTCTCTCCAATGCGGTTGTGCAGCTTTTTGTAAATGACATTCCCCTACAAGCCCTCGTAGATACTGGGAGCTCAGACAGTTATATTTCTTGTGCAGTCGTTCAAAAACAACATATAAAGGTAGAGCATTCTCGCACTTCAATTACAATGGCTTCCACAAGTCTGACAACTCATACTCATGGTCACTGTTATGTAAATCTACGTTATAAAGACTCGAGTTACTCACATATCAAACTTTCAGTGTTGCCAAATCTGTGTGCTGATGTGCTATTAGGTCATGATTTTTTACGCTTGCATAATAAACTCGAAATTCCATTTGAAGGTAAAAACAATCCATTTTCACTGTGTAATCTTGTTGCTGCACATATTGATCCACCTCCCTTGTTTCATAACCTAACACCCAAATGTGTTCCGATCGCTACAAAATCACGAAGACATTCCACTTCAGATGAACATTTCATCAAGCTGGAAATCAAAAATTTACTCAGTGAGCAGATCATCGAACCATCAAACTCCCCTTGGCGCGCCCAAGTTTTGGTCACTACTAATGAACGCCACAAGCGTAGAATGGTGATTGATTACAGCCAAACGATAAATCGTTTCACATTATTGGATGCCTATCCACTCCCAAAAATTGATGAGATGATTGAAAAGATTTCAAAATATACTGTATTTAGCACTTTGGATTTAAAGAGTGCTTACCATCAAATACCCATCAAAGAAGAAGAGAAACTGTTCACAGCTTTTGAAGCTTGCGGCAACCTCTATCAGTTCCGTCGTATTCCCTTTGGTGTCACAAACGGTGTTTCGTGTTTTCAGAGAGTTATCAGTCAGATTATCAGAAATGAAAATCTTCAAGCTACATTTGCTTATTTAGATAATATAACTATTTGTGGTGAAAACACAGAACAACATGCAAAAAATCTTGCCCGGTTCTATGAAGCATCCAGAAAATATGGGCTAACATTCAATGAGAATAAAAGTGTTATTGGCGTTAAACAAGTAAAACTTCTAGGCTATGAAGTTTCTCATAAAATGATCAAACCTGATCCCGATAGACTTCAAGCATTATGGAATTTATCACCTCCACGAGATCTTAAATCCCAACAGCGAGTCATTGGTCTCTTTGCGTATTATTCACAATGGATATCTCATTTCTCCGATAAAATTCAACCCCTTATACAAAATAAAATCTTTCCATTACCAGGTACTATTGTAAGCTCATATGCAGCATTAAAAAATGAACTTGCTCAATCTGTGATGACTACTGTGGATCTCGACTTGCCCCTTATAGTGGAAACCGACGCTTCGGATACTGCTATAGCTGCTACGTTAACACAAAATGGTAGACCCGTTGCATTTTTTTCCAGAACACTATCACCAAGTGAACGGCATCACTCAGCGGTGGAGAAAGAAGCTTATGCCATCGTCGAAGCTATTAGAAAATGGCGTCATTATTTACTTGGTACTCATTTCCAACTCATTACAGACCAACGATCAGTTTCTTTCATGTACGATATGAACCACCATGGGAAAATAAAGAATGACAAGATTCAGCGTTGGCGAATAGAACTTTCTTGTTACAGTTTTGATATAATCTACCGTTGTGGCAAAGAAAACAAAGTCGCCGATGCATTATCTCGCGGATATTCTGCTTCTGTCATGGGTGAAACTAATCTGAAAGACCTACATAACTCTCTGTGCCATCCAGGAGTTGTTCGCCTTCTTCACTTTGTGCGTTCTAAGAACCTACCTTTTTCTGTTGATGATGTGAAGAGGACGATATCTAGTTGTGCAGTTTGTGCTGAGCTGAAACCCAGGTTTTGCAAAGTATCCACAGGAAATCTTATTAAAGCGACTTCTCCTTTTGAACGTCTAAATATTGATTTCAAAGGACCTCTTCCTTCAAACTCCCGGAACAAATATCTTCTTACGATAATTGATGAGTACTCTAGATTTCCGTTCGCTTTTCCTTGCCAGGATATGACAGCATCAACTGTTATTAATTGCCTGTGCCAGTTGTTTTCCCTGTTTGGTATGCCATCCTACATACATTCAGACAGAGGATCGTCGTTTATGTCTGCAGAATTAAAACATTTTCTCCACGATAAAGGAATAGTTACCAGTAGAACAACAGCATACAACCCCCAATCAAATGGACAGATTGAACGTCTCAACGGCACTCTCTGGCGATGTATATCACTAGCTGCTAAATCTAGGTCCATACCAATCTGTGAGTGGGAAGTTGTTCTCCCCGACGCTCTTCATTCTATCCGTTCTCTTTTATGTACTGCCACAAATACTACTCCACACGAACGGATGTTCAGGTACAATCGAAAATCAACGTCTGGTGTTTCTCTTCCCAGTTGGTTAACTATTCCTGGACCGGTCTTGATGCGCCGTAATGTACGTTCTAAATATGAATCTCCAGTTGATGAAGTTGAACTGATTGAATGTAATCCCAAGTATGCTCATGTGAGACTTCCAGATGGACGTGAGGAAACAGTATCTATTCATCATCTTGCACCAAAAGAACATATATTTCAATCGCCCGTTAGCATGCCGATTCCAGACGCAGTACCAGAATGCCTCCAAAATCAACTTACTGAAGACGACATATCGACCCGTTCTACAGATACTGAAACTCCTATTTTGACGGACAATTTAAGTGAAAATATCAAAATTGATCCGAACCCATCTTCTTTACTAGAGAAACAACGAAGGGTTCGTCCATACAATCTGAGAAGCCGCGAAGTCTAAACAGTTTTAAAAGTCTTGACTCCTTATGCTCTGTATTCTCAAACAAAAGGGGAGAAGAATGTGGTGTGAACATTTTCATAAACGTTTAGCATTTATATTATACACTATTCACATCTTTCATTTTTGTTTAAACCAGATCCTATACTGGAATTATAAAACGAATAAAGCCTTTATTGCGGGCCCTCAGTATTCTCACTTGATCGGTGAATGTTTGATTAACTCATAAACACTACACTGACACTCATCAGCCAACTGAAAACATCCCTAACTGCAGCACTAGCTACTGCAGCTTCGAGTCCCTGAGTTAACACATCAGTTCACTAGATTAGCTTTGTTGACTGACGAATGCCAACAAGCACAAAGCCTAGATCCAGGGTTTCCTGCCAACTTCAACTTAGATCACAAAATGACATTAGTCAGAGAACCACCGAAAACCATGGAGTGCGAGACAGCTGCCTTGTTCTCCTAGTTTGAGGCTACTCAGCAGTACGCACTCATGACACAAAACTTTCAAGTTACAAGGCTAGGAAAGACAATCAATCATTCGCTCACAGAGACGGAATCCAATGGTCAGCCAATTCGTCATACATAAAACGCCCATCGCAAGCCAATGATGTCGTCCGTAAGTGTCTGTAATGGACCTCGATGGTCATTACTCCTCTCTAGAATCCCAGGCTACTTCATCTTATAACCATGTAAACACCCCAGTATCCAGCATAAAACAAAATGTCTTTGTTAGAAACCAACAAAGGAAATAAGAGCCAATAAAAAAATTCCACTTACCGTACTAAATTCTTTAATATCTCAACAATTGCTGAACAAACAGTTTTCATACTATTAATAGCAGTGCTGGAACCATCATCATCATCACCATCATTTAGATCACCTAAATATGTACGGTCTTCCCCCCTCTCTGCTTTATTCCTTTCTATTAATTCTCCAACTGATTCACGATAAATATCAGTTAAACCATGAAGAACTCGAGGTATATCAATACCAGTCATTCGAGAACCGACAGCAGCAGCAGCAGCAGAAGGAGAAGAAGAAGTACACGAAGACGACGACAAAGAATGAGAAGAAGAAGTAGAAGTGGTGTCGGAGTCCTCATTCTTCTCAAGTCGACCTTTTATATGATGATAACAATCCGCATAAATACGTAACAAATTAATTATGAATAGATGTGAATGTTCTGGATAGGGAGACAAGTGATTAATAATCCAAAATGATACATCAACAATTTGAGGGATTAATCTGAACCATAAACCGAATAATTCATAATCAATGATACGATAAAGTGTTGAACAAGAACGAAATCCAATATTCCACCATGATAGTAATATTAAACATGATACCGACTCCATATAATGTGGTTCTAGACTCGTTTTAGTAAGAAATGTATATTTAAGGAATTCTTCAAAGAAGAATATCAATGACTTGACATCACTTCCGTGAATATTAGGAGGATTTTTCTACAAGAGAAGGCAGAAAATAAAAATGAGGCGCGTTGGAGGAAGGAGAAATCTTGTTAGTCACATAAACATATGTAGAAAATTATTATTATTATACCTTTATTCCAAACAATAATTCTCTTAAATTTTCATCAGTTAGAGAATCACTGAAAACCACGCACCACTAGACTTTTCATCGGTGCGCACAACTATGGCCCTACCACTGGAGACTGAGCCACTGAGAACCTTCAGGCTATGATACAAGTCCAGTGATGATTCAACCGTTCATGAATTCTACCTTCTGTCGATTCGTGATATATAGCGTCACCGCCATAAAATGCTACCGATGACTATCTGTTCTCATAGTTAATTTTCGGTAGACCCTCACACTGCTTACGACTTTCTGCAAAAAATTATACAATCCCATCCCACAGTTAACCACTAGTGAGCTGTGAATTGATTCCCTACTGCTGGTATGCTCCAACAAGTTGGCTGTAAAGACTGATACTCACTGATATCATTGCAAAAGTTAGAATTTAACTCCAGCGACTGTATAGTCCAGCGGGACAGTCTCACAATCTGTTGGAGAGTCCCACATCAGTACTCTGTAGTTCTCAGTGATTCTCCACCTGATGTATTCGGTTCTGACGAAATCGCTACAATGCAGCTTTCAAAAATAAATGAAATATATGGCGAGTAACATTCGACTCTTTTAAATAATTACAGAAACTCACTGACCGTACACTCCATGCTCACCTAAACCACATATACCTACACATTTTTATTCGCTGAGGCAGTAATATAGACTTAAGTTAGGACGATAAACGGGAGATAAGCATGACTTCTGCACAAGGACTGAAAAGCAAATTTGTAAAACTTTCCATATTTTTCATTTGTATCGGTGGTCCTACGGTAGCATGCTTTCCAAACACACATGTAGTTCAACTTCGATTCCCGGCCTCCGATGCACTCCTAGACCTTAAGTTTATCAAACATTAATAGGTCCTGATCGCTGAATGTTAGGTTAGAGACCTCATCCCCCAAAAATTAAAAACACTGCCGCTACTGACTTTTCAAAGCCAAAAGCCTCAAGACTTGTATTTGACTCCGAATGCAAAGGAATGACGAAAAGACTCTTTACTAATTTCGAAACTAAACAATAGTCAGTCAAGTTTTAAAAATCATATTTCTCTTTTCGTATAACCAATCAACTTACTGTAAACCAAACATGAAAACATTTTAATCGACTAAAACATTGAAATAAGTGCTTTTTTTCTACTTCAACAGATTCAACAGGAATTGGATCATCGTTATCAATTGGCATCATATTGAAAAGATTCCATATATATACGAAATAATCCAGAGATGTAATCCCCGTCGCATTTTCATTAAAGCCATCAACACATGCAGCTAACATAAAATCTGCCTGTCTATCTTCACAGTTCGATTCATCTTCTTTCTAAATTCATACACTTGAATTATGATAAAGGTAACATACCTCCTCATCTTTTAAAAACTGCAGAGCATTTAAAAAACTGCGTTCCATAGGTGTAGATGTTATTACTAAATGTAATCCGGGAAAAATAAAATGAATTATTTATTTATTGATTTATTTAAGCACAAACTAGGTATTATATGGATACCAAGAGTTGCACTACACAAAAAATAATAATAAAAGCAGCCTGTTTTTAATCCCCAAAAAGGGACACGTTGGGAGTGAGGTTAGCGAGAAGGCAATCCAAATGCTATAGAAACTTAAAATCAATAAATAAACTTATTCCCCACTGGAATCGGAAAGACGAAATGACACGGGATGATGTGAGAGCTTTAAGGAAGACTATCAGCTGATGTCTCCTGTAGACGAAAAGAAAAGTAATCATGAGCACAAACAATGTCCGCACGATGGTTGATTGGAAGGCAGCTCATGTTGCATAGCTAATGAGATGTGGTTTAGAAGTACTGGGAATCTATGAGAGTAGGTAGAACGTAAGTGGGCTCTTCAAGTTAGTGACTAGAGTCAATAACCAATCAGACGATGATCATAATTGCGCTGAGCGAGTGGATATCGTGACGTCATAAATAGTATCGAAAGCTCTTATGTAGTGGGAATCAATCTCCTCTAGGATAACAACACCAAGATTCAAGTCAAAATGTAGGAAACTTACAATTACCCCATCTTACGCTCTTATAAACAACGCAGACCAAGTAGAGAAGAACATTCCTACACATTATTGCAAACAGATAGTGACATCAAAATCCTAATGGGTGGTAGAAATGTTAACGGAACTGAGATGACATGATACAGGAAAGGGATGTATTATGGGTCGACAGGCACTCGCCGAAATGAATGAGAACGGATAATTCTTTGAGAATTTCTGAGCCTTCAGTGATTTGGTGATTGGACATAGTGTGAAGTAATTTGGAAACTGCCATAAGACAACGGAGTACCCCAAACCCAAATAGACGACCTCACACAACAGCTATACGATGATGTCACATGAAAAGTGATTCGCAACGGAAATCTCAGGAAAAACTTTGGAATGAAGCAAGGAATGAATAAGACAAGGTTGTCGTATTATGACCAATGGTCTTCTTGATTGTGGCCGATTGTACAACAGTTCAAGGGGAGGGGGGAACGGGCATACGACACACCAGGAAGGAGACTCTACAAGTTATTGACTTCGTTAATAATTACTGTCACACAAACTCGAAGGTCTACATGAGTAAGTCAATAAATCGTCAGAAGAAGCCGAAAAGACACGACTTCAAGTGAACATAGAGATAATACAGATTATTAAGATACACGACAACCTACAACGACAAGCATTAATCCCCACTGTTAATAGGGTATATCTGAAGGAATTCATCTCTACCTAAATACGCAGGCAGCATCGTTTCGACTAAAGTCGGCGGTGCGAATGAGGACATCAAAGTTATTCAAGATCGAGAAATCAAAACAAACATTCTCCTTTTAAACAGAAAAATTGGGTAAGCATTGTGAAGGTGTGAAGCCTGTTTTATTTTAGAAACCTTTTGTCTACCTTTCAACCGACAAAAATTGCCTATCTGTCATACGCTCTACTTACTTAACCTATGTACATTTGCCTACTGGGAGTCCAGTTGCATAACTGTGGGTGAGCCTATAGAACGTACCTTATTCAAAAATATAATCCACTTACCCAAATTCCTGAGAATTTTATATGAATTTGCCACCAGATTGCTAAACGGAAATCGTAACACTCATCAAGAGTCAAAAAACACGTGCCAACTGAAAATAACGGCAGTCAATTTCATCTTGGCGCCTCACTGGCCTACTCCAATCAAAGGTGGACAAAGTCAGATTCTAGGTCACCATGTGTTATCGCGTTGGCTTTTTGAAAAAGATGTGACAGTTTTATGGAACTTATTACCTGACTCATTGGTTCAAGTATATTTGATAATGTTTTCACTTAATTTTCTATTACTAACAATGATGCTTTTAATGATCAGATATAGTTTCAATGCCTTTGGTTTGAACAAATATCCGACATCATCAAAATGCCACAAACAGTCTCCAGGCTGAAGAAGCAGATTTCTCCGTGATAAATAGACAGCGTGCTTTGAGGATCGATATTTGGTTTGTAGATAAATCAGAGTGGCTTTATTGCATATCCCTGTTAATTGTAGCGTTAATATCCGTTGCTATTTTGGTTTGGTAACAAGTTATGCTTTTTAAGCGAAATTTTGCATTAAAGACTTTCCTGACGTACATAATATCGGCGGAATAGTGTACTCGGACCGCGTTACATCCCCTGCACTTGTATCACTAAATTTCGCTTGATACTGAAATCTGGGCAATGTGACGGATTATATAAGGTAGGATATTCAAAATTTGTCTTGATTTTTTTATTACAGCCTGATTCCACACAGTACTTCTGGTAGAAGTATGGAATTTTCAGCATGTGATATCGGTAGCCCAAATTTTGCAGGCCAACCATTGATATCAGGTGTGCGTCGGCAGCGAATCGAACCCCGGACCATGTGCATGATCGGCGAGAGTCTTAACCCTTGTGCTACCGACGCACAGGTATCTTTTTGAACTTTCATGGAATTAAACTGGTATATTCAGCCTATTTATTGAGACGCTATTGTCTTAATTGGTTTCGTAGTTGTCGGTACCCATAGCTCAATTTCAGCATTAATTTCAGTTTCCATGTGCTCATAACAGTTAGCTTTTCATCTTACGACTAAAAACATTATCACCATGGTCATAACATTTCACATTGTGTTTCAAGTGGCCTTTATTTTGATGGAAGATTTAATTGCTACAATATCCCGATTTCATAGACATAACTTATAGGGGAAAGGAGCTTATTATCGTAGCTGGAATAAGAACAAGTTGTTCAGAAGGTAAGGAAGACTTTATTTTTCAGTTTATCCATATAAATACTATTGCGCATCGAGTTGTACTGCAGTGATACATGAAGCAAAAGACTATGAATGCCTTGCCCTCTCTCCTTTGTAAGAGAGTGAATTACTTTACAAGACTCTCCATATTAAGTTCAGTAGGGACGAATAGAGGCTTTTCCACTTCAATGTCATGAGTTAATTTGTGAACTATGTAGGCTTTTACAGTAATACATTTGTCAAGGAGACTTCACTTTGAAATCAAAAGCGTACAAGTTTTATTAAATCTTATGATATTTTATATTTCTTATAAACTGGTGTTTACGAGTAATGCATTCCATTTTTACAGGCACGATCGTTTATCTTATAAATTGGAATCGTGAGGTACCATGAACTGATACTTTTTTAAATGTTTAAATTTTTCAACTATTGTACAAGCGATCAGAACAGGATTTGATAAATGCTAAATTTCTAATCCTTTGTCGTCGAAGTTGAGCGACGACTCAAACTTCCCTCCGTTTCCTGGTGATAGTTATGGTCAACCCATGGACAACATATATTTCAGTATGTGCTATGCGCCAACGTGATTAAAAGCTATTCAGCAAGAGAAGAGTATCCTCGGAAACTTCGGAAAAGCACAAAATGCAATTATGCATAATGCACTGTTGAGAGGATATTTACAAGACATATACAAGAGGAAGGTGGAGACTCCTTGGAATGATGGTATACATTTGCAATGTTTAGTGCTATGCATACTGGTCTTATCATTGAAACCACGACGTTTTTGATGAAAATATTATCATTCTCAGACATTGGTGTCGTTGTTATATTTCGTTTTGTTCATCAAAGCATACAGACCATAAGCGAGCGACGAATGTGAATGAAAATATGGAGTTTTATCTCTGATTAAGGCCGAGGAAGTTACGATGAAATACAGTATAGTAGTGCGTAAATAAAAAGATTATCATAAGGTAGATATGTGATATTTCAGTGAGGATTTAAATCAAAGATCTGAGAGATTAGAACCCATAGGACAACCAGACCTGTTAGATGTCTCAAGAAATTCTGTGGGGCCCATGGGGTAGCATTTTGGCAAGAAGCTGAACGGGCTCGTAGATGGTAGGAGCAAAAGCATTTTTTATAATTTATGTCAGCACAACCCTGATATTTTTGTTAAGGATCTAGACTAAGATTTAATTCTCGAGCTGTTGAAAAATGCATTTCGCTGTCCTACAGATCGGAGCGATTCACATTGATGACCGCTTCTATATCTGCTGATCAACATGCGCCACCCTCCCTCCTTTTTGATGTTAAGCTCTGAGATTTTTTTGCAATAACTGTAGTTGCAGCATTGCACTGCTTCGAGCCCGTCCCAGTCATATAGTGTGCTGCATATTAATAGCCTTCATGACAAGCGCTTCCCATTAGGTCACCAGATACATCGACACCAAAGGACATTCTTAGCAGTATTTTCCTCTTGCATGCGTACATGTGGTGTGCGTTATACATTGCAAAGTGGCTCGTTAATTTATATCACAGAAAAAATACTACATAGTTTTGACTTTACGAATTTTAAAAAATTAAATGAAAATAGATAACTAGGTAGTCGTTCCAACACAAAAGTAGTACAGTGTATCATACTAATTATGTATGTATATGCGTAAAATATTAAAATATATGGTTGCTAATATAATTGTTTCTGGGAATAAATACACTGATTCAGCTTATTGCAGATTACTGGAATGAGAAAATCAGTGATTTGGTCGTTCGATCGCTGCGCAGATAGTAGTTAAAAGGTTTCAAAAAGTAAAAGGTATGGGAGTTTTGAGTAGTAGAGCAAATTATGTCATAATCTACTGAGTAGAGTGAAGTGAATAGTGGTACGATTGAGGTCAAAGGCAGGTAGAATGAACGAGAGGAAAACAGTTGGTTGGCTGGGCCTATTATTGTATCCTTTAATTCCTACAGGAACATAGGACTTCAGCCGTGCGTCTCCATTGCGTTCTGTTCTCTGCTAGAGTCTCCACCTGGCTCCAAGTTTGCCCACACGTTTTCAACTTCTCTTCACATGACCTCCTCCAAGTTACCCTTGGGCGACCAACTCGCTGCTTCCCTTTCGGGTTCCACTCAAGGGCTTGTCTAGTGATGTCACTTGATGGTTTCCTAAGGGTATGTCCAATCCATCTCCATTTCCTCCTGCCTATTTGTTTCACAATCGGTTCCTGGTTGGTTCGTTCCCAAAGATCCCTGTTGCTGATCTACTCTGGACATCTGATCTTGAGTATTGAACGAAGACAACCGTTAATGAAGGTGTGTAGTTTGTTTGAGATGCTCTTTATGACGCGCAGTGCAAGTCTCTGATCCGTATAGTAGCACTGATTTCACATTGGAGTTGAAAATCCGGATCTTATTTTTGATGCTGAGTGCTGAGTGTTGACCCCCACACAGACTTGAGAGTAGTGAAAGCTTGTCTTGCTTTTCCGATCCTTGCTTAGATATCCTCGTCAGTTCCGCCTGTAGTTAAAACGATGCTTCCCAGGTAGGTGAAAGAGGTTGTTTCTTTCAGGTTCCTTCCATTTATTCTGATTGTTGTCTGTTGTTGTTGTTGCTGCTGTTGGTGTTGGCCAGGAATCTTCATCACCTCTGTTTTTTCTATATTCACCTGAAGTCCTATCTTTGATGCTTCTTCTGCTAACTTGTTGCTTTTCGCTTGCATATCTTCCAGTTTGTGGGAAATCAGACATATATAATCGGTGAAGTCCAGATCCTCCAAGTATTTTGTGTGTGTCCATTTTATGCCTGTTTCCTCATTGCCCACTGTCTGTCGCATTATCCAGCCTACTGCAATCAAGAAAATCATTGGCGATAGTAGGCAGCCAGCTTGTCTTACTCCTGTCCTCACTTCGAAGGGTTCTGTAAGTTTCCCGTCGTGGATTACTTGGCATGCAGCATTGTCGTACAGCTGTTGGATGAGATGTATTATTGTCGGTGGCACCCCATAGTAGTGAAGTAGTTTCCAAATCACCTCTCGATCGACGGTGTCTGCTGAAGGCCTTTTCAAAGTCGATGAAGTTGAGATAGAGGTGTGACTGCCATTCCATGCTTTGTTCAATGATGATCCGTAATGTGGCGATCTGGTCAATGCATGACTTGTTCCTCCTGAATCCAGCCTGTTCCGGTCGAAGTTTTTCATCCAGGGCATGTTTGATTCTCTCCAGGATGATGCGGCTTAGTATTTTGCTTGGGATGGACAGGAGCATAATTCCGCGCCAGTTCTTGCATTGACTTAGGTCTCCTTTCCTTGGTAGTTTGAGTAAGTATCCTTTCTTCCAATCCTCGGGTACTTTGCCTTCTTTCCACACCTTCTCCAGTAGTGGCGTCATCATATCCGCTGTTGTCTCTGGGTCCGTTTTCAATGCTTCTGCTGGGATTCCATCTGGTCCTGCTGCTTTTACAGCTTTTAGCATCTTGATTGCCTTCAGGACTTCTGATTTTGTCGGGGGGTTGGTGTTCACTGGTAGCTCTGTCTCCGTTGTTGGTATTGCTGGGCGCGTTGTAGGTGGTGATCGATTTAGGAGTCTTTTGAAGTGTTTAGCCTAGTGTTTCCTTTGCTCCATTTCTTTGGTGAGTGACTTTCCATTGTCATCCTTCACCGGCTTGATTTGTGTTAAACGTTTGCCCGATAGATACCTAGTAGTTTGGTAGAGTGTTGCGAGGTCTCCTTTGCTTGCAGCTTGTTCTGCTTCACTTGCCATGGTATCATAGTACTTTCTTTTGTCTTCTCTGGCACTCTTCTTTACTCTTTTGTTCAGTGTCTTGTAGCTTGAATTCAAATCCTGTTTTTGTTGCTCATCGGTGCACTGGAGAATCTTTTGTTTCACCATCCCTCTCTCTTCTATCAGTCTTCAAGTGTCCGTAGTGAGCCACTGTTTGTCCTGTCTCTTCTTTCTGCCTAGAACTTCCATGCATGTTTGACTCCACACTGTCTTCAATTTGTTCAAGTGCTTTTCGACGCTGACCTCTTCGCCAGTGTTGATTTGTGTCTCGGCTTTGTCTTTTATGCTTGCAGTGAAGATGTCCTTTGTGTCCTGGTCCTTCAGTTTTTGAGTGTTGAACTTGGCTTGTGGCCTATCTGCAGCTTTTGACTCTCTGAAAGCTTTTAATTTGATTTGGATTGTCCCTTGTACAAGATAGTGGTCTGAGTCAATGTCTGCTCCTCTTCTTACTTTCGTGTCCAGCAGGCTGCGCCTCCACTTCCTTGAGATTGAGATGAAGTCGATTTGGTTTTTGGTTCGCCCATCTGGTGACACCCATGTAGCCTTGTGGATATCCTTGTGTTTGTATACGCTGCCACCAATCACTAGTTCATTAAAGGCGCAGAAGTCGGCGAAGAGTTCTCCGTTTTCATTCATTTCTCCCAGAGCTTCTCTACCCATGATGAGTTCCCTTCCTGTGTTGTCTGATCCCAGTTTGTCGTTCATGTCTCCCATTAGTATTTTGATGCCACCAGCTGGAGTATTGTCCATTGTTGTCTGCAGTTGTCTGTAGAATTCTTCTTTCGTTTCGAGGTCTGCGTTGTTGGTCGGTGCATAGCATTGTATAATTGACACTTTCCTTCCTTTGGAGTTGAATCTGGCGGTTATTATCCTGGGCGAGATCGCCTCCCATTGCATCAGGGCCTTCGTTGCCGTTGGTGACATCATGATAGCCACGCCCTCGGTGTGCGAGTGGTTATCTTCTGGGTGACCGGAGTAGATCACTGACTCACCCGTGATCACTTTTTATATGAAATGCTTTCGTCATTGCAAAGTACCAGTTAGCTTATTATATTGAAAAAATATTATAACCGCTTTAGGATTATACATCTTGGATAATTGTAGATAGTTTTGTGACTCTGTACACCTGCTTGTTGAAATATTTTTAGGATTTCGAATAAGCAGAATAACCGAACCTTAGGTCAAGCAATGTAGGACTGGTTTTATCACTTTTTGGATGCGGTACGGTGGCTGTGGCAGATGAACTTCCTGCAATTGGGGTATTGCACTGGGGTCTGTAGTACTACAACTAGTTGAACAGCCTATTTGAGAAAAGCATGGATATGTAAACCGAGGCACTTTTGTTGACAGGAACTCATTAAGGAGGCGTTGGAATTCAGTAGGAGATCGGCAACGACATGCAGTGAGTGAAAGTTTGTTCCATAATGCACTGTACTATATTTTGAGGAAACGCGAACACAGTTTTGTCCGGTACTGGGTTATAGATAGAGTACTATCGTGATTCCTAAAAGCATGTATGGTTGTACTATTGAAAGCTGTTGGATTATTGCTTCTCATGTAGCCATGTAAACGGCGAATGGGGAAAGTTAGGTTGAGTTTCAGGTGTCTTAGCCACAGTGACTGAAGTTCACATTTTTGGCACCTATCCGCGTAAGCCAGCCCTTCATGTTTGTGTACCATATCACACCCGCGCATAAAATCGAAGATGGCTGTGCATTATTCAAGTACTGGACGATCCATGACTCTGTATAAGAGGACTTTAGCCTCAGTTGTGGACATTTTTCGGTGTAACAAGCCTGTGAGTCTTCGGCATTTAGAAACGAATGATTTTGCATACTGACTGAATGTTGAGTTTTGTGAGTATGTGATGCGCAGGTCTTTTACGGACATGAGTATCTGGAGAAAAGAGTCACCTAGATGTGACCTGAAATAAGGTTGGGACCTATTGAAGTATAGGATACCACATTTATCAGAATTGGACGGCATTTGCTAGTCACTGCTCCAGTTATGTAACCTATCCAGATCGTCTTGAATATGTGTGAATCCATCGTTCAGAGTAGAATAGGGTAAGCTGAATACAATCTTTGGGTCATTAGCACATAGGCATGGGTACCATTCTGAATTACACTGATAATGTCTTTAATGTAAATTACGAAAAGCAGTGGTCCTAGTACACTACCCTGAATCACTCCACTTCGTATGGGTCTGGGTGACGAGTAATTATTTGCGAATTTCCTGGGCACTTATAAACCATCCACCATAGACCTTGTATTTTTTGTTAATGCGAAAAAAAGACAATACTTCTGCACTCACTGACAATCTAGCAAATTTTTCCAGAAATTATTGATATACGTATAAAACTTGGGCACTGTGGTAGAGCATAACTCCATTATGGATAAGATTTTATTTTTGATAAACCACACAGTGTTGTACAGTAATATTATAATATCAGTTAATATTACTGTACAATACTGTGTGATTTGTCAAAAATAAAATCTTATCCATAATGGAGTTGTGCATACAAATGATTGTATATAAGTGAAAAGGCTGTTTTGCTTTACTGGGACTAACACTTATCAAGTGTATGTATAATCCCCAGCGAACATGTAAATCATACCTTGCTACCACCTGTAGATTGTGATTGAATTATATGGTTCTATTTCTGTAACAATTTGATCATGCCTGTAAACTGGCGTCCCTCACGTACTGTACTACGAGAATAAATTTATTTATTTATATATCTTGAGAACGGTCTTCCAAGAAAGAATTGGGACAGAATAACAAGGGATCTTGGAACCCTTTAGCTTGGCAATTAGCCTCTTGTGTGGAACTGTATCAAAGGCTTTTTGAAATCAAAGAAGTGAGTTGTGACAAGCAAACCAGGCTTAGCAGTAACATCCTAAAAATAATCAAGTAGGCATGTGTGACATGGTCGAATTTTCAAGAAGCCGTGTTGTGCTAGAGTACACATTATGTGAAGGTGGAGGTATGAAGCAGTGTCTTCCCTATGACGTATTCCATAACGCCAGAAATTGCTGACGTGACATTGATGGGTAGGTAGATTTTGACATGAGAAGTTGTGTGCCTAGGGGTTATTAACGACAGTTTCCAGCGCCCTGCATAACTGCCATTATTTAAGGACAGACTAAAAGCTCTAGGAGGGTAATGGGTATGTCTCCACCACCCCTTTTTAACAGATTAGATGGAATCCCATCAGGGCCGACGTTAGGGTTAGGTTATGTCCGGAGACATGATATAGAGGATGAAATTTCTTGTGGGGTGAATGTTGTACTACCCAAAAAGTGGTGTCAGAACATCAAGACTACCTACTGTATCTTCGTTAGTAAAGTAACCAGCAAAGCGGGAGCTGAATAACTCGCATGTCTTCTGCAGGTCTTCGTATAGTTTTTCTCCATCTAGTAACAACATGGGCATTCTTATTCTGTTGTTGTTATTTCGTGATTTAATTGGTTATACAAATGCCTCTGTATTATCAGGTTGTGAGTGGAGGATGCGTTCTAGTTTGATGAACTCAGATAATTGATTAGATTTGTATGAATCATAAGTTTGACTGAGTGAAATGAGTGGTGAAAAGTCACAACATCTGTAGAATAGCCCAGCATGATTACCCGGGCGGTTTCAAATCTTCACGCGGATGAAGTCGGGCTTCCCAGGCCCAGTCTTGCTGGAGCGATGAAGTCATGTGCAAATCCTAGGTTCTCATAGAGTAAGTTGTTTGTCTCTATAGCCAAGCTGCATTTAAGGTATGACTTCCAGTCTAGAGTGCATAGATATGCTTTTAGGTCATCCCACTGAGCGTGTCTGTAACCCCTTAGTAATAATTTGCTGGCATTTACTGTTGAACTCATGCTAGTGGAAATATTGATCGTATCAAATACTACTCTGTGGTCGCTGCCAGGAAACTCTTTACCTACTCGAAGAGTAGTGAAGATGATACTATTAATGGAAACTAGATCCAAAATCTTAGATAGCCTGTTAGGATGCTTTACGTATTGTTACCAGTCTTTTGATTCCATTGTGTTCAAAAATTCACCGTAGCACATGGAGAAGGATTTATCGTTGAAGGTCAAATATCTGAATCTAATGTTGATTTGTGAAATTCCTAGACCACCTACAAACACAAATCGTAGGAAACACTTAGACGAAGAGTGTCTAACCGAAAAATGGTATACTCGTGAAAGTGATGTTCTACTCAACCAATTAATTCACTCATCTGCACATATTTTCGTCATTATTCCGGTCAACCTCTCTCTTACTATCTCTTATTTCCCTTTTAGATTAACTCCTTGATATAGCTATCGGTTTATTTGATATTATTTGGAATACTCGTTCTGAGAATACGGTTGTGATGACACCATTTTTTACTGTCTCACTTTGTTCCGTCGAACTGAGCAGATGGAGGAAGTTACTCGAACCATAGCAGCGCTACAGTCATAACACAGACCGAGAAGTGCATTTTTGTAATTGGCTACCTACCCACCAAGTTTAAACTTTCTTGTAGCTGAGTTGTAGACCTGACAATTAACAAATTCACAATTTATCAAGCCACCTTTGACAAATAGCCAAGTATTCATCGATTTGTTATATGTGAGCTTGTATGAGGAACAGTGATGAGTAGAATAGGCACACCAGGACGCATACGTGATAAGATGCTGAGAGGGTTAACGTACACGGATAGTGCAAATTGTACTAACGCAATATCTCATACCCACAACTTCTATGGTACTCGTTCCGCGTAGGCGAAGGCAAAGCAAATTACCAGCATTTTCCTCTCTAACAGGAAATATCCACTTTTGTGAATAATTCGTTTGAGAAACCTAATCTTCCTATCCGGCGAATTTTATTCAACCATTTCTTCTTCACCGAGCCTGTGTTTGGTACTTCCCACTGTCTCGAACTACTGCCTAAGCTTCAGGTGCTACTTCTGTAGCAACATCCCACTCACTCTTTCAAATATACAGAACTTGTTGGTCTGTTACGTGATTGTTGTGAAGCCGAATAACCCGGAAGTTACAGGTAAAGTCAAAAGCTTTTACTTGTATACTTTATCTTTCTGTTCTGTGCTTTCTACTGTCTTTTGCCGTCAGTCTATTGGACAAAACTCCACTGTCTCTTATTATTTAATCATCAATATTATTTTAGGAGTAATATGACTATAGATTCTCACCCCAAGATAAGTAATGGGAAACCATACACCGTAGTCACCAGAGCTTCAGCCAAATTAGGCAAACAGGTGAAGGTGATGGACACTCTCATACCGGTCTTGAAGACCAGGGTAAATATTCCCTGCGTGAACAGATTGTCCATGTCGCCGCAGTCCTACAGTGAAACTGTGAAAAGTCAACTAAGCGGATGTGGCTCCATCCCTGTTAACACGACTAAGTTAATAGAGGCGAAAGGTAAACCTGCACAAAGGGAGAATATTATAACACCCATATCCACAGTAGGCCTTGAAACAAACAGGAAGGCCAATAAGAAACGTTCACGACGTCGCAAGACGACGAAAACGTTCCCCAAAAAGGCAGACGATTGCAAGGTCTGCAATTCTGTTGTCGAACAAGTAGACTCTGCTTTCGAATGCAACTTTTGTAAGCAATGGGTACATTGTAGATGTGACACCGGAGTACCAAAGGTATATTACGATTTTATGCGTAAGAACCCATGCCCATGGTTCTGGTACATATGCCCAAGTTGCCGTCCTAATGCAGCCTCGTGCAGTTCCTCGAAAGCTAAAGATGGCATAGAGGTATCAGGAAAAAACGTGAAACGTTTTACTCCAACCAACTCAGAAAACAGCACAATTGCATGTAAATCGGGGATACCAAAATCCACACCGGTTATACTTGCAATTCCTGCCATAACTGCCTCAGACACAGAGGTTGAAGCACCAAGGGTACCTATCGCTGGGAAAAGACCCTTACCGTCCACCAGTAAAAGTGGCCACAGCACTGCGACACATAATAATACCCAGTTGCACCAGACGAAACAAAACGGTCTTGAGAGGGATGACAAATGTGCGAGGACCGGACCTAAATCCAAGGTTAGTCGATCAAACTGTGTAATCCTCTTTAATGTACCAGATTGTAGTAGTAGTCTACTGGAAAATAGGGCCCTGTTTGATCAGGAACAGTGGTCTGGACATCCAACCAGTAAAACTGTGCAGATTGTATAGGGGCACTGCTGCTCCTCAAGGCAAACCATCCCCACTTAGGGTAACACTAGTCTCTACCGAAGATACCGAAAAAGTTTTATTGACTTCCCAAGTCCTTTCTATAGGGAGGACCTGCAATATACGTGTTAGGCCAGATAGGCCATGGAAGGAAAGACAGATGGCGAGGGAGTCGCCAGAGCTTATTCCTTCTGCCTCCATGGTTGTTCACGGCATTATTGAACTGGTAACTGGTAACGCTTGTGAGAAGCACTGTCACGATGTACAGCAATGGAGATGGTTGGCATCCCAGATGGCTCTGGGAAGTTCAGGGGCTGTCTCTATTTATAGATTGCCTCGACCCACTCACCTTATGTCAATTAACACGCCACGTCTGTTAGCTGTCAAGTTCAGCTCCCGAGACCACTTGACTACTGCTCTCCAGAGATGGTACGAGACCAAGGACAAGGTCAGCAGACACATTCGCTGCTGCGAGAGCCGGCCTCGTACCCAAAGGAGAGAACAAAACGTTGTCATAGAACATCCCCAACCCCTAGTCACAATACAGCGGTGCAGCACGGACGATGATAGCCAGTGTCATCCAAGTGCTCCGATTGAATCAGAAGAAAAAAACGTCAACAGGCCGGTTCCCGGGGAATCGGCCAACTAGTTCGTAGGATAACTCCTCAACCGACAGCCCACATCACGTCAACCACCCCCCAACACGGGGACGTGGTGAGACTGACTACCAGTTGCCTGTACAGTAATGTGAGAGGTCTAAGAGGCAAAATAGCTGAACTTAGATACCTACAATCACAGCTGAACTCCAAAATCATAATACTGACGGAAACCTGGCTAACCCCTACGGTGGCAGACAGCGAAGTCAGCATAAATGATATGGTCCTAGTCAGGCGAGATAGGGATCTGAAAGAAGGAGGTGGAGTCGCCATATACGTCGACAAACAGCTCAGATGTGTCCATGCAATCGACCCTCCCCTCATTGACCTCCCTGACTCCATATGGTGCCATTTCACCGTTGGGTACTGTAAGTATCTAGTGGGCAGCATTTACAGATCACCTTCATGTGGAGCAGACCACAACCAGGTACTGGTGAATGCAATTTCAGCGACACAAGACATGGGTTATGATCAAATTGTCATAGCTGGAGACTTCAATGCCCCATCTCTTAACTTGATGACGGGGTATACCCATGATAGATTTGATCGAAATCTGCTGCATACCATCAGGGAGGCCGGATTCACCGAAAATGTCAGAATGGATACTAGATGGGGCCCAGATGGGAAGTCTTCTAGACTGGATTACGTGTTCACTAGTGACCAGCTACTAGTGGAAAACGTTCAGATCACGACTCCCATAGGTAGTAGTGACCACGCGATCATAACATTCGACATAGTCCTCCGCGAGCGTTTACAGTGGGACAATGCACAACCCTATCTGTGTTATAACAAAGCCAATTACACCGAAATGTGAAGACTTTTGTCTGAAGCAAATTGGCCAAAAAATTGGACAGAGCTTACAGTAGAAGAACACTGGGGAGTGGTAAAGGAGATCATTCGCCAGGCGGTCTCAGACACTGTTCCTCTAGTCACACCAAAAGCTATGAAGCAACGTTCATGGCTAAAAAGGGGGACACAACGCCTTCTACAGGCGAAGCGAAAAGCCTGGTTTGCGTGGCGAGTATCGAAGAGTCAACCCGAACATGAAGTGTACCTCGAACTCAGGAATCGATGTAACATACGAGTCCGGAGTGATAGTAGGACATTTCAGAGAAACCTCGCCAATAAGCTTCTCGTGAACCCCAAAAGCCTATACAGGTTTATGTCTGAAAGAAAACCGGCCAACCAGGGAGCTTGCAATCTAGCGGGTTCTGATGGGAAATCTCTTACTAGTCTTGAAATGGCAGAGACATTCAGTCTAGCCTTTCACAGGCAACTGAACAGTAACGAGGATTTTACCCCCACAAAACATCAAGATTACAATGCAAAACAAACGTGTGAAAACCTGCTGGGTACATTTCAAATCACCCCGGCTATGGTACTAGTAAAATCGGGAAAGTTGGTTTCGGGAAAGTCCGCAGGTTGCGATGACATAAGACCATCCGTCCTGAAGCAGTGTTCAGAAAGTCTCTGCCAACCCCTAAGTGACCTGTTTCAACACTTCTTTGATGTAGGGAAACTTCCATGTGAATGGAAACGAGCCATCCTATCCCCGGCAGAATGCGACCAGTTACAGACCAGTTGCGCTACTTCCAGTGATATCGAAGATATCGGAAAGTCTCATTGACGACCACATGAGAAAATACTTCGACGGGACTAACCTACTCCATGAAGCACAGCACGGTTTCAGGAGGGGAAGATCCTGTGTGACGAATCTTCTACTAGCTTGGAACAATTGGACACTATCCTGGGACGTAAAGGTACCCGTCCATGTGATCTTTCTCGACTTTGCGAAAGCATTCGACACAGTTCACCATGGTCTGCTCCTTCACAAAATAAGCAAGGCGGGTATTTCTGGAGCACTTCTCGCATGGCTGAGAGATTACTTAGGCGAGAGAGAATCCTGCACCAAAGTCAACCGCATCCGATCATCCTGGCACACCTCGACATGGGGGGTTCCTCAGGGTTCTATCTTAGGGCCGTTGATGTTTTTGATTTTTATCAACGACCTGCCCTGTCAACTGAACTGCTCTGTGCTTCTTTACGCTGACGACGTAAAGATTTGGAGAGCAATAAACTCATCGGAAGACTTCGACAGATTGCAGGCTGACCTGCAAACTCTAGGAGACTGGGCTTTGGCTAACGGAATGCCTTTCAACCTAAAGAAGTGCAAAGTAATGCAACTTCATTCCGGCAGGTCACAGAGTGTTAATTACACCCTTGGTAACCAGAACTTGAGTTGTGTGCCATCAGAACGCGACCTAGGTCTTATTTTAACAGAAAAGCTAGACACCAGTGGAAATTACACCAGGGACGTCGCCAAAGCTTACGCAACTTTACACTTTATGCATAGGCAGCTGGAAGCTCTTACTCCCGAACTATTCCTAAGGTTGTATACGACATATGTGAGGCCACTCCTTGAGGTGCATAATATCATTGCTCCTCCGCTACTCAAAAGGGATGCTAACATTCTAGAAAGTGTCCAGATACGAGCGACAAAATGGGTGATGGGCCTCCGCAACAAATCATATGAGGAAAGACTGAAGAAATTAGGTATTTTCATACTTAGTTACCTTAGTCACAAGGGAGACCTCATCACCGTCTATAAGATCTTAAATGACCAGGCCCACCCTAATAAAAGCATTCTGCCATTAAGTGATTATAGGCTTCCACGAGGTAACCCGATAAGGATAGCACACCAAAGACCAAAGACTCGAGTGCATTCACATTTCTTTTCGCTTCGAGTTAGCCGTCTCTGGAACGCTTTACCGGCGGCCGTGACTACAGCTCCATCTGTGGAGACTTTTAAGCGGAAGCTGGACAATCATGCAGAAATGCATGGTTTGTGTCTCAATGGCTTATCCTCTTAAAATTTGAAACCACACTGCCAATGGATTGGCATACAAGCTAAATCCCCACGACCCGTCCTGTCTTCTCCCACTGTACCGACCACTCTATCTTTTCTTTTCCTCCTTTCTTTATTATTTCACTTATCTCAACCTATATTATCTACACTACAACCTATTATTATTCTACTTTTATGACTACACCGAATGACCAACGGGTGTTAGGTCAAACTCCATTCACGGCAGCAGCTGAGTCCTAACATACTGCACACTACAAACCACAATCTTGACCAATCCTGGCACCACTCCTCTTGGAGTCCACCAGAGCTAAAGCAGTCGAGTTGCGGGATTTACTACGCATAAGTTCACCGAAGATCTGGAACCTCTACCTTACAATCAAGAAGCGAGCTCAAAGAAATCACTGGTTTATACTAGCTCGTAATCAGGATATTGGATATTGGAGTGTTGTTCTACTGTTTCACAACTCAAGGACTTGGCGCTATAGTCTGTCTGAAGGTCATGCCCATTTGTCGGTCTTGCTCGTGGAGTTTTTGATGACGTCAAATGGATAAGGATTCTAGTGAGGCACAAAAGCTACAGATGACTCTGGCTGAAAAAGGATCTGTATTTTCATCCGCAGAAATACAAGAAATTTTAGAAGTCCTCAGAGAAGTCTCTCTGAAACTTATCATAACAAACGTCCCACCAGAAGTTTTCAAGTACAGCATTGCACAGGTTTGTTATATCTAGTCACTTTATTTTCCTAAGGAATCTTTTGAGGAATTATTTAAGTCGTTTGATAATCAGTCCAAATTTGTGTATCTACCAAGCTTTCAAAGGGTTTTGGTAAGTGTAGAGCATTTCTTATATATATTTTAATGACACCACTATGAATTTCCATAATAGTTTACTCAATGCTGCAGGGGTCAGTTATTAATTAGAACTGTAAGAACTTTATTAGCAAACCTTTCCTGCCTAACAATAATGATATCTATTTTTCAAGTTCTTACTGAACCATCCAACAAGTAGTCTCCGGTCATTTCAAAAACTGAAACGGTTACTAAACTCAAAAGATCTCAGGTTTCAGTCGAACTGGTCACTAAATCGAAATGATCCTATCTACTCTGCAGCGGTTAGTTGAATGTCGCGCGCGATTTTATCACAGCCTACCTTCCATACCAAATATCTGTAGCTCTGTTAATTACGGTCATTGGTGTTATTTTATACTTACAAAAGCCAAAGGTGAATGAAATGGCTACAAGGTTTGAAAAATAACATGTGGTATTGCAGACTATTACTGCTCTAAAAATACTAGTTTTAGATTTGCAGTTATTATCTGATGGACTCATTTGACAGCTGAGGGCAAATAACCCTAAATACACTTTCAAGGAACAACTATTCCTCAGTCCAATTTGCACTACGTTGATTATGACTTGCATTGATTTGGAACAAAGCTTATTTCATATAATTAAATATGTAGGGACTCCTTCTCATGTATAAATTACCAGTTGTGCATGGTGAAATCGATCTTAGGCTTTACAAACTAAAAATAATGTAGTCGAACTTTCATGCATGTATTGATGATCTGACTTGTAGTAATAGTGCAAAGCACGTCCTTTAAGCATACATTTCAGTTTACTTTAATCATATTAAAGAATTTCATTTTGTGATATATCTCATTCTGTTGATGGAAAATCTCATCCACAGTGATTTTTCAGCCAATATGTCTTCCTCTAAACCTCACTAAGAACAAATTCACTTCATTGGATCTAGTCTAATTGCAAGTAGATTTAAGTTCATTTATTTCACATTAGTTTATAAGAGGGGAAGTCAGTAAGTTTAGATAGCACAGATTACAAAATGAATAGTTGGTTTATGTCATAAACATGTACTTCGTCCTAATCACTTCATTTCTTGTGAGACCAGTTCGTATAAAATAGAAATGTCGCTCTCAAAATTCATTCTACAAATAAAAATGTAAACGATTGCTCATCTCAATTCTTAATAAAATAAAATAATTCAAAAAGGTGCTTTTATGAGGCGATGTGCTTGTACTTCTCACTAAGGCACTACACAATATATCTCAATGACCAAAATCAAGGGCTGTTGCTGCTACTGACGAACACTTGTATCTGTGTGTTCTTGTACCTGTCAATGGTTGAAAGTCTGGATTTTATTTTGTTGACTTGGGTTGGCTGTATTCAGAATTTATGTTTTCTCATAGTTGTCAGTATGCGCCAGTTGTTCGAGAGTAGAATGGCAGCCACGCATGTGGTTCGGGGCTCGATTTCCTGCCAGCACACACCGGGGTAATAAGCCCGGAATGCAGGAAAGATTTAGCATGTGGCTAGCAACCCTATCTCATAGAAACAACTCAAGCGCTACTGAATCTCCAAAGCTTGAATCCCTATATTCCTATCGCAATGCAAAGGAAAGTGAAAACTATAGTTATCAATAGATACAGATTTCACTTGATAGTCTTTGTTAATAAAGGCTAATTGAATATTGTTTTAGATATACATGAACCGACCAGAAGCCGCATTATTGGCACGTTTGCAGACACAAGGCTGGAAACTCCCTGAACATATTTATGCTAGCATTCCAGATAGTTCAATAAATGTGAATGATAATGGAATTAATTGTTACATTGGACACTTTGGTGATAGTGTAGATTCTGACGAAATGGATGAAGATGAAGATATTTGTGATTGTTGTGAAAGTCCTGAAGGTTCTGTTGGAGATGATGATTATGTGGAGGATAATGAACCAGACGACTTCAAAGGAAATACAGATTTTCAGACGGCTTCAACAGGCAACAGCAAATTGTCGAACCGAGATACGAGTGAAATGAGCTCAATTCATTCCCTTGAATTTATTGCTTCACCTTCTGTGCCTCTACAGAGTGTCAGTAGTGGTGGCAGTTTTGGAGCAAATCGAACTAGAAGTACTCCTGAATTCGAAAGTACAAGTGAGGCCTCTGGTGATGATAATACAATAATACCATCTTGTGTAAATGATGGCCATTTGCGACGAATATTGTGTAAACATGGCAAGTACAAGCGTCGTCGTGCACGTGGTTCAATGAAACACTTAGCCCCACCAAAACCTTCTCGATTATTTCTGCTTTCACCACCTTGTTCACCTCCTGTCGGCTGGGAACCGAAACCAGAATCTGAACCTGTTATTAATTATGAACTCTTACAGGCCTTAGCGTCATTAGCACCAGGTACGTTTATTATTTCACTTTTTTATGTTTTCATTGTCAGTATTTAAATATCATTCAAGATATGTGATACTTTTTTAACTGAAAGGAATGGTGCTCAGATAACGTTAAGATGTGTCGTTTTTTAACCCAGATGTTTGGTATGAAGGGGAAGGTAATCGACGAGATTGTGAAGCTATATCGATCGAGATGGTAATTTCAGCCAATATAGGTTTAGGCTGGAAAAGAGTTCATGGTAGTCAAATCAAAACATGAAACTAATCCATGAATTCTTTGACTGTTGGTTTGGGTCACGTAGGAAGGAGTAGACTGGTTGACTTCAAGAGCCAGTCGCTTGGGAGAGTTGGTGACATGGTTCAAAATTGTTCTCATTGGCGTGGATGCATTCATTCTTTGTAATCTTCCAAATCTATGAAATCCTCATGTTTCTTCATGCACTTATTATCTGCAGTCAGAGGCGTTACCACTGAGTTATTTGCTCTCTTGATTGATGTCCTGTTTTTTCGGTCATTAATATGATGTCTCTATGTGGTTTCTTTATTGACTAATGTGTCTTTGGTGGAAATAGTGTAACGATGGAAACATATGTAATGAACTGATAAATGAGGGTGTAGAAAGGAGTATTCCTAAAGGAACTTCCTTGAAGATGCACGATAAACGTAAATTTTCTATTCAACAGAGGGATTTATAGACAGTCAGATGGTTTTTCTATGAGATCACTACTAGATCCAATCCTCGTAGACTTTTTCCTCGGGAAACTGTAGAATGGCCCTCGTAAAGATGCCTTAAATGATCTCGATTGATTATGTTGTTGTGGTGATGATACATTTATAATCTTATGGAACTGAAAGTGAGGCAAGTTACCATAAGGTTTACTAAAGAATATGATCAGAATAACTTTATCTCGTTTCTGGATGTTCAAATGACAAAATGACTGGATGGAACAATATGCAAAATCTTACTTCACAAAGTCTACACCGACTGGCTAATTCGATCACTTCCTGAGTTTCGTCCGTACTAGAGTTATTTGTTTGGATGAAACAACCAAGAACTCACAAGTGTTAGTAACCTGATAATTAGAAACGAATATCCGATGATATTTTTGAATAAACGCATGGATTTAACAAGTAAAATGTCCAGAGTCCCTACAGTTTCGAAAAATTTAAGTGTCCTTAAGACTACAGTTCACGAGAAATCTTAATAGTGAGATTGTATCTCAACGTCTAATACAAGCCTTCAAAAAAGGGCTTTCAACTCAACTAAGCTATGCTGCTTATTCACCACTCAACCCATACTTGTTTCATGAAATAAAAACAAACTACCTAATTTCATCTCTTTCGTGTGTATTTATCAGTTTAACTGCTCCTTCAGAGCTAGTTCTGTTGGGCGTACGATTAGAAAAGTTCATAGTCGAATTTGTGAACACTACCCACCCACACCCCATTTCGGTTAGGCAAATGGCCGAATAAAGCTATACACAGCTTAATACTAGCTCATCTCGTCGACACTAGACATCAAATTAACACTAACAAAGCTTTTAAAGTTATTTATCGTATTTCACCCAACTTCTCGCATGCTCTACGAGTACGACTTTTGCATACAGGAGTGGTAATCAGAATAAACCTGAACAAGCCAAATCTGTGCCTCAGTTCAAAATAAATCTGTGCAGTCCCTTTACTTTGTCTTGGCCATCTATATAATGTGTACAAAGTCTTACAAGTGAATTTCCCTCATCTCCTGTAGCCATCAGTTGACTCTGTTATTTCATTAGGATTGCTATCCTAGCTTATTTGTATCTCGGTATTCTTACACGATTCGTCTATCTATTCTTTTTAGTTATCGTTATTTTAAAAATTATTGATTATGTGATAACTTGTTACTCACTTTTTACAGGTTAACTGATCTTGAATTCTGTAATTATTTTCACCCTTCCTATACCTGAAAATTTATATTCTTCTTGTTGACTGACAGTAATCACATGATTAGTATATTAGTGTAGAGCTATTGATAAGGAACTGATTGCAAGGGGATTTATTTCTTCACTCAATTTGTTGTTCTTTCTAAATGGAGAAAGAATTTTTGTTCTATGGATGTTTATTCTTATTAAGTGACAATCTAGAAATGTTTATAATTAATTTTTCTTAACTCGTGAATGTTAGTTGTTGCTTCAGAATTCACCAGCTTCAGTATTCCATTTACAATTACTACAACAACAACAACTCAATTCTGGACAAAATGTTTACACATTGTACAAAATTCTCAGTTTAATCTATTGCACAATATTTTCTTTTAGTCCGGAAACTTCGAGTAAACCAGTAAATTATAGTACATCACGTGACTCAACGATGTTCCATCTGTAGCACATACCAATCCCTTATTATGTTCCTATGCATTCCTGAGAAATACACAGTTAACGATGTGCTTGAGGACATTTTGCAACCAAATGACGTAACTGAATAATTAAAACTGTAGGAACTATGGAAAAGTTGATATATATTATGTTAGGTGGAAATCCATTCAAGCAAGCCGCCAAGACATTTGACTAAAAGAAGTAAATTGTTGTGTGCGCGTTGATAATAATCTAGTTAACTTTTACGTGGTGCATTGACCCTGATGAGTTGAGAATTAGTGAAGTTTTGTTTGACTTTCTCCAACTTGCTTTATGTCATGGAGAATACATTGGGTTATCACCTAAGGAGGGTTAAGTGTACTTGTGATCGCAGAATGTAATCATTCATTTCAGAAGGTCTGCGAAGATTGAGTGCTTTAATATCATTCTCCTCTTAATATTGTTTTTTATTTGATGGATGATTTAAAGGTTCTGGCTAAGATGACAGTCCACTGTAGGAAGTTTTAAAGCTACATCTCCTCAGGTGGTTGGTTGGTGGCATGGTTGCATAAGCAAGATAAGATTGAAAGAGGCTGAAGCGTGACTAGACCAAAATGTAGTATGCGTCTATGAAGTTACCAGCTATTGGTTTGTACTAGGTAGTTTATTTGGTTGAGGGAAATGTGACCACAAGACCCTGTGTCTAGGGACTGTGAGTTTTGTGGCTTCAAATCATTCGCATTGATACAGACCTATTCATATATCTCATCTTCATCTTTAATTGTAATATCACGCTTCTCTGTTCATTTAACCTTTTTCAGCTTCTTATTTATATGGATCCTACAATTTTCAGTTATATTATTCTCATTTCCGTGTCTTATGTTGATGATAGTTCATTTGATGATAATGTGAAGGTGTCAGGTGTGTAGCAACTTACATTACTACTGTGCAGTACTCCTATGTTTATAAAGTCGGTTGTTGCACACAAAGGAAGAGAAGAAAGTAGGAGAAATGCATAATATAGACAGTAAACAGAGGTGTGAGACAAAGGAATAGTAATAACGAAGAACAAAACAGTTTCATTGGAAATCATGAGTTACAAGGAGTGGATGCATCTGCGCCACTGAGAACGATTTTGAGCCATATCACCAATTGTTTCCATCCACTGGTTTTTACCATCCCGAGGACCCCAACCTGTCAGGAAGTCTACACCTTCCTACGTGGCTTAGACTAACTGTTGTAGATTTCATTTCATTTATTTTTGCTTCAGCCATATTTAGCATGCTTTTTTCTCTCACAAAATATTTCATAAAAGTGACTTTTGAAAAGGCCTGAGTTGAGGCCTATCGTTTAATTGTGAAATGTATTCAGTAAGTAATGATGCAAGACTGTAGAGCTATTGTAGTTTAAGTAAAGCAATCCTATTATATTACTATTATTCCCTTGGGTGCCGAGTGGAACATAAGGCTTCAACAACACATCTTCACTTTGTTCTATTTCTTGCCGTCGTCTTCATCTGGGTCCACGATTGACCATAATCTCTCATCTCCCCCTCGTATGATCTCCTCCATGTCACCCTTGCTCTGATGACTCACTCTTCGCTTTCCATTTCGATTCCACTCGAGTGATGGCCTGGCGCGCGATATCATTTGACGGTCTCCTCAAAGTATACCCAATCCATCTCCATTTTCTACTATATATTGATTGAGTGATCGGCTCTTGGTTGGTTTGTTGCCAGTTTCTTTTTACTAATTCTTTCTGACCAGCCATTTGACCTTCAGTGTAGAGCCATGGAGGGCAGCTGTTGATAAAAGCCTGGAGTAGCCTGTTGGAAATGCTTTTCATGACGCGCAGTGCAAGTTTATGACCCGTATAGAAGAACTAACTGACTGACTTCACATTTGTGTTGAAAATCCTAATCTTGTTCTGTATGTTGTGGAGTGCAGTAGATTTTCAAACTGGTTTCATTTTGATGAAGACGTATCTTGCCTTTCCGATTCTGGCCTGCTTTGACATCTTCATCCGTTCCTAGTCCCTGTGGTTGAAAGGATGATTCCTAGATAAGTGAAGGGGGTAACCTGTGTCAAATCTCTCCCTATGATGGTGATTGGTGCTGGTTGTTGATGCTTTTGCTGTTGGTTGGTTAACTTCATCACCTCCGTCTTCTCTATGTTCAACTGGAGTCCTGTCTTCGCCGGCTGCTTCTTCAGCCAGTTTGTTGTAAAACAATCCTGTAACCAATTAAATTCCTGCAAACCAACATCTGACAGAATGCTGAAGAGTATTCTAGCCGACGCTAAACCTTGTGAAGTTATGAGGTTCAATGATGCTTAAATAGCTGGAAATTTGAGTATATCTATACAGGTATTTATTTATTTATTATTATATTTTTGTTTCCTTTAATTCCTAGAGGAACATAGGGCTCCAGCCACACGTCTCCATTGCGTTCGGTTCTCTACTAGAGTTTTCACCTGGCTCCAAGTCTGCCCACACGCTTTCATCTCCTCTTCACATGACCTCCTCCAAGTCACCCTTGGACGACCGCCTCGCCGCTTCCCTTTCAGGTTCCACTCGAGCACTGGCTTGTCTAGTGATGTCACTTATTTATTTAGTTAGTTTTTACCAATTTTTGGTCCAGCCACGCTTCTTTCTCTCTCTCAACCGAGTAGTTCCCACTTCTGTTAGCATAGTATTATGAGATCAAACAGTCGGTTGGTGAATCCACTGGGTACATTTTAAAACTACTTGTGTTTATGTGAAAGTTAACAGTTTGATTTAATCTATTTATTTTAACCTTTATCTCATATTGATCTTAATTCTGTGCACCTTATTTCTGTTCATTTTAGGTGAAACATTTGAACTACATCCACGTGATCAAGTGAATCATCATCCGAGTATTGTGATTACACCGTGTGAAAGTGATCCAGTATACAATAAAAGTGGTGCAAAACTTCAAATTATACAGACTAAATGTCCAGATCGTAAATGATGTCAACGACAATTAGGATGATGATTAAGATGTTGGCACAGCGAGAGAATACCTTCAAGTAATTGAGCACACTGAGAACTTTGTTAAATTTCAGTATTTGTGATAACTGGACAAACAGAAATATTAAAAGAAGAAATAAGGAAATACATCCTACTATTACTGTCTTTCTATGATCTCTATACATAAACACATACACACACACACACACACTAGACTATACACCTTCTCTTGTCATTAACATTCTCAGCAGACAAAAACGCCTTTTTTCTCTGACGTATACAGAAAACAGCGGATATAATTATTGTTATTGTTAAAATGACCGGTTACATAAACACACATATTCATACGCTCTACATTGATGGATACTTTTCCTGGCCCACAGCTGTCGTGTTTATATCTTCATTAATTCATTCATTCATTCATTCATGCATCATCAACGCCATCTCTCTCTCCCTGTCTCTTTGTTTATCCTTTCTCAGGTGAGTACCACTCTTTGTTCTCTTGCCTCATGTTTGTATTTTTTTAATCTTTCTTCTTCTTCTGTGTGAATGGCGTGTAGCTTTTTCTACTTCATTTTCTTTCCTGCTATTGTCATTATTATTATTATTTTGTATGCACATGTTACTTCCCTGTAAGGGTTACCTCGCTAGTTAATAGTAGTATAGTAATCACGTCGTCTACTTCACCCAATCAATCAATCACAGGGTGAGTATTATTATTATTATATGTGACTTGGATTATATTTTTATTCTTGCCATTGAGAGTTGGGGAGGGGTGTTGCGTATTTCTGTTGCGTAAACAATAACAACAACAACAAGAGCACCCCTCCGCACATGGTTTATTATAATTATAAATTTTTATATGATGTAAGTTTTATTTTTAGTTATCTTGAAAAATTGCGTATACATCTTGTTTTCTTCATTTACACACTAGTGTTTACATCTCTTATGTGCTATTTTATGTTCTGTTTATCACTATGATAATATGGCTACTTTCATTATTGTTATTATTATTATTATTATTATTTTCATATGCTTTCTTCGTGTACACATGATGCAACTAACACAGTGTGTATTAAGGCATGATGTGTGTGTGTGTGAGTGGGAAGGAGAGGTCGGAGAGGTGGAGCAAGAGAGAGAGAGAGAGGGAGAGTACGTGAGTTAGTGGGGGGGGGGGAGATAACAGCTGACTGCGTTTTTTTTAACTGCATAAATGAATGACTGCCCATCATTCTCTTATTTTGAGGGAAATTGCATTTCATGACGATGATACTGATTTTATTTTTACCACACTCTATACATGATAACTCTTAGTTGTTAGTATCACATTGTCACATTTCATCAGTTTTTCTTTGACCACCTATTCATTTTATTTATTTATTTTATTTTATTTTATTTATTCATGTATTCACTTGAGTTACACGAAGATGTTGGTTATATTTGAGTATATTTGAGTAATCTCTTGTCTATTCTGAAATATATGTGATATTAAGTTTTGCTTCAATTTTGTTTTTTTAATTATTGTGTCTATAAGTTACTACTTTTAAGGTTGGATTGTAAATGGTTGGTTAGTGTTGTCGGGTTTACAGATTCTGGAGTCAGCTCTGAAGGATGTGCGTGAAGGTGGTGTAGATCTGCTACCTGGAGATAAACTTTTCGACCTCGAGTATGCAGACGATATCGTCTTACTGTGCGATAGCATGCAGGCTGCCCAAATCGCACTTAATCAGTTGGTGATCAGTGTCTGTAAGTATGGTATGTGCTTTGCACCATCTAAGTACAAAGTACTGTTACAAGATTGGCAAGAGCCTGTATCTGCACTCACTCTTGCGGGTGAACCGCTTGAAGTTGTTGATAAGTTTGTGTACCTGGGTAGTTCTGTTAGTGCTGGCGGAGGGGTGACAGATGAGATCTCCAACTGTATAATGAAGGCATACATCAACTTGAGCCACCACTGGCGCCGTCGCTACGTTAGCCTGGCTGTCAAAGGTCGGGTATACAATGCTTCGGTGCGGGCTGTCTTGCTCTACGCCTGTGAAACCTGGCCTTTCCGAGCTGAGGATGTGCGGCGACTCTGCGTGTTCGATCATCTCTGTCTCCGCAGGATTGCTTGCGTTCTATGACATCATCGCGTGAATAATTCTGAAGTTCGACGGCGTGTGTTTGAACACAGTGGAGATTACCATTCTTTGAGTGTCGTCATCTGGAAACACCGGCTCCGGTGGCTTGGACATGTGCTGCGAATGTCATCCCAGAGGCTTCCGTACAGGTCTCTGTTCGCTAGTCAGCCCTGGGACGGGATGGAAAAGACGGAGGGGTGGTCAGTCCATGACGTGGCGTCGTGGGATGAAGGATATTTGTGCTAGATTAGCATCGGTTGGTGCGTCACGACTCCCTGGTTGGGGTCCGCGAGATAGCTTGAAACGTTGTCGGATATGGCCAAGAATCGTAATCAATGGCGAACGTGTTGCAATTTTCTTCTTTCTTCCCTTCCTAATGATAGTTAACGAATACTGTTTGAACTTGTTAAACATGACTGTTTTCCTTCCTGATGAAGTTCTTTATCCGTTTTCTACTTATATTTTTACTTTCAATCTATGTTGTTTTATAATTATTGTGTGGCGCATCTTTCATGGTGCCATATTGTACCAAGTTTTTTCTGCGTTTAAATAAATAAATAAATATGGGTTTACAGATTATACACAGGAGATTTTGTAGTTAAGTTGGAGATTCTGTTAACAAAGATATTACATAAGTGAAAAGGATCAGTAGTTTACATTTCTTATTGCTTTATACACATGCAGATATTATACTTAGAAATATGTTATTTAGTAAGAATGCTGAGGTTTCAACCAATACTCGCCGCAGATGATGGATGACATTAGCTGGTGCCAATCACTCTAAAATCACGAATTAGTGGAAATTAGAATTCATGGACTGGCCATTAAGTTGGGTCCCAGTGGTTGAATTGTCTATGAGCCTGGCTTGTTCCTGGGTTCGAACTCTGGTGGTCGAGTACTTCTGAGGAGTCCGAAACTAGGACAAAACAGTTGTCTAGTACTCAAATGCTGGTTTTTAGTGGTTCTGTAACTGATACCCACCCTTTTTTAAACTTACACCAAATCAAATCTCTATTAACTAACTCTTGAATCTTACCTAGTCATTTTATTGATTGACCTTTCACTGTAAAATGTGACAAAGATTTGTTAAATTTAGAAAGTACTTTAGTAATATTGTACTTTATAAGACTACTCTCAGGTTGTCCTTGAGGTAGCCAATCAAAATGTAGATAAGTGGTAAGTGAAGTTTCAACTATATTAACAGTTTGCATTATCTATCTTCTTAGACTATTAATAGAAAGAACCGCGTTGGAATCACATCTTTTCTTGTTCAAAAGATGTGATACTCTATGCAATTTACGTTTATTTTCGTCATTTAAAAAATGCCCATTAAAATTTTTTCAAAAGAATGGATACTGAACAAAGAGTACTCTTTTCGATAACCCCTTCTTCATCAGGCTCTACAGTTATATATACATTATAGTGAATGAATGAATTAGTGTCATGAACAACACTCATGTTGTTTAAATAACAACGAATCAATAATATTGATAGATTACAACTGAATAGCATCAACACTGAATATCAGAGAAATTAGAAAAGATAATAATACAAATTCATGAATTTATAGTCTCTACTGAAGGCCAGAGCAGTGGTAGGGACTGGACTTGCTTCTTTTGAACACAGAACACAGGTTGTTTGAGGCGAATTGCAATAGCCTCTACTTTTTGGAGCATGTGGTGCTTCGATGATGATTTTGGCAATTTATTAGGCACCCGGTAGATGATAGAGAAGGATTCTTCCACATTGGCTTTGTGGCCAGCCGGTTTGCACCAGATGGTCCAATATCGAACTGTTAATGGTTTTCACTACACCTTTACTTAGCCATAGTGGGCGATGTTTTTGAGCACAAAAAATCAAGTTCCTAGAGCAACGGACAATATAACTCGCTCCACAGCAAGCGCGGTTGAATTGGTAGATACAATTTGAAGTGGCTAGCTAGTCAAGGTACTTCATCTTTCAGTCGAGGTAGCACCATCGGTCGTGTAGAGAATAATACGTGTAGTTCGCCAGCATTAAAAGTTCTTTGAACTGATTTTCTTAATTTCCTCGTAATTATCTCACTTGGTATATCGCCCTTGAATTGTAGTCGTATATAAATTGGCTTCTTGTTTACAGTGAGTAGTCCTTTTTCGCTTTCTTTGTCATATGTTTCTTGATAAATGTTCAGAAGAAGTAATTAAAGATGAATTAAGCATTGTGTATGATACTTTGATCAAAAATAGCTTATTCATTCATTCACTATAATTATAACTGTTAAAAATTTTCAGAGTGATTTAGAAAATAAAATTAGCTGTAATAAAATGCTTGAATTGACTCATTTTTTTCATAAATTCGGTTTCGATATTCATCAGAAACTGTGTGTTATCGCTAAATTTTGTCGTACTACTGAACGTTTAACGTTTAATAATAAACCACGGAATTTCCTCTACAATAGGGATATTTCCAAGGTAGATCACGAACTGACATCAGTCAAAGAAGCACTGAAATTCAGGAAGTACTGGATGATTGTTTCATCCTGCTCTGATACTCTTCGTAGGTACACATCTATGACCTCACTGGTTACTAAACACAGGAGCTTCAGGTTAGGAGACAGATACTGTCTAACAACATTAACTGATAGAAGTTGGAATTTGTGGATTACTGGAATCCGTCACACCGGCTGAACAGTCAACTGGTTCTGTGTTATCTGAAGGTCCTAGGTTTGGTCTGCAGTGGGATCATGGATGTATACTGCTAAACAGTCTCGAACTGGGATGAAAAAACCAGTCCAATATTCAGTGGTGATAACGTAATCTTTGGCTTTAACCTCACCTCCGTTTTATAATTTGTAATTCTGCTCGTCTCTTGTTTCTATGATATGAGTTGAACTCAGTACATTGTTACCTAATTTATTAGTCACTCAGCATCCCTTTAAGCACCTTTCGTCTTTATCAAGTAACTCCTTTACCATTATATGCATACATTTACTTTGTTTAAACTTGAACTGCCTGTGTAAAATCTATATAAGCGCAATTTTCTGAGCGCTGTTCACTAATTGTGGAACCTTCTGTCAACTGACACTATGAAAAATTTGCAAGTATGTTAAAACTTTTCTGTACATAAACCTCATAATTTATTTAGACTGTAAGCAGCTGAGCTGATGAGAAGCCAACGAAATAAACAAATGATGGTACCATCTTCTTATTCTGCACAAACCACTGTTGTTCTTGCTTTTTTCAAATTCATCAAGGGGAATAAATGCATGAAGTAACTGAGGTGGGTTGTGAACTAACTGTAATTCAATCAGATCCTTAAAAATCAACATTTGAAATCAAGAGTCTTCCCCACCACAGACAAATGCATACTTCAGTATTTTACTGCGGTCGCCTTCATTATCTTTGGCGGAAACTAAGAGGTGAGATACCGTTGTCAATAGGATTTTATTGACGCACAAATTACTACCTGGTATTCGAATCACTAGCCGCTAATTACACATTTCGAGGCGAAAATCCGCCACAGTATCCTTTGAAAATCAAAAGTACTTAGATCACAATACGTAATCTCCCCAATATCATAAATACTTACTTACTTACTTTACTTCGGCTATCTCCTACGAGAGGATGAGCCGGCTTCATGAACATCTCGAATCATCGCTGCCCAGGCGCGGCGATCTGATGCAAGGTTTTGCGACAGGGTTCGTTTGTAAGAGAGTTCATGAAGTTTCATGGGAATTTGGTACGAGTGATGTCCCCAGAATCGCTCGGCCTTTTGTTTGAGAGTGCAGCTCTAGCCTTTACACAACCAAGTGTGACCTACAAGGCAGTAGGAGTGGAGTAGGGAGTCCACTATCCATTCGCAGCCACTGACCGGAGTTCGGTTCATACGCCTTTTTGAATGGGGCCAGACATCCAGGACATCCAACAAGCCCTTTGTCCATACGTCTGCCGGTGAGCTCCACTGAGCTTCATACGCCAGTCGTTGGAGGTTTGGAATCAGGGTTTAGCCATCTCCCCTAGACTGTCATCCAATGGACAGTCAACCCGGTGAAGAGTGCCGGGCATCCGCTTTCGCCCTCTCACTTTGGTGAAAAACACCTCCGCCACGTGAAGGCAGTGAGTAGGACTTCCTCAGGAGAGGCTATGTAAGACGCCCGGTCATATGGGAGCATTTGAAGAGGTGTGAGGAGGGGTGGCCAACCGGCAGCGCAAGGCACCCACCCCCGACCATCCTGAGGCTTTGGAGGCAATCAAGAGAATGCACAGTAGAGTAAGATGGCATGTACTGCTAATTGATATGAATAGATGAAAATCATTCACGTTGCAAAGTTGTGCCTGTTAACGAGACTGAAGAAATATAAATACCAGAAGGTGATTTCGCTCCTTTAGCTCTGGGTGCAACGGTGTTGTACCTGACGAATTCCATTCCATGTAGTACCTGTTTATTCGAGTATTTAGCTAGAATTTAGAAGGTTTGGAATGGTTTAACTGCCTAAGGACTTAGTGTAACTAGCCAGCACTCCGCTAATGAGCTTGGCATGAAAATTCTGAAACAGATATTCGATGTTTAGATTAGTTTGATTTGACCACTACTCATCAGAGGTGAAATTCATAGTTAAACATTTCAGTGTTATTTAGAAGACAAAATAGGCGGTAATGAAATGGTTGTCCCCTTTCCGTGTTCATCGAAAATTAATTGTTATCTTCCACATAAAGCTGTCTGGATCAATAATTAAACCATTAGCTTTTCAACAGTACGAATATTGATCCATGGTAGAATGTATACTGCAATATTGCACAATTTTGCAGTGTCTCTTTCATACAGCCGGTTCTCTTTATTAGTTTGAGTAAAGAAAGAACGAATATGTTTTCAAGCAAGATAATACGAGCACGTTTTATTCCGTGGATTCTCTTCAACTGTATACATCCTGAAAAATATCAAAATATAAGTTACGAAATGGCGTCTCAACATGCTTTTATTGCAGTGACGTCCACTTATAGATAGAGAGTGTAGGGAACATCATTTCAAAGATGATGTAAGTAGACGAATTATCCAGTGTTGATAGAGTAACTATTTATACAGTAATTAGACAAGGGTGTAGAGTCCAGATTTCTCCTGGAAACAAGGATAGACTAGAGACAAAGCACAAGATAGAACAACAGAGTGAATTTATATATATTATGATGGAGAGTTCAGGAGGGGGGGGGGGAGTGAATAGTTAAGTAAAATTATAACAAAGACAGACAATTAAGTAAATTTGGAAACCTAACAGTGAGTTCAACTCAGTGAGGGAAAATCAAAATCAAGATGGAGTGGGGTGTTATGCAACAAGAAAAAACACGGAAGCACGCGAACAAAAGCAATTTGCGGTTACCAGGGTATTGAGAGATTAGTCACACTCTCTTTCTGTGTTCAGAGGTTGAGACGAAGTCTTTTGATGATAGCAATGGCTTCTGCGAGCCAAAGTAACTATCTTTTTCTATGAGGATTGATTATTTTGAAAGCCTGACTAATTTCCACTATATTTATTATATTATTATTGTTTCCTTTAATTCCTAGAGGAACATAGGGCTTCAGCCGTGCGTCTTCACTGCGTTCGGTTCCCTGCTAGAGTTTTCACCTGGCTCCAAGTCTGCCCACATGCTTTCATCTCCTTTTCACATGACCTCCTCCAAGTCACCCTTGGACGACTCACTCGCCGCTTCCCTTTCGGGTTCTACTCGAGCAATGGCTTGTCTAGTGATGTCACTCACTTGATGGTTTCCTCATAGTATGGTCAATCCATCTCCATTTATTCCTGCCTATTTGTTGCACCGTCGGTTCCTGGTTGGTTCGCTGATCGCCAGATATCTCTGGTGCTGATTTTTTCTGGCCGGCCATCTCATCTTAAGTAGTATTGAGCGAAGACAGTTGGCTGTTGATGAAGGTCTGTAGTTTGCTTGAGGTGCTCTTTATGACGCGCCAAGTCTCTGATCCGTATAGTAGTACTGACTTCACATTGGAGTTGAAGATCCGGATCTTATTTTTGATGCTGAGTGTTGTTGACCTCCACACAGACTTGAGAGTAGTGAAAGCTTGTCTTGCTTTTCCGATCCCTGCTTTGATATCCTCGTCAGTTCCGTTCGCCTGTAGTTGAAACGATGCTTCCCAGGTAGGTAAAGGAGGTTGTTTCTTTCAGGTTCCTTCCATTTATGCTGATTGTTGTCAGTTGTTGTTGTTGCTGTTGGTGGTGTTGCCCAGGAATCTTCATCTCTATGTTCACCTGAAGGGAAGACCTATCTTTGATGCTTCTTCTGCCAACTTGTTGCTTTTCGCTTACATATCTTCCAGTTTGTGGGAAATCAGACATCTATCATCGGCGAAGTCCAGATCCTCCAAGTTTTTTGTGTGTGTCCATTTTATGCCTGTTTCCTCATTGCCCGCTGTCTGTCTGCCACATTATCCAATCTACTGCAATCAGGAAAGTCATTGACGATAGTAGGCAGCCAGCTTGTCTTACTCCTGTCCCCATTTTGAAGGATTCCGTAAGTTTCCCGTTGTGGATTACTTGGCATGCAGCATTGTCGTACAGCTGTTGGATGAGATGTATAATTGTCGGTGGCACCCCGTAGTAGCGGAGTAGTTTCCAAATCACCTCTCGATCGACGGTGTCTGCTGAAGGCCTCTTCAAAGTCGATGAAGTTGAGATAGGGAGGTGACTGCCATTCCAGGCTTTGTTCAATGATGATCCACTATATTTATCACGTCAATTAAGTGCCTGGCAATTGCACCTGAGAACGCATTTTGGACGAGGACTCTCACTGATATGCGCGGAAAATGTAGCAGACACTGTCCTCTCAGTCTTTCCTATGTACTTGCTGCCGTAAGTACAGGTGAATTGGTAAATGGAGTTGGAGTTGACATGAGCAGGATATATATCTACTTTTGATTGAGTTAACGAGTATATGGTGTGATAAAGTGGAATGAGCGTGTTGGCGAGAAAAGTTCTTTTCAATGCACCTTCAAGTGTGTTTTCGGTTCTTGTGATTACTTCTTCTCCTTTGTACGCTAGACACATAAAATCTGGTTTCTTGTCAATTATTTCTTGTTTCGGTTTGGGTGTTTTTTTCTTTCCTATATTTTAATAAGAACTTTCGAGGTGTCCATTTTCAATGAGGTTCTTTTCGATGGCTGCAAGTTCTTCGACCTGATCTTCTGAACATGACGTCTTAGCTCTACCGAATAGCGTTTTTATCAGGCTCCGTTTGTAGCCGATTGGGCAAAAGCTGTGATACTTCAGGTATTAGCCAGTCCAAGTTTCTTTCCTACAGATGGATTTCTCAACTGTTTCCTCAATTCTTCTTTTTATGCTGAGATCTAGAAAGCACAGCTGATTGTCACGTTCATGATCTATTGTAAATGCTATGTGAGGGTTTTTCAAACATCATGGATGTGTGATCCATATTGTTGTAAACCACAAACGTGTAGTCGACATACTTGCAGTAATTAGTTGTCCTCCCTATTTCCGGCTTCATTCGTATCTGTTCAAGATGAGCCATGAATATGCTCGCAAGAACAGGACCCAAAGGTGAACCCATAGCCACCTCGTCATTTTGCCGGTACAGCTGGTTGCTGAATCGGAACTGGACGTTCTTTGCGGAAAGATGTAGTGATTTTCGTAGCTCCTTTTCAGGAAGAGGAAGTAGTTCTTAATGCTAGCATATGATTCTCACTGTTTCTTCAATGGGTATGCTAGTAGACAGCGAACAAACATCGTATGATACGAGAAGTTTGTCTGAAATGTTCAGTTGGTCTAATTCTTGTGAAAACTGGAAGGAATCCTTGATATTGTGGATTTCCAACTTTTGTCTAATTCGTTCTAACTTTTGTACCAACCACTTAGCCAGTTTACGGCATGGTAATTTAACCATTGACATTGTAGGTCTCAATGGCATATCAGGTTTGTGGACTTTGGGTTGACCATTCATGAGCGGTAAACATGAACCACTTGCTTTGAGGTCATTATAGGTGCTGTTGTCGATTAGTCCTTCTTTAAACAGTTCCCTGAGGTGCCTGCTTACTTTGTTTTCGAAGGCTGTTGTTGCGTCGTTTCTGGACCCCTCCACATGGAATCTCATTGTATCACTGAGAAGCGTTGTCATTTTGAAGATTTAGTTTCCCCGGTTCATTATTAAGACACCAGAACCGTTGTCTGGTTTAAGCATGACTATCTTATCATTTTTCTGCAGGTTTTTTAACGCTGGCCAATGCTCCTTAGTAAATATTTTTGTCTGTGCAGGAGGAGAATGTGATACTGCTCTATGATATCGACCATTTTAGGCTGAAACCAAACATTTTAATCCTCGTCTAAAGGCTTCATATCTGATAGTTGGTCGTATAAGTACTCAAACTGCGTTTCTGTATTAATTCTGCTGACAAAGGTGTTTGGTATGTGATACTTCTATCCTAGAGACAGAGCTTCGGTTTCGACTCGGTTTAACCTAACTCTATAGTTTGGTTTGTAAGGATTAGTTATGTTTTACGAGTTGATCACGGACTGATATCAGTTAGAGAACCATTGAAAACCAGGGAGTACTGGACAGCTGCTGTTTCATCCTAGTTTGGGAATCATCGGCAGTACGCACCCACTGGGATTCGAACCCGGGACCTTCCGGTTACAAGGCAAGCTCGTATACCATTCAGCCACTGGGACCCGATTCAATGGCTCATGAATTCTAACTTCCACCAATTCGTGATTTTAGCGCCACCTCAACTATTGTCGTTGGTGGAAATCCATCCACACGTGACTTCTAATTGGACCTCACTGGTCACGACTTCTCACTAGAACTGCAGGAAGCTCCAACCTGTAGCAAGTCACTAGCGAGCATCAGAATAATTTTCTATAGTTTGGTTTGTAAGGATTAGTTATGTTTTACGAGTTGATCACGGACTGATATCAGTTAGAGAACCATTGAAAACCAGGGAGTACTGGGGACTGTGGAAATTCTTCATGTAGTTACTCTACTACTAAGGATTTCCTGAGCTTCTTTCTATATGAATTCGCTACCTGTAGTTGTAAGTCTTCCATGAAGTTAATAAACTTTATCCGACACACCAAATTAAAGCTTCCTAGTAAACTGTCGAATTTGTTGGTGTATTTCAGAGATGAATCAATATACGATTTGGTGCTGCAATACAGATTCTTTTGAGTCGGAGGCAATTTGGTCGATCTGACAAGTTTCAGGAATTGACGTGGATAATAATCTGTCTGGAGACACGCCACATAGAACTTAATCCTTGACATTTCTCTCTCTATTCTGCAACGTAACGTCTGTAAATCAAATGAGGAGGTTAATGAACACACTGGTGGCCAATGGAATTTTATTAATAGACAACTTTCTGTTTTCCTCCTGATGAAGATGATTCACATACCAGGGTCTTGATTGTGTTTCTATGGTGAATGTGTATGGGATAAAAGAAGTTCGTCAAATTATTTGAACCTCAGCCGCTTCATCTTCAACGATCAGGTGTTTTATCTTTGCCGATTGAGAGACATGGTGGCCAATTGGGTTATCAAGCGACAAAAGCTTGGCGGCTACTTTGTTCTGTGATTGTATATCTCTCTACTGCCTTCATATCATCATTAATAAATATACCTTTCGGTAGCCTTAAGTGTTATATTCTCCCTTCACTAGATTGGGAGGTATTAAGAACAGTCTGACCACCAGATTAGGTGGGCTAGATCACAGAGTCAACAGGTAGTGTGGCCAAAGCTCAGATCTAGCGGAATATATGTCCACACAACAATCATGAGCGTGATTTCCAATAGAGACCAGCTGAAAACGAGTTCGAATCTGTTCAAGCAGCTCAACTATCTGGTTCCCTGGAAATGTCATTGTATTATTGTTTATAACTTCAGAAGCTTCTAACATAATTTAGAACAACACATTTAAGTGAACAATACTGTTTTCAATTAGATCTCATCAGGCTTAACTTTAACATACATAACTTAACAAATAAAAATTCAAATATAAACCAATCATGGTGTTTTGTCTATAGGATAATACGATGGTGAATATAAATTGTGCAATTAGTCATAATAGCAGTATTGATAATGATAAGAAGAAGAATGAAAAAGTGAGGCAATCTGTGGTAACAGGAATAATTAAAAACAGCATGATTATACAAACAACTGTTCAGGTGGATTATTATTATTATTTCCTTTATTTCCTAGAGGAACATAGGGCTTCAGCCATGTGTCTCCATTGTGTTCGATTCTCTGCTAGAGTTTTCACCTGGCTCCAGGTCTGCCCACATGCTTTCATCTCCTCTTCACATGATCTCCTCCAGGTCACCCTTGGACGACCAACTCGTCGCTTCCCTTTTGGGTTCTACTCGAGCAATGGCTTGTCTAGTGATGTCACTTGCTGGTTTCCTGAGAGTGTGGCCAATCCATCTCCATTTCTTCCTGCCTATTTGTTTCACAATCGGTTCCTGGTTGGTTCGCTCCCAGAGATCTTTGTTGCTGATCCTTTCCGGCCATCTGATCTTGAGTATTGAGCGAAGACATCTGTTAATGAAGGTCTGTAGCTTGTTTGAGGTGCTTTTTGTGACACGCCAAGTCTCTGATCCGTATAGTAGTACTGACTTCACATTGGAGTTGAAAATCCCGATTTTATTTTTGACGCTGAATGATGTTGACCTCCACACAGACTTGAGAGTAATGAAAGCTTGTCTTGCTTTCCCGATCCTTGCTTTAATATCCTCGTCAGTTCCGTTCGCCTGTAGTTGAAACAATGCTTCCCAAGTAGGTAAAGGAGGTAGTTTCTTTCAGGTTCTTTCCATTTATGCTGATTGTTGTCTGTTGTTGTTGTTGGCCAGGGATCTTCATCACCTCCGTTTTCTCTATGTCCACCTGAAGTCCTATCTTCTCTGGATGCTTCTTCTGCCAACTTGCTGCTTTTCACTTGCATATCTTCCAGTTTGTGGGAAATCAGACATCTATCATCGACGAAGTCCAGATCCTCCGAGTATTTTGTGTGAGTCCATTTTAGACCTGTTTCCTCATTGCCCGCCGTCTGTCACATTACCCAGTCTACTGCAATCAGGAAAATCATTGGCGATAGTTGGCAGCCAGCTTGTCTTACTCCTGTCCTCACTTCGAAGGATTCCGTAAGTTTCGCGTTGTGGATTACTTGGCATGCAGCATTGTCGTACAGCTGTTGGATGAGATGTATAATTGTCGGTGGCACCCCGTAGTGGCGGAGTAGTTTCCAAATCACCTCTCGACCGACGCTGTCAAAGGCCTTTTCAAAGTCGATGAAGTTGAGATAGAGATGTGACTGCCATTCCATGCTTTGTTCAATGATGATCCGTAATGTTGCGATCTGATCAATGCATGACTTGTTTCTCCTGAATCCAGCCTGTTCCGGTCGAAGTTTTCATCCAGGTCATGTTTGATTCTCTCCAGGATGATGCGGCTTAGTATTTTGCTTGGGATGGACAGGAGCATAATTCCGCGCCAGTTCTTGCATTGACTTAGGTCTCCTTTCTTTGGTAGTTTGAATAAGTATCTTTTCTCCCAATCCTCGGGTATTTCGCCTTCTTTCCACACTTTCTCCAGTAGTGGCGTCATCAAGTCTGCTGTTGTCTCTGGGTCCACTTTCAATGCTTCTGCTGGTGGAAGTAGTGGATAAAGGCTAGTAAAATCAGATGAACCGATTAAGTAATGTTAGATTGTAAGGGAAGTAAATGAGACACGTTTTTAATAAAGATGTGATAAGATTAAGGGATGATAAGAGAGGGGTTGAAAATATAAGTTAGGGGTGGTGTAGAAGTCATCAGTTGGTTATATCTTAATAGGCCAAGGGAGGGATACTGGCTGTACGAACTTCTTTTGAATACACAGTTTAGGTTTAATAGTTCGAGTGCCTATTGCCTCAGCTGCGTGCAGCAGACGAATACGTAGTCTATTGGAAAGATTCGGTGGGATACGATGAATTACTTTGAAAGCTCTCGTTTTCTCCACTTCATGACTATTATCAAATAAACGTGACAACATGGAGCTACGGATAGTTTTTGTCTGTCCTTTGCCAGACCACGATGGGAGACGTTCACTAACACGTTGGCTAAGCTGTCTAGTAGTACGCCCAACATAACTGTCACGACAGGTGCAGTTGAACTGATAAATGTACATAGATGTGTCAAAAATATCCAGCTTATCCTTTGTTTGCGTCCCAATCATTATAAAATTACATAAACTGGGTAATTCTTTATGGTTAATAATAATAATAATAATAATAATAATAATAATAATAATGGCTTTATTCCAAACAGTATTTGTGGTACAGGTATGGAATTTTCAGCGTTCATTACAATATTGCATCTAATTACCTCATAAATTTTATAAGGATTTAAAAATATAAAGCAACAACAACAAAAAGAAAAAAGAGAAATAAAAGAAATAAAAAAGAACAGCATTGCATTCACATATTTAAACAATGCACCACAGGATATGATATATAAAATTAGTCTGTAATAGAATATATGAGCAACAATATAATAGTAACAAAGAAAGGAGAACAAAAGCTAATGGGAACTATTTGTTAGAGTGCCGCAGTAAGTTGATCGTGTCATGCCTAACAGTTTTCTCATCACATAACAGCTGTGCCAGATAAGGTATTGTGGAGTTTTTATACTTGGTAGTCCTGGCATATAGCTTCCTATAGTTGCTTCTAGTTCTACCAGATGAAATGCAAGGAGAGAGCTGCGTATGGAGAGGGTGTTCGGGGTCTGACAATATAGAATTCGCTAGTTTCTTACATGACATTATATGTCTATCCACAATTGTGTTAACCAGTTGGTTTAACGAAATCCCACTTCCCCTACTAACAGCTTTTAGTGCCCTATGCAGCGAAGCAAAGTCTTTCTTAAGTAGTCCAGGGAAGATTAATGGGGAACAGTAAAGAGGGATGGGTAGAATACAGGAATTGACAAACTGAGAAAGCAAAGACTGCTTTATACCAGACTGCCTAAACTTCCTAACGTAGAACGTTAAGCGAAACATCTTTCTACTCACTAGTAAGATGTGAGAGGACCAGGAAAGATCGGAGGAAATACTCAGTCCAAGGTACTTGACATTAGATGTAGTTTCAACCTCTATGCCGTCAATGATAGTGGGACCATGTGAGCTAGCTAGTTGTTGAAGGTCACTTTTTCGTCTGAAAGTAAAATTTACTACCTGACATTTAGACGGATTCAGCTTAAGACCGTTTGAAGAGGACCACTGACTAATTTCCGAGAGAAAGTTATTTAATATTTAACCAACATAGCCCCAGTAGATAAAGGAAGAATGGAGAATCGCATCAGTATTTACTACTGAATAGAACAAGACTGATACAAGAAGAATGGACATTAAGAAAATAACAAACCTTACACTGACTTCAAGTGCATAGATGGTTAACTGATAAAATTTTCGAGAGTCATGAAACAGGTCCGGATTGGATTCCAGCAGGCGCACTCCTAACCGTGCATAGCTTACTATGCGGTAGCAAGTTAGAAAGAGAGACTAGAAGTGAGGCTAGCAACCCCACACCGTAAGAACAAAAACACCGCTGCTGAAACTGATAAGCATGGAGCTCTATTCTCGACTTTGAACAGAAGGAATGGGAAAAACACCTTGATATCTGCGAGTTGTTCACGGAATGATATCAGTTAGAGAACCAGGGAGTACTGGACAGCTGTTTCATCCTAGTTTGGGAATCATCGGCATTACGTACCTACAACCAGGGCTCGGACCCGGGACCTTCCGCCATTCTAGTCAGGGAACATGAGTTTTGTTTGTTATTACTGTGTGCTGCCGATTAAGTTCTTCCCAGAGTTGAAATCTCCTTCTTGCATTTTTTTCATCAATAACATTCCAGATGACATAAATTAACATTGCTTCAGTGAAGGCATTACTCTCTATATGTATGTACTGGTCATGGCTTTTTGTAAGTCGTATACACTATACAACCATAAAAGTCTATTTAAACAATAAGAAAGGCATATGAAGTTTCCAGAAAGGTTCATGGCGCCAAAGTTAAGGGACATTTCCATGAAAATAGTGAAAAAATAGTGGTAATATCCTGTAAACTTCTCCTTGTGTGTTCTTCTGTCGCGAATGTCGGTTTCATTTGTAACCTAAATATAGTAGTGAAAGATAAAATATCTTTGAAATTTTGTTTATAAATAATTGGCGGCTGTACAACTTAAAATATGCACTACTTAGAAAGGTTTAGACTAGTGAATATGCATTTATACTTAGTAAATAGTTAAAATTCTTTACAATACTTTTAAATTACTTTTTATTTCCAAAGTTATTTAAGTTGTAAGTATTGATAACTACTCTTTGAATGTACCTCCTGTATGGATTTAAACTGAATTCTTGACAGAATGTGAATTTCATCAAGACCACAAGCTCACCAAGATTAATGAGTGCTTAAAGTTCCAGAATTGGAATTCAAACGCCAACTCCTAATGTGCACCATGGATGTGCGATTCCAGTTTGACAACACTCTTTACTGCCAAATGGATGGTGTAGCTATGGACAGCTCACTTAGCCTCGTTTGAGCAGATATATTCATGTCAAACCTTGAAAGAACAAAGTTGAAGCATATAATCGAAGCATATATAAACAACTTGTTATTGTCGACATGACGACATATTTGTAGTGTGCAACAATGAAAGTCATGCTTTCTACCTACTCAGATTATTCAACGACGCACATACAAATATTTAATTTACCATGGAACATGAAAATAATGGAAAGTCCCATTTCCTCGACATTGCCAAGCAACGCCTTGAAGAAGTCAATTTGCCCAAAGCCTATATGGATAGGACAATACCTGCATTTTAATAGTTTTTGTCCAAAAAGCTTTAAACGTGGACTAGTCAAGACTAGGAGATATGATCTATAGAGAAATTAGAAGAAGAATTTACGTTTCTCGAAAGGATTTTGAAATGCAACGGTTACCCTCAAAAGTTCATTGACAAGTATGGAAGATCTGAAATCTCAAATGTCAAGCAAATCACAATGGAGAAAAAGCCTATCTACATTCAGCTTGATTATACAGGTGAAAATATCACAGCAATTGTCAACAGAAGATTGGGAACGTCTCTAGACAGAGCCTATCCTATAGCTAAGGTCGTTACTGTCTATCAAACAACTTGCTCTTTGGTGCAATCAAAAGTCGATAGATATCCTTCTCATGTTAACTCCAACTGTATATACAATATTAAAAGTATCTACGGGAGCAGTTACATTGGAAGAAAAAAAACAAGGGCATACCTCCTACTTTCTAAACATATACCAAAAATTTTATGTCTAAAGGGAATAAATGCTTTAAACAGTGCCATTGCCAGGCACCTTGACATGGGTTCTGAGGTAGACGTCACAAGATCGTTCAAAATTATCAATAGGCAAAAGGGTTCAATTTTCCTTAAGTTTGCCAATGAACTCTCCATCAGGTTCCTGAAATCCGATTCATGCGTTCAAAGGGAAGCAGTTAACAGTCTTTTCTTGCCCTGGTAACTGAATATTTTCAACCTCTCTTCCACCTGATTACGTAACGCCGAAAGTTTCCATTGTGTATGATCATTATTGTTCGGGATAAAGTGTTTATTATTACTGTATGTATTATTATTGTATGCATATATTGTGCGTCAGCGACACAGCGGTAAAATGCTCACCAACCACGCAGGTAGTCTAGGGTTCGATCCCCGGCTGACGCACTCCTTCACCTCGGTAATCCAGTAATAGAAAATGTTAATCGGGTAGAAACTATAATCAAATTAAATAAGCAACTGAGTAACGTAATATAATTAATGGGACTGAGTAGAATCTGACTAAAATTGACCAAAAGCCAGGTTAACAGCAGTGTCAATGAGACGCAGAAATTTAATAGGGGGAAGAACATAAAATATTACAATTAAAAACCACAAAAAACAAGAATTACGAATCCAGAGGTAAAAAGACCATGTCCATTGTAGATTTAATGACTGAACAAACTTCTTTTGCATGCAGAGTTCCGAACTTAACATTTTAATTTCCATTGCTTCTGAGGTTTGAAGAAGTCTGATTGGTACTCATTTAGCAAGATTCCCAAGTATTCGATAGATAACTTTGAAGTTGGTTTGTGGATTGGCGTGGTGTCCAAGTTCGATCAGGTATTCCAGCATAGAGCTGTGGCGGGGGGAATTTTTTTGTGGCGTAGGCCTAATCGATTTTGTGATAAAACGTTCTGTGTAGCCGTTTTCAAGTAGCTCCTCTATCACAGTGTCGCGGCTGCAAATGCTGCGGATTCTGTGGCTCAGAAAACGGATCAGGTTTCGTTTTGTATATAGAGGCATCCAACTATGAAAATTAGTGAGTTGTCGGTTCCCTGTCGGCTTTCTGCAGGTCGATCGTTTTAGTGTTCCATCTTGTTCACATCTTGTTAACTGAAGGTAAAGGAAGGAAATTTTTTCATTTCAGAATCCTTCTCTAAATGTGAATTGAATTGCAGGAGGACAGCTGTTGAAAAAGTCCAGGACACCCTCCTAATCCTCCTCATTATTGGAGATAATTAAAGTATCGTTAATTATTTATCAGCAAAATAATCTAAATTTCTTTCCAGTTGAACATCGAGTGAGAATCAAATTTTAGAGTGAAGTCGATGTTTGCGTGGGCATTATTGAAGGTTTGGTGCATGTTACCAAGATCCAAATTTTCATCACAATCAATGAAAGTATCATCTACGTATCTCGTGTAGAGATAAACGTCATTGACTATTGGTAAGAAGAAATCACATTCTAGGCTAGTCACAAAACAGTAGACCCATAGGAAATCCTAGAGGAGAACCCGTTTCTATCCCATCTATCCCCTGCGATCCCTTCCTGGCCGACTGTTTTTATGACTAACCTAGAAAACAATTTCTTATCAGTAACATTCAGTGAGCTTCGTATCTATGAGAACACATCAACCACAACTTCAATGTTTTTGACGAGAATATGGATCTCAGAAACTTTCTCCAGACCTTCAATTTAAACCTATGTTCAGTTACACTTCAAAAGTTAAAAAAAAAATCACTTCTAACGTAGGTATTTTCATGTCGAATCTAATCTAAATTCCACACTTGTTAATACTCATTAGTATGACATATTTGCGACTATAAGTTGATTGATGGTTTTTTTGAATGATTCACTATTAAAGATAAAGTTTTTGCCATTAAAGTATTCACTGTGAAGGACTAAGCTGCTTTATGCCTAGACGATAATGTACACAGTTAGTCTGCATATACACTAAGTGTGTATGTAAGTGGATTTGTGAGATTTCGACAATATTTACTTCTCTTCTAACAGTATATTGTAGAGGTGAAAACATTCTATTAGCTATAACAAAAACCCATATTTAATGTGTTGATTGAAGTCTAAGTGAAAGTCCATGTCGTGGCAGGATTCTAAGAAGCGACTTACAGGTTTCTAGGCTGGAATTCTATCAGTGGATCTTTGAGACACAACTACTAGCTAGGTCCTCCAATCTAAGGCTATCTGTGATAGTCTCCCTGTCAATCAAAAACCTTCTCCACTACTTCTAATTCAATAGGACTAAGACTGGCAAAAATAGAAGTCTTGAATGAAATCAAGCTACTGAAAGCGGGTATGGTAGCAGGAGCGGACAAAATTCAATCTGAAAACGGATCCAGAGACTGCAACGCATGGTCTCACGTCATTACTGCAAAAATTACTGAGTGAAAGAAAGGCTACCTTGTCAAAATACAAAAGATAGGCGGCTTACGCCTCTGCAAGCACTGGCACGCAAATACGCTCTTGTCCACACCAAGTAAAATATTAAGTCCCTGACATCCTGGAGAGACTGAAAGGTTCACTGGATTCAGAACTCCGCCCACCAGAACAAGTTGGATTCAGAAAAAGTAAACCATGTGAGGATCAAATTGCAGTTTTACACATCACCATCATAGAACAGAGCATAGAATGGCAGTCAAATCCCTATCTGAATTTCATCGACTTTGAAGAGGCCTTCAGCAGTGATGACCATTAATTAATTTAGAAACTACTTTAACACCACGGAGTGAAGTGCCTGAAATCTTTATCAACCTCATTCCATATCTGTATGACAATGGCAAGTGTTAGGTGATCAACAACGGAAAACTCAGAGAAGCCTTTAATGTGAATAATAATAATAATAATAATAATAATAATAATAATAATAACTTTTGCTTTATTCCAAAAACAGTGCTATTGATACAGTAAGGAATTTTCAGCATTCAGTACAATATTGCATCTAATTTACTCAAAACGACAAAAAAAACATTACATAATAATAATAATAGCAAAACGTTGTTATAGCAGCTATGTAGCAAATTAGGGTGTGCGATAAGGAGAAAAATATGCATAAAGTATAAAATTATAGTAATAATAGTAATAACAACTGAAATAAAATAGCAAAGTTATAATTAAACGATAGAAAGAGTGACACCATAGAATTACAGAAAGATGAAAGATGAAAGGGTCGATTCACTTTGCTAATTACATAGTAACTTATATGCTTCATGTCTAACAGTGTCTTCATCACATAAAATACAGAAGTAAGACAAGACTAGCTGTCTATTATTATTAGTGTATCATTTAATTCCTAGAGGAACATAAGGCTTCAGCCGTGCGTCTCCATTGCCTTCAGTTCTCTGCTAGAGTCTTCACCTTCTCCATGCCCGCCCACAAGTTTTCATCTCTTCACATGACCTCCTCCAAGTCACCGCTGCACTGACGACCAACTCACCGCTTCCCTTTCGGGTTCCACTTCGATCAATGGTTTGCCTAGTGATGTCACTTGATGGTTTCCTCAGAGTATGGCCAATCCATCTCCATTTATTCCTGCCTATTTGTTTCACAATCGGTTCCTGGTTGGTTCGCTCCCAGAGATCCCTGTTCCTGATCTTTTCTGACGGGCCATCTGATCTTGAGTATTGAGCGAAGACAATTGTTAATGAAGGTTTGTAGTTTGTTTAAGATGCTCTTTATGACGCGCCAAGTCTCTGATCCATAAAGTGTAGCACTAACTTCACATTGGAATTGAAAATCCGGATCTTATTTTTGATGCTGAGTGTTGTTGACCTCCACACAGACTTGAGAGTAGTGAAAGATTGTCTTGCTTTTCCGATCCCTGCTTTGATATCCTCGTCAGTTCCGTTCGCCTGTAGTTGAAACGATGCTTCCCAGGTCAGTAGGTAAAAGAGGTTGTTTCTTTCAGGTTCCTTCCATTTATGCTGATTGTTGTCTGTTGTTGTTAGAGTTGCTGTTGGTGGTGTTCCCCAGGAATTTTCATCACCTCTGTTTTATCTATGTTCACCTGAAGTCCTATCTTTGATGCTTCTTCTGCCAACTTGTTGCTTTTCGCTTGCATATCTTCCAGTTTGTGGGAAATCAGACATCTATCATCGGCGAAGTCCAGATCCTCCGAGTATTTTGTGTGAGTCCATTTTATGCCTGTTTCCTCATTGCCCGCCGTCTGTCACATTACCCAGTCTACTGCAATCAAGAAAATCATTGACGATAGTAGGCAGCCAGCTTGTCTTACTCCTGTCCTCACTTCGAAGGATTCCGTAAGTTTCCCGTTGTGGATTACTTGGCATGCAGCATTGTCGTACAGCTGTTGGATGAGGTGTATAATTGTCGGTGGCACCCCGTAGTAGCGGAGTAGTTTCCAAATCACCTCTCGACCGACGCTGTCAAAGGCCTTTTCAAAGTCGATGAAGTTGAGATAGAGAGGTGACTGCCATTCCATGCTTTGTTCAATGATGATCCGTAATGTGGTGATCTGATCAATGCATGACTTGTTTCTCCTGAATCCAGCCTGTTCCGGTCGAAGTTTTCGTCCAGGTCATGTTTGATTCTCTCCAGGATGATGCGGCTTAGTATTTTGCTTGGGATGGACAGGAGCATAATTCCGCGCCAGTTCTTGCATTGACTTAGGTCTCCTGTCTTTGGTAGTTTGAGTAAGTATCCTTTCTTCCAATCCTCGGGTACTTTGCCTTCTTTCCACACCTTCTCCAGTAGTGGCGTCATCAAGTCCGCTGTTGTCTCTGGGTCCATTTTCAATGCTTCTGCTGGGATTCCATCTGGTCCTGCTACTTTTCCAGGTTTTAGCATCTTGATTGCCTTCAGGACTTCTGATTTCGTCGGGGGGTTGGTGTTCACTGGTAGTTCTGCTTCCGTTGTTGGTATTGTTGGGTGCGTTGTAGATGGTGGTCGATTTAGGAGTCTTTTGAAGTGTTTAGCCCAGTGTTTCCTTTGCTCCACTTCTTTGGTGAGTGGCTTTCCGTTGTCATCCTTCACCGGCTTGATTTGTGTCAAACGTTTGCCCGATAGGTACCTAGTAGTTTGGTAGAGTGTTGCGAGGTCTCCTTTGCCTGCAGCTTGTTCTGCTTCATTTGCCATGGTTTCATAATACTTTCTTTTGTCTTCTCTGGCACTCTTCTTTACTATTTTGTTCAGTGTCTTGTAGCTTGAATTCAAATCCTGTTTTTGTTGCTCATCGGTGCACTGGAGAATCTTTTGTTTCACCATCCCTCTCTCTTCTATTAGCCTCCAAGTGTCCGTGGTGAGCCACTGTTTGTCCTGTCTCTTTTTTCTGCCTAGAACTTCCAAGCAGGTTCGACTCCACACTGTCTATTATCAGCAACTATATTACTAACTGTCGTGGACTGGATTATGCGAATGACCACATGTAAGAAGAGAGAAGACAAGAATACGCTCGATGAACAGGAAGAGTCTAGGAGATTTCAGCTTCTTGGACGATTTTAAATATAGTGTCACCTAGATTCAAAGACTTACAGGCGAAAATCAACAAACTACCAGAAGAATCAGGCAGCGAAGACACAGCTTCGAATGAATGTAGAGAAGAAAACATTGACGAAAATAATCAACCAGTAACAATAGGAAACACCAATTACTGTCAGCGGGAGAAATTTCAATGAGGTCGCCGCCTTCACGTAGCTGGATACGCAGCATTGTTTCAACCACTTGTAGTCGGCATGGATGAAGATGTGAAAACCAGAGTTGGAAAGGCAGGACAGGCCTTCGTCAGTCTGAAATCAGTGTGGAAGTCTTCTGCAGTAACTCAGAGAGCATAAACAACAAAATTCGGACTTTCGTCACCAAGTACCGCTTGCTCCAAACAGCAGAGGCTATTGCAATTCGCCTCAAACAACCAGCGCTGTGTGTCCAAAAGAAACAAGTCCAGTCCCTATTACTGCTCTGGCCCTCAGTAGAGACTATAAACTCATGAATTTGCACTATTACCTTTCCTAGTTCTTCTGACATTCAGTTTATTTTATGTTGATGCTGTTCAGCTGTAATTTATCAATATTATTGATTTGATGTTCATCATCATCATCAGTCCCTTGACTTTCGTCGTGGGGGTGCTATGACAGTTCGCGCTATCAGTCTTCGCCATTCTTCTCGGTTTAATGCTATTTTCTGTAGCGTATCCAAGGGCATTTCAGTCCACTCTTTTATGTTGTCAAGCCAGCTCTTATTCGGTCGACCTCTCTTTCGTGCTCCTCCTACTGTGCCTTGTAGAATCGTTTTGGACAATGTGTCATGTCTTACCGTGTGGCCGAACCATTGTAGTTTCCGTTTCTTTACGATTGAAAGGAGTGGTTCCTGTTTTCCTGCCAGTCTATGGACCTGGTGTAAGACATATTCATTAGTTTTCCTTTCAAGGTAACTTATTCCTAGGATCCTTCTATAGCTTTTGTTTTCGAAGGCTTGTATTCTTCTTTCTGTCTCTGCATTCAGGGTCCAGCTCTCACATCCATATAGGAATACAGAGAGGACCAGTGACGAGTAGAGTTTCATTTTTGCTGAGACGCTGATGTTGCTCTTCTATATTTTCCCTAACTTGGACATGGTGGCAGAGGCTAGGTTTAGTCGAATTTTTATTTCCTTAGTGGACCTTCCATCTTTTGTTAGGGTAGACCCAAGGTATTTGAAAGTTTCAACCTCTTCTAATACATGTCCATCAAGTCTGATACATCTATCTGAGTTGTTTCCTCCGTTAATGAGTATTTTGCTTTTTTCTGTGCTGATTTCCATGCCCACAGATTTGGTTGCAACATCAAGTCTTGAGGTGAGGTCCTGAACTTGATCAATGTTTTCCCCAATGAGGGCTATATCATCAGCAAATCTGAGGTTGGAAATTGGTCTTCCGTTTATGCTAAGTGTCGGTGTAAAGTCATGTAGGGTTTGTGTCATAATATGTTCGAGGAATAAATTAAAGAGGACTGGTGAGAGAATGCACCCTTGGCGTACTCCTATAGTTGTTCTGAAGAACTCGCCAGTTTGATTATTTAGAGATACTGCACTACTAGATTTGTTATATAAAGACTTAATAACCTCAATTATGTTTTTATCTATATTGTAGTTATTCATGACTTGCCATAAGCCTTCGTGCCACACACGGTCAAAGGCCTTCTTAAAATCGATAAAGTTGTGTACTAGCATTTTTTGATGTTATTTAAACATTAATTTCGTTCATAAGACTAATTCATTCATTCATTATAATGTATATATAATTGTAGAACCTGATGATGAATTTATCGAAAAGAGTACTCTTTGTTCCGTGTCTATTCTTTTGAAAATGTTAAGTCAGTCAGTTCTTCTACATAGGTCAGAAACCTAGCGTCCGCGTCAAGAAAAGCAGGCATTTCTAACAGGCTGCTGCAGGCTTTTATCAACATCTTCCCCCTTTGATGGCTTCATATTGAAGACCAAATGTCTGCCTATAAAGAATTAGCAACTAGAATATCTTGCATTTTACGAACCAACCAAGAGCTAATTACTCAACAAATATGTAAGAGAAAATGGAGATGGACCGGACACACGCTGCTTGCCAGGCCTTCGAGTGGAATTTGAATGGGAAGTGATGAGTTTGGCGTGGGTGGGTTCGAGGGTGACATGGAAGAGATTGTGTCTTACGGAAGGAAGAGATGAGAGACTGCTGGTGTTTGTGGAGCCAGCTAAAAGGGGATCTTAGAGAATAGGACATAGTGGAGATGTCCTGTGGAAGCCTGATGTTCCATTTGGAACTCAGGGGAATAATAATACTAATAATTATAAGACTGATAAAAGAAGAAATAGGTTCATAAATGGATAGTAGAAAATCTCGTAGTTCTACTCGTAGAGGTGTTGATTAGTGATTCACAAGTCAGAGTTTTCATCCAGCTTCAGTCATCAAGTATTAGGTCAGTGTGGCCATAGTTTTACTGTCAAAACAAATATTAAGTTTTATTATTCTGTTAGCTTAGTCGTCACTACAAGCTCAGTTATATGGTTTGTTTATGCAACTGAATTATACATTTACATGAATTCAATTCTCAAAAAGGAGCATCGCCCATTTATCGATTGCATAAACAGAACAGTTAACTGTTGTATAGAATCTCTGTTGTAACAATGTTCGAGCAGCAAGAGTTATCAGGTGAATATATCAATAACAAGAGTAGTTTTATTGTATATCTCAGCTAACTGTAGCGACGTCTTAGTCCGTTGCTATGGTTGTGGTTTAATGACAAGTTTTACTTTCGATATGCTTTTAAAATGAAATTTTTTGTAGTAAACAATTTTTTTTTCTGACGTACATATTATCGCTGGCATCATATTCTTGGACTGTGGCGTTACATTTACTGCTTTTTTATCACAAAATCTCTCTTGATACTGATATCTGCGCAATATAATGAATGGATTAAAGGAGGTAGGAAGTGAAAAATGTAAACGTATATTATTGATGAGTTTTCTGGCGTATTTATTGAAACACTCTGATACCCATTGGATAAAGCAGGTGGCGATACTTCAAAAAAGAGATATGCGATATAAAACCTCTTTTTGTTTTATTTGATTCTTGTAGAAATAGTTTTAATTCTCCCTCGTTGCGAAGATTTGTTTTTACTGATTTTCAGTACATGTAGTGAACCTGAGAAACTTTTGAACTGTATAGCTGCCGAATGGCACCGTTGAGGTGATTTGATACTTTTTTGATGTGAGTTATTGGTGTTGAATAGGCCCTGCAGATTCTGGTGAGCCAAAAGCGTCTAGTGACATTGCTGAAACATAATTTTGAACTGCGCATCACTCGTGGAAGTTTGGAAAGCTACAGACTGACTGACTGGTTCCAACGTAGAACTTTGCACAAATGGGAAGCAGTCCAAGTTTCCACGTCCCACGCAGCACACAAAGGTAGAGAAGAGAGTAGAGAGAGATTCGAAAGAGATAAAATAAGCAGAAGTGTGATGGAAAGGGAATGGTAATATGGAAGAACAATAGACTTTTATAGGATATGATGGATCGTAAAGAGTGCTAGCATCTGCGCCACCCATTGAGAACAAGGATTTTGGGCCACATTACCAATTGTCTCCAGCTGCCGCCTTTGATTCTTACCAACCCGAGGACCCCAACCAGCTAGCCAGCTAGTCTACACCTCCGCACGTGGTTGAATTAAACTGACTGTTATGGATTTCATAAGCTCGTGAAGTCATGTTTTGGTTTGACCACCATTAGTCAACTCTTTTCCAACCTTATCCATACTCTGTCAGTGGCTAACATTTTCCCTCGAGGAATGCGATGGCTACGCCACGCATGTGTAACACACGCCCTAAACATCCCAGCTGGTGTAACTTCACAGTCTTGTCGATTGATTTCCCCTCCTTTACCTAGCACTTGACGCCTAACCTCAATGTTACTCACCTTATTATACAACTTAACACGGGAGATAGAATGCAGACACCTATGATCAAAGACAGCTACCCAGGCTTTTTATGTCTTTCACTTTCCCACAGCCATAAATGAGGACAGAGCGAACTGCTGAGTAGCAGACACGTCCTTTGATCGACAGCCAGCCAGATATCACGTCTACTAAGCCAGAGATGGAGTAATTTGGCGTATGCCAAACGAGCCTTCTGTATCTGTGGTGAGATTTCTTCAGCGAGCAACCCGTTGATGGGGCTGATGCAAATCCTCAGATAAGTAAAGTGGTCAACATTCTTCACAACTTCACTCGCTATCTTGAAGCTAGGAGTGGGTCAATGTAATGCATTCCTGTAGCATCATCTTACATTTGAAAGCAGGAGCCAATCGCATGCAGAACATTCGAAGATTGCTCGCTGCTCAAGGTGTTCGGAAGACTCTTCATTTTGTCAGTGCCTTCACCCAGAAGGGCTATATCACCCGCATATTCTAAGTCAACAAAGCTACTATTTCCTAGTGGTAACAAGTCAATCCCTGATTCGCTGAAGTCAGTCATGTTTAAGTCCATTAGTACATCTATGATGTAACTAAACAGAAGGGGGAATAGTGGGCATCTTTGAGAGAGAGAGAAGAACATGTTTATTCGTTTCATGGGTTTTAGTTATTAAATACAACCAGCTATGAATTCTAATTCCTGTCAACTCTTGTCAACCTTGAAACAACATTTCATAAAAAAGAGGAAAGCAATTAAGTTTCTTTCAGTTGTCAACTGACAATTATATATATATATATATATATCAGTGAGGATGTGTAATCATCACCTAGGAAACAGTTTGTACTCTTCTACCTATTAGTGCTAATTTAATTCTGTTGATTGGTTTGTGGAAGAGTCTTTGCTGATGATATCTTAATTTTTCTTTTCTAAGGAATATCATCAATGCATTTCATGAGTGGCTTTTAACATCTCTGATGAAGAAAGCAAAATAAGTAAAGAAGTACAAATGGTGTCTGGAGAATGTTAAACTATCGTAGCCAAAAACACAGTGACCTTGAACAACCAATCAGAATTCAGATAGGAAAAAGTTGCATAATCGTTGAAAAAAACACACTAAAGAACTTTGCAAACTTGATATTACACACTTTATAGTTTATGTGTTGTAAGAATGTCCCCAAGTCGATACACTAATGAGCTATGGAGAAATCGTACCATACGCGATATACCCATTCATCCAGATGACTGTAGGTTATGGTACTTTGATATCCATTGATATTTCTCACGTTATTCTGCAACCAACGCCTAACTTTAACCCTAACCGTAGATCCTAAATCTTAATCTTAATAGCCATAACCCTACCTAACAGCATGGATTTGCAGAAGAAATACCTAGTAAATACGCAGAATACTATATCCATCCTCTCCAAGTTCAAAAAGGTAGGTATGATTTGATTTGGAATGACCTTTCATAGCATTTCGTGTGTCTGGTCGGTTCTTGAAGGTCAACTTTTTAAAGACCACAACTTTGGCTATGATAATTTAACTTCGCTGGTGTCTGTATTCTTTATTAGTCATTGTGATAAGCTTCAATAACTAGATTCTTTCTCCATATTATTATTATTTCATTTATAAATATACAGAAGTTTCTATTATTGATTCGAATATCACTAGTGAATGATTATTGCGTTGCGTGTTGAGCGGAAACGAAATTACGAGAGAGAGTAAGTCAATTAGATATGCATATATGCCGTTGTTGCTTCTGCTGTTGTGAATTTTTTCTCCTAAACTTTCCTTGAAACTTGCTAATGAACAGTTTACTTATTCAATCAAGAAGAAGAAGGTGAAGTAAATGAACAAAAAGTAAAAATATCCAAATCCATCAGTAAGTCCAATATAGGTAAATATAAACTTGTGATTCACAAATGTTATGAATTAGTTAGTATTTTTAATATATTTATGCGTTGAAGTTTCTGCAGCAATTTGGTTAAGTTTTGGGGGTGGAGTTGCCAGCGCCACGCCCCAACCCTCTCTCTCTATCCGGGCTTCGGACCGGCTAGAAAACTAGCGAGCTAGTAATCTAGGCGAGGTTACAAGGATATTCTGAACCGACGTAAAGAACCTAGAAGACTTGGATTTTGCGAATGATTTGTGTTTGATGTCACACAAAATCGAAGACTTACAGGCGAAAACCGACAAACTGGTCGAAGAAGCGGCCAGAGAAGACAGGACTCCAGGTGAACATAGACAAGACGGAGATTATGAAAATAACCAACAAACCAACCAACAACAACAGCAACATCCACCGCCAATCACCATCAACCGGGGGAGGGATTTGAAAGAGGGAGCATTGTCTCAACTACACGAGGAACGGACGAGGATGTCAAATCGAGAATAGGGAAGGCGGGAAACACATTCATCAACCTGAAACCAATCTGGAAATCTTCGTCACTCAACTCAGCATCAACAACAAAATTCGGATTTTCAATACAAACGTCAAGTCAGTCAGTTCTTCTATACGGATGGATCAGAAACTTGGCCAGCGGGTCACAAAGAATATTTCCAACAGCCTGTTGCAGACCTTTATCAACAACTGTCTTCGCTGGCTCTATACTGAAGATCAGATGGCCGGGAAGAACAAGAACCAACAAGAAACTATGGGAACAAACAAAACAAGAACCAATCGCTCAACAAATATGCAGGAGAAAGTGGAGATGGATTGGACACTCGCTGAGGAGGCCGCTGGGTGACATCGTGCGTCAGGCCATCACTCGATTGAAACTCAGAAGGGAAGCGGCGAGTGGGACGTCCAAGGGGTGACATGGATGAGATCGTGTGAAGAGGAGTTGAAACAGTATGGACTAATATGGTTGCAGGTGAAAAGTACGGTAGGAGACATAAGCAAGTAAAAACGTGTAGTTGAAGCCCTGCGTTCCACTAGGAGCTCAAAGGAACAGTATTAATAATAATGTATTAGTTAAGAAATAAACTTGAACTATAATTTCTATAGTCGGTTTGTTACGGTTAGTTTTGCTTTTACGAGTTGATCACGGATTGATATCGGTTAGAGAACCATTGAAAGCCAGCACTGGAGTACTGGACAGGTGTTTCATCCTATTTTGGGAATCATCGTCAGTACGCACTCACAAACAGGGTTAGACCCCAGGACCTTCGGGTTACAAGGCAAGCTAGCTCGTAGACCATTCAGCCACTGGGACCTGATTCAGTGGCTAATGAATTCTAGCTTCTATGGTTCTCTAACTGATATCAATCTGTGATTAACTCGTAAAAAAAACTATTCCTTGCAAACCAACTATAGAAAATTAATCTGATGCTCGCTTGTGACTCGCTACAGGACGGAGTTTCCTGGAGTTCTAGTGAGAAGTCGTGAACAGTGAGGATGGACGGATGTCCCATCGACGACATTGGTCGGGTCGTGCTAAATCATGAATTGGTAGAAGTTAGAATTCATGAGCTGGCCATTGAATCAGGTCCCAGTGGCTGAATGGTATACGAGCTAGCTTGCCTTGTAACCGGGAGGTCCTGGGTTCGAAACCTGGTTGTGAGTGCGTACTGCTGATGATTCCTCAAAACTAGGATGAAACAGCTGTCCAGTACTGCCTGGTCTTAAATGGTTCTCTAACTTATATCAATCCGTGATCAACTCATAAAAACTGAACTATAATTGCTACAAGTATTAGCATAGAAAACAAAAATGGAGCAGAGAATATCCTTTTCGATAATTTCCTCTTCTGGCTCTACAATTATGCACAAAATATTCCGAACACAATCCTGCTTAGTGGTTAAGCAAGGGAGAAACAAAGTCCATTGATAGCTTTATTCTATCTCATCTTATGGAAAGAGAACACAAGATTGATTGATGATAACGAAGCGGCTTTCAAAATTATCAACCTCATACCAACTAATCTTAACTTTACTCTTAATAGTTCGTCTACTACATATATTACTGCGGCTGGCTGTTGGGATCTCTACATTAAGGAAACTAGCTTATGTATCCTAAAAGAAGAAGTTGGTTCAGACGCTTTCATCATCCCCATGGCCATTAAGGTTTTGATGATCCTCAAGGTGTTGTGAAAATTTCTTTAATTTTATTTGGCATTCTATTTGCTATTACAATTTTTTGCTTGTTATAACTTAAGCGTCTTTCTTGAACGGTAATTTCATTGAACTTAACAAATCGATAGTATTTAAAAACACCAATATTGTTAGTGACGATTATTCTACAACATTCTCTGTGTATAAATATATATATATATAAATGGTTGTAACGGAGTGTTCGTGATTTTTTTGGTATTTGTTTTAACTAGAATGAGCCTCAAGATAACTGATCACTCGGAAATACTCCCCGCACTGAGTAGATACATAGAATTCAGATTTAACTGGGACAAGTGACACAAAACAACCTTTGTTCTTCAAAATACAGAATATATCTTCGATTGGACGCCAACTGTTGCCATGAGTCTAGGTGTTTTGTTTGTTGCAGAATAAATTCTATCAGTCCGGTTTGCAATGTAGCCATAGATCAGTGGTAACGTCTCTGATTGCAACACTGGGTGACACGTGTTTGAATCTTGCACGGGAAATGAGTTGATTCGACACCATAGATACGCCTTGCTGACCGGTGAGCGCCAACAAGCCCAAAACCTAAGTCAGGTAGGACTTCCTGGTGACTGCCTCAAACAATCTAATAACAGAGTATATCTATCGTTTACAAATCAACATAAATTTAAACATAATTCTGTAATCAATATCTGATTGATTACATTAGTCATGCCTTTACAGTTGACAATGATAGTTAGTGCATACTAATTATATATATATATATATAGATACGGAGCGGTGTCTGTTAGCTAACCATTATTAGCCGATGACTATTGGATGATGTGTCGGCCCTGTGTGTGGAACTCTTCATCAGCACGCGCTAATCACCATCTTAGGCATTGAACTCACTTTCTTCAGATTACGAATCAAACTGCTCTGTTATTCAACCACTGACTTGAGATCCAGTAATCTGTTAATTCAAACTACGGGTACTTTGTGATTTAGTACTCCTGGCAACAATTGCCAGTGCTGTGCATTTACTTCACAGTGAAAATAAACGATTTTTTTGATTTTTTGATTTTGATTTTACAGCTTGATTCCACACCGTATTTTCAGTACAAGTATGGAATTTTCAGCATGGATATCGGTAGCCCAAATGCAGGCCGACCATAGATATCGGGTGTGCGCCGGCAGGGGATCGAACCCCGGACCAAAGAAAGGGAGGACCGTGAGGCCTCCCCACTGACAGAAACTACACGCCCGATCGCACCCGATTAGGGTCCGTCGCGAGTTTCAACCCACCGAGGTGCAATGGTGAGCCTCTACCCGGGGTCAGAGCATTCTTGATCACCCTGAACCCGGCGTCAAGTTGACGATATGCTTTTAGTTCACTTACTGAATTCTAAACGTGCTCCTCTAGATTTTGATCCTACTTGAGGTAATGGATGCGTAATTCTGGAGAGTAATAGTCTTATGGACTTAGAATATGTAGATGACATAATCCTGTTAGGGGAGGATGCTGACAAAATGCAGAGTCTTCTGAACACCTTGAGCAGCAATCTTCCTATGTTTGGCATGCAACTGGCCTCTGTAAAATGTAAGATGCTGCTACAGGACTGGACTACGTCAACTCCCAGCTTAGTGATAGGGAGTGAAGTGATAGAACATGTTGACCACTTCACCTATTTGGGAAGTTGTATCAGCACCAACGGATTGATGGGTGACGAAATCTCAGCACGGATCCAAAAAGCTCGAACTGCTTTCGCTAACTTACACCATCTCTGGAGTAGGCGTGACATCCGGCTATCAACCAAGCGACGTGTGTACTGCTCAGCAGTTCACTCCGTCCTTCTCTATGGCTCTGAAACATGACCAATACGAGTTGAAGACATGAAAAGGTTGACTGTTTTTGACCACAGATGTTTACGATCTCTTTCTCGCGTTAGGTGGTATAATAAGGTAATTAATGTTGACATTAGGCGTAGAGTGTTGGGCAAGGAGGGAAAATCAATCGAAGAGGCTATAAAGTTACATAGATTGAGATGGCTAGGTCACGTGCTGCGCATGCCTAACCATCGCCTCCCTCGACGGTCATTACTAGCTGATATAGGTGCAGGTTGCAAAAGAGTAAGCGGTGGCCAAACAAAAACATGGCCTCATCAATCCATGAAATCCCTGACAGTTAAACTGAGTCAGGTAGGGAGATGCAGACTTCCGGGTTAGGGCCCGCCGTCGGGACTCTAAGAATCAATGGCTGGAGACAATAGGTGACATGGCTCAGAATCGTTGTCAATGGCGCAGATGTATTCAGTCTCTGTAATCTTTCATATTCCTTTCTACCATTACTCATTCTGTTTCACTCTTATACTTGTCAAAACTCTATTGATTCTCTTCACTCATCTTCTTGTCTACCTTTGTGTGGTGTTTGGAACGTGGCAATTCGAATTGCTGCACTTCGGTGCCAAGTTCTATACTGAATCCAGACCAGAGAATTCTGGAGAGTTATAAACTAGAATGAAACAAATATTTAGGAGATTTACAAATGTCAGTTCACGGTAAAATGTAAATTGAAATTATAACACTCACAATTAATGGTATACAAATCATACCACATGGGAGTATATGGTACTAGATATACTGTCAAACATAGATTAGATCTGAAGTGGAATAAAATGGTTCGATAATGAGTGTCTATACTAATCAACTAGGGGTATTAATCACCTTATGAGTCACTTTATTGTAATTCAGTAAATCATGCTGTCATATTGAGAACTCAATATTCAGCGAAAAGACACTTCTTGATTTAGTTGTGTTCTCTGAAGAGCTTGTTGATTTAATTACCAAACTTTCGTTGTCCACCTACTAGGCGACATCTTCAACCCACCTTTTAGTATGAAATGAACTTATTTGAACCATCTCTCCGTGAATGCTAATACACTTGTATCTCTCTACTGACAACCATTGTCCCCATTCATCCTTTGTTAATTTACATCTGTATCGATTATTTTTATTGACTCGGAGTTTGAACTTTCTTCTCGAGTGATGTATTTTTTATAAGTTGATAAATTCGATCTATTATAATTAATGCATTTGTTAATCGCTGATTCATCTGAGTACTAGGCTTCTAAAAATTCCCTGACTGCATTTTTGGTGTTTCCCCTCCTGTTCAGAATTTGCACATTATCCCTTTCACATTGGTGTCTGTAACTGTCTACATGCATTGATATGAAGGAATACATATCGGATCTTTTCATAGCTAATTTATGTTCTTGGATTTGGATTCGAAGCGGACGTCTACTCTGATCGATGTAGTGTTTATCGCAATTCATGCATGCAGTTTATTTTGTAAGTGGTATTGATCTTGTCTTCTATTTCTGTTGGGTCTTTTGGTTTGCAAGATATTGAATTAAGTGATTGTGTCGGCTTGTGTAATATGTTTATTTTATCAAACAGTCTTAGTATTCTTTCCGTTGTTCCAGAGACATTCTTTATGTGAATGGTAGAGTGAAGTTTCTTGTGGTGTTTGATGATGGTCCCTTGTTGGTAAATCGACTTGAGTTTAAACACTTTTTGATGAAACTGTGTATGGGTAGTCATTCTTTTTGAAGACAGTTGATGAGTAATTCTCTAGCATTCTTTTCGGCACTGGAGTGCTACAATGTCTGCACACAGTTGTTTTTTTGTGAGTCATTGAGTATTTGGTTCGTATGCATTGATTTTCTGTATACTTGTGTTTCTAAATTTCCTCTGTTAGTTGTCTTGATGAAGACATCTAAGAATAGAATTTGATTGTTGGCTTCTTCTTCTCCCGTGATTGTAACTTCTTGAAATATTTTATTTATTTATTTGTGGGTGTATTCAGAATCACATTTCTTTTAATTATTACGAATGTATCATCAAGATAACGTACCCAAATTTTTGGTTGGTTGTTCTCCGTCACTGCTCATCTATAATTTCACCTTTTTATGTGGAGCAAGGTATATTGGCCGTAGTCAGAGAATGCTTATCACACGTTGACGAGAATATATTTTAGCATGGCTTTATAAGGCAGAAAAGAATGCTGGGCTAAGCTCTATTCCAGAACACTTGATCGACTTCTGTCACTCTGTCAACTTCAATCATGATCTTAAGATCGAGTTCATGTTTTCATCGTTTCAAATTTCTAAATACAATAGAGTCCTAATCCATTTATGAATTCAAACCAGGCCTTTATT